>VXBX01006761.1:607414-693866 GCA_013400415.1 Scytalopus superciliaris | reverse complement strand
TTTTTTTTTTTTTTTTTTTTTGTAAAAATACAAAATAATTAAAACCAAAACAAACCTCCCAGTTTGAAACCTAATATGCCCTGATGTGTCTATCTTTGTGATGACATTCTATGAAGAAAAGGGGCTGGCCAGTTCATAAGATGTCAGTTAGAGATATAATAACAGATTAGAACATGTAAAAGGCTGATTCAATCAGGAGAATTAACTGTTCCTTAAATCCACTGCAGACAAGTAGCAAGGAGACCTTTAAATGCAGTGAAGGAGTTTTAAGTTGCTTGGGTGTATGATCATACACACTTATATAGATACATGTGTGCATGTCCTACTGACCAATACACTGAAGTACAGATTGCCCACACATGTTACAGAGCCTTCATCACCAGAGGCTTCCAAGATCTTGCAAGTAAGACGGATGCAGATATGATGTTTTCCAGGGACAGAACTTTTCAGTAGATGAATGTTACACCTCTTCTTCTGTGACTTGACACATCTGAAAAACTTTTTCCATTTGTATGGTACATATTTCCTCTTTGCAGTGATGCAGTAGATGACAAAGGAAACAACACAGAATCAAGACCTAGTACAAAGGGTAAAGGGCTGCAGACATCCCAAGCAGTTTCCAATTCTCTACTCACTGCATCTATCAACAAGCAGAAACAGTTAATGACATAAAACTTTAGCTTAGATGGCAAGGGAAGCCCTAGCTTTATTTCTGGAGCAGCACAAGTGTGAGGAGGCAGGCTCTCAACTAACCTCTGTGCATAAAGAAATGAAAGGCTGGGGGAAGGGAAAGGAGGGCGGGCATGTCAACACAACAGTCATTCATAAAACTATCATAAGCAAATGGAAAAGTTAATATGGAAATTACTTAATGTCACTTGGATAATACATGGTCAAGTGAGAGGCTGCTGCTTCCGAGTAGGCACATGAATGATTAAAACCCTAGAATCATATTCAGACAAAAGCTCATTTATACAGTTGGCATGAAGAAAAAGTACATGGAGAAAAATTCTTTGTAAGACCTTTAATTCTGATCTGCAAACTTGCAGCACTGCTTTAAATGGGAATATAGTTTTTTTAAGTATCACATAATCAACATGAAAGAAAACACCACAAAAAATTACCACAACTTTATCACTTGGGTGTCACTAGTGGTTAACTGAAAAGTGTTCCCAGTAGCACTAAAATCTGAGATATCCCAGGCAATTCCAAAAGCTTGTCCATGATTTTATTTTTTTTTTTTTGTAAGACTGCTACATTCTTCACTTGCCTAATAAAAACAGTTTCTTCAGTGCACTGTCAGCAGAGCCAGTCTCTTCACAATGAAAAAAGAAAAATGCCAGAGGATTTTCCGTTTTCCTTTAGTAGGTTTTGAAACTGATATAAAAAAACCCAATAAACAAACCACTTTTAAATGAGTGAAAACACACTGTGCAGGAGAATTGGAAGGCAATAAACTTTAGCTCCTATTGCAATTACCACTGCAAACTATAACTATAAAAACTGTCTATTCCATGAAACAAAGTACCAAGATGCACCTTGGAACAGTATTGCTAAGCAAAACCTTAGTATGAATTTTGTTCAAAGACTATTTTTGGTTCAAACACAATCTCCACAACTTTTACCATGCATTACAGATTTAGTCTTCTCTGTTGTGACCCATTGTTTAAAACTGTGAAATTCTCTAACAGAGTAAAGCCTATTAATCAAAATGCTGTTTTGATGGGCTGTGCAAATAAATAGCAGTACAGCTATGCTTAGTATGACTATGGTGCGTGAAAACCTGCTCCTAGAACAGCTGGAATGAAGCATTATTCATATATAGTTTCTAATAACATTCATCATCTAGAATAAAAATCTGATGTTTGTTAATTGCTTTGAGTATCTTATTTCATTTTTCAAAACACTGTAACATAAAACTGACGTTATGTGACACCACTCACATTCATAGCACTCATTCTTTCAAAGTGAAATTTTTATTACCCCTTGCTTTGTACAGAAAAAAATATACCTTAAAAAAAGAATACAAAGATGACTTTAAAATATGCTCAGTAATAAGTTTTCATCTTTTCTAAGAAGCAAAAAGGCAAACCCTATGGGTAAAGTTTTCCCTATTTCTCATGCATAAAACCTAACAGGCAAGCAAAGCAGCATGATTCTTCTGTGCAGGAAGGGTGGATTAGTCTCCAAGGGCACCTGCAGATCAACATCTACAATGATTTGGGGGTAAATTCAGGTCTGGATCACCATGTCTCAAAAGGGATGTTGCAAGGATAAATTTGGCTATGTGTCTGAGGTCTCAGATGTAAGTGTGAGAAAATAATTACCTTAAGAGGTGAATAGCAGGAGCCTGAGTCCTGGCGGGAATAGCTGGGGCATTCACTTTTGTTAACCAAGCAGGCAAGCTTAATACCTCCAAAGGTTTGATTTCTAAGTTCTTTCAAGAAAACAAATATTATGAATGTAAACCAAACACTGTTTATTTTAACATCTGCAGACAACAACTGCAGAAAGCAGACTGGATCTCCCTCACAGAAAGTTATACACTTGTGTTTGCAACTTTAAGTATAGAATTGTTTTACTTCTACTCTCTGAAACAGAAATTATTGCAGTGAGTATTGATCATACTTCCTAATTTTATTTTTTTTTTAGTGTACCTTGGATAAATATACTTGCCTTAAATTCATCTGAACAGGGCAAATTTTATACCTCATAGTTCCATTAGTCAAGAACTTAACCCTCCTCTTATTAAAATGACCTTTTGGCTTGTATTCTATTCCCTAACACTTTCAAAAATACTGAAGTAAAGTTTAAAATAACCTGATTCCTATACTAACAGTTAATATATTTAAAAAAAAAAATAAAAATGTATATGCAACATGTAGCACCTTCTGACCATTTATATAAGGCAGAAAACAGTCATTAGGGGCTGATTTTATTAGCACCTTACTTCCTTCCTTGCGATCAATTTCTTTTGACAAACTGGTGATTCATCATGTGAGCTACAACCTTGGCTACTCCAAGTATAATGATCAAATACAAAAGGTAAGGATACTGCAGAGCTGTTAAGCAGCTCTTCTCCTTGGCCTTCTGCTTCTAATGTGCTTAAAGAAATACATGCTCTTTTGTCTGTGCATTTATGACCTCTTCCTTTCCATTTGTCTGCTAAGCACCATCATTTCTCCAGTGACTTTTTCTTAGAATGAGCTAAGTATTCTGTATCACTTTGGACTGATTCAAAAATAACCTTTACTGCTTAAATGGTGATGAAACTACAGCTACAAAACTTGTCCAACCATGTCATTTTAATATCTACTACAAAGTTAGCCGGGGCTTTTCTACATGACAAAGTTGTATTAGCAAAATGTGAATTTCAGGTTCTGTACTGTATCTATACAGTTCCTTTTTGTGAACATTTCATTTGATGATTTTCTATATGGTCCAAAAAGAGATTTAATATGTAAAGCCAGAAATATGTCTATGCTGGTGTGTAATAATACTTATATTCCATTATTGACCTGACTTATAAAATCATATACATAGAACCAGAGTAATAGGTTTAATTTTTTTTTTTTTCTTTACAAGTACTCTCTACTTTGGACTTTGTTTCCCAGAAATATTTTTAACAACCTACAAGGAAACTCAAAACACTACAAAAGACTACAAAGACATTGCACTTTATGGATTTTCTCCCATCTTGCAATGCTTGTCTTGTCATCTTAATTGATGTCTGAACTGATTCCATCTCCTAAAAGTCATACTTTATCCATATGTACATATATTTACAAAATGCTGAAAGATTTTCTTCACTGAGGAAAACTTTTTATCTAATTACTGTGTTCTTCACTGGATTTCCTGTTTCCTGTCAATATGCTGTGGGCCATGGCACTCCTGCGCCTGATGACAGTGCCCACTTTAAGTAAAGCATTGCAATTACCATCAGTAAAGAGATTAAAATCAGATTCCATGGCCATAGAACAATCTATTTTTTCAATGAAAGTATTTCTCCAACAGATTTTTTTCCATTTCCAGAAAACAAACTTGAAAAGAAACAGTCACTGAAGTACTACTGTTTTTTCTTAATATATCAATATATTATCTGAAACAGATCTGAATATTATTGATAAAATTACACTCCGTTTTGCATTTTTAATATGAAAAGGCTTTCTCTTCTTAACAATTCACAGTCCATCATACACTGGACACCACACCTAATCTTCTAGTTTATAGATGCAGCAGTAGATAGCTATTACTTAAGGACCATTCACAACACATTTTTAAGGTATCCTTTAGATTAATTAAAATTACACAAGGATAAAACTAAAATACAAACAGCAGATACATTCATTTTTTCATATTTGATTTGTTTTTTCCTAGAACTTCTCATTGTAGCATCCACAAGAAATTTCTACTTCATTCTGAAGACAAAGGATCAAGATGTGCTCATATCTCCCTCCCAAAGTGCAGAACTCTCTTCCTAAAGAAAGCACTATTTTTGGGGTTAGTGCCTTAAACTTACTTCAATCTAGCAAACAACTTAAGAATGTTACCTGATACAAGTGATTTCACATCTAAAATGTGAGGTGAGGGGACTGCTAGGCATTTAAAGCTGCATACATAAGTGTATGTAGTGGACTGTGGCCAGGCAGCTTATCTCCTGCACAGTTTGAAGGATCTGTGTTCTGCTTGGAAACCTGCTTTTTACACATTCACTTGCAGAAGTTTATCAACCATAGTATTCAATTATGAAATAGTCAAAGCACTTGAGGGAAAACAAACAAAAAAAATCCCATATTATTTCAGTACCTGGAGACACCAAGCTATTCCAGTCTGTCCTGGTAGGCCTTCTTTTGGAAAGCATGTAACTGATATCTTTGCAAAGCCTTTGCCACAATAGTCTTGCAGAAATGAGCCTTGATTATTCAAACTAATGCATTTCTCCCTTCAGAGAACCCTTACAAAAACACTGTGCTTTTACATACCGTCTCCAGGCAGCAATGAAGCACTTCTGCCCTATTTAGCACTATTTCTTTAAATCATGTTGAACTTCAAAAAAAAAAAAAAAAGGCATAACAAAGCCCTAAATATTCTTTTCTTTGTGGCAACATATATCTAGTCCTATGAATTTTACATCTGCACAATAGACAAATGTGAGTTTAGTCAGACTCTTGAGTAGTGGATATAAAATGTCATGAGTAAAATTTCAACAAGTGCCATAAAGCCTTTAATATCTTGGCAACCCAGGACAGTTCAGAGTAACTCAGGAAAAAATTCTGGTCATTACTTGATGCCCTATGGTCTGAAGTGAACTATAAATAATGAGAGAATCAAATTGTTAAACACTTTGGCTTTAAAGAGGCTGACCATATGAAACAGATTGATCATACAGAAATAGCTTTCAGTCAAATTCTTCTCATTTCATCATGTTGTAGTCTAAGCCTTTATACCAGGTAGTCCATACTCCAGGAAAGTAGAAATTCATGTTTCTTCTGTAGGTTTCAGAGTTACTTCAGCTGAAAATTGAGTCTTAAAATTCTTATCTTTTGAACAATATTTTTAATAATATTTACCTAATTCAGCTGTAGTCTTCTATATAAGCAAAAGAGTCCCATTAACTTTCTAGCTTTCATTTTATGAAAAATCACACATTATATAAAATTTATACAAGTAAATTCAGTAAATTACATCCCCCCATTTGACACTGAAATGCTAGGACACGAGTATTTGGAACCTCCAAACCTTGAAAACATACCTTTCCATAGCAGTCTTATTGAGCATAATAACCTTTTGCAAATCTAGAGTAATCATGTGTTATTAGCAACCTTTATCCAGGAAGATATTACTAAAACAATAGTAATGAATGTTAAAATCCTCTGTGGGTACATTGCAATGTATGTAAGACAGTGTCGTGAAGCGGTACGTATATATCAACATTATCGAACAATCCCAGTCCTACAAGTGTGATCCTCCTGCAAAGGATTTTGTATGGATGATTTTTAAAGGACCTGTGCTGAAATTCAGACTAAATGAACTACACTTGGGTCCAGGACTCTGTAGCAGCTTTATATATGTAGTTGTTGCTTAGAAAAAAAGGCAGAGAGACGAATGTGTAAGTAACGATAGTTGTTAAAACCACAGTCATACAACTAGATGGGAGTAAAAAAGGCAAAAATGCAAGCAACTAAAGGAGAACTTCTCATAAATCAGATGTTTAATAACATAGTCATGACTAATAAATGTGATGTGCTGTTGCGGTTTTGTTGTTTGGTTGTTTTAGTTTTGTTTTGTTTTTATTATTATTATTTTATTTTATTTTATGTAGATCATTAGCTAAGCATTAAATTAAATTGATATATGCCAATTTATGATAGTTGAGTATGCGGCCATCCAATATCAAGACAGAAACAACAGGGCAGTACCAGATCAGACATTCTTTCCTGTAAGATGTACCAATTCCAACAGCTGAAGCCAGGACTATTCAGACACATGATCTGTTAGTGAGCTTGGACTCATTTCTGAATTATCACTGTGCTGACAATGGCTTATGGCACAAAGAGTAATCCTGATCAGCATAGCCAATGCTGAACACATTCATATTTAAGAAAGATGCATCTAGATGCCTTCCCAGGTTATACAACTGCCTCTCTAATTCACACTTACTCAGAAAGTAAAGACTTTTCTCTGTGACATATTTGTGGGTGAGCTCAGATCAGCTTGCTAAAAAATAGTAGTCAAGATTCTGACTGCACATTAGATATTGTATTTACAACTATAAATGGGAACACATTGATTCATCTGCATAAAATGTCATCTACCAATTATTTAACTTCAGGCAGCTAGAAATTGATTTGATTTAGAGAGAAATACGTGGAAGACATTTTCTTCTTGGCTTTCTTATCTTGCTTTCCCTTTGTCACACGAGTTCTAAAGCCTTTTAACATTTTCTTTCAGAACAGATTCCTCTCCTTTTTAAAAAGCAAGTAAGTTCATCTGTGGAATCTTACTATATTTCAGAGTGGCTAATGGCAATGATACAGTGCTTAAGCTATTTATACAACATTCTTCAGTCAGCCAGCCAGGTTTTCAAGATCTAAAGTATCACTACTTTTCTAGCTTTTCTATCTGAGAAGGATGACTCTCCCTGTTTTGAATCATCTTCATTGTTTAAGGCTTTTAGGCGCTGACAAATTGGCACCTTGGAGCTGATTTCCTCAGTTGTTCTGTGTGTGTGCTTGTGTGGTGGTAGACAAATCAATGTTTCTGTCTAGTTGGCTTCTTAGGTTTTTTTGATATGCCATCTGTGTCCTGATAAACTGAACTCACATGTTTTACACACGGAAATAGAACATAAACCACTTTAAGGAGATGAATAATACTCAGATTCAAGAGCTTCTTAATGATGCAAATGCTGTAGACACAAAAGCAAGGCCCTGTAACAGAGCCTTTTTTCTGAAAAAGAAACACCAGAGTAACACAAACAAAACAAATCAACAAACAAAAAGCCCAAACCAAACAAAACAAACCGCTCCAAAAAAACCAAATAAACCAACTTCCCTTGCCCCCAAAACAAAAAAATCCAAATAAAACACCAGACAACAAACCAACAACCCCACAACTATAGCTGCCAATATGACTACAGAGCTTGGTCATCATGTGATATGTCCATTTCCACATTCTCTGAAAATCTCTGTGCAAGAACAGTGAAAAATCACATAAGAGAGAAATACAGCTAGAACAAAGTAAATTATCATAATGTGGTAATAAGCTGCTAGAGCTTCAAGAACCAACTCCATGTGTTCTCTGAGGGATCTCTACATGTAATGTAAACATAACAGATACTAAAATGACTCATTACTGCAGATTTTGGGTCAGACTGAAATGCATTATTTTTTTGCCATGAAAAGATTTTTTTATGGACTGTAAGTTATGAGCATCACAGAAAATACAGACTTTAGAGTGGATGGTATGATTTTACAGCACACTGTGTTGCTATGTTCTGGCACTTCAAAAGGATTGATTTTTTTTATTTTCCAGGTCTGTTTAGCTGGAGGGCATGCAGATATATTTTGCTAGCAAAAGGGTTAATAGATTCAACCTTTTGAAAAATGTACTTCTTTACATGCATATAATATGATGGATAGTTAACTGCATGCACATTGGTAAACAGAGGTGAAAAACAAATTAATTGGAAGGTATAGAGTTTATTGTTTGTTCTCTGTTTGATAGATGGATCTCATTATTTTCATTGGACAGACAAAGCCATAACAGTTTCCACAGAAAGGAGAAGTGGCAGCTCCAGGAAACTGCTTACAGATGGACACCCAGCAGGCTAAAAATATTACTTCTGTCCACCTCATCAATAAACTGCCTCCATGCAGAATGGCAATTATTCTTTTCCCGGTCGTGTTGCCCTTTGTGAGGCCTGAGGACTGTTATTGATAACAGAGTATGGAGTGCAAAATATATACAGTAACTCAAACTCATTTACTATGGTAAATCCATACTGGATAGCAATGATGCCTTTTAAGGCATTATTTAAAGTGGCAGTATGCACTCATCAATGTCCAAAAGGATTAAGTTGATCCTGTGTTTTGCTACTAGCCTATTAATGATTAATGATACACAGTTATTATTTGCCTGTTTCAGACATACACATTCTGAGCTGAAAGAAAAACTCTGTATTATATCTTTAATAGATAAAAAATTTGCAAGCAGCAGGATGGTTCTGAACTTCTTTAACCCCAACACACACACAGAGATCCTACCTGTAACAGTACATAACCTGGAGAAGACAGGTTCTGCCATGTGACGGCAAGGGGACTACAAATGTGCTTTGCTGGGGTGTCAGCAGTGCTGTCAGCCAGCCCTGACAGTGAGGTGGAACAAGCGTCACACAATGCAAGAAGCCAAGAGAACCTTGGAGCAAAAACAGTCTGAGAAAGTGACCACAAACGTCTTCTGTATGAATTGCTGACATGCACAAATGGCTTATTCTACATTTACAGTCCTCTGTCTTTCCACCCAAATGCACTTTCTGAATGCACAGCATACTGAACTTACTCTATATGAAGTATGATCAGTGTTCTTTATAAGAATCCATATGGATCTGCTGACTACACAGTTGAACTTCATATGAGAGAGGCTATGTAAGGTTTTCAATATTTAAATGCTAATTTCTATTTGGCACATACATCTGTTAACAGAGAAATACTAAAGACACATTGCTTAAATATACCACATTCACATAGAGGGAAATAATTAAGGTCCAGAAATACTGTAAGAGCTGCAATGTGCCTGACAATAGGTGATTTCTGCCCATAAAGTAGCTTAGATTGACGCTTGATCTTATTAATCCTAAAGAATCTTTTCCTTTTTCAGTAAGCCAGCTATGTGACAGGAAATGTTAATTTGATCCATAACAAAACTACTACTCCATGAGGTCCAAGGTGAACTGCTCTTCTGAAATGAAGAAAGTTAAGATAATTAGAAAAATTGGAAATTAATCCAAGGCAGAGCTTAAGGCCAGTGCAGAGGGCTACATTCAGAAACCACTAAAACCAGTGGAAATACTACCATAGACTCAAGTACAATCAAGTATTAGCTTGTTTTTTCAGAGAGAATTTTTCTACAGGCACAAAATTACACTTGTGTTGCTATTACTATTGATATCTACACCTTATAAGGATTCTTTCACCTGTGCAGTTTATAGAAATTTTCAAGTGGAAACAAATAGTCTGTATTTCATAATTAAAAAAAAAAAAAAGCTATGAAATTATCTGTTCCTATTTCTGCTCACAGATGCCCTATTGCTTCATATAGTACACTCAATCAGAGGTTCTACACCTTCACTAGATCAGTCATACTTAAATTTGTTTATCTGTGTTAGTACCTGAGAAATCTATCTCAGCAGCTGTTTCATATATGCACACAAACCTAAGTTTCCTAAGAATTAGTAAATTCACAAATACATAGGCAGTACTACAGAATCATTAAACATGTATTAACAAAAAGCTCAACCTCCCCCAGACCTTTAAAGTGTGCATGTTTCCCAGCTATATGCCAGAACTTGTTTTGGACTCAGAGCTCTGCAGGACCAGGAAAGTAAGGACGCTGCTTCACTTATTAAAACTTTATAGTCAATCTTCATTCAAAAGTACTTCTAATGCCCAGAATGACAGTCAATCTACAGTGAAGTTACATTTCTAATTTTTATTGATGATTTATAAGATACTAATATCTAGTAAAAAAAAAAAAACTACAATTTTTAGAGAGCTTTAAATTTGTTTGTGGTTTTGATGTGTTGTTTTTTTGGTTTTGTTTGTTTGGGTGTTTTTTTTTAGGACGCAAAAGATGCCTAACAGGCATCATCTATTTTCCTTTATTATTGTTTGGCGTATCATCAAACAAATAAGCAAAATGAGGATAAGATCAGTAAAATATAAAGTTACTGAAAAAATAACTAGCCTTGTATAATACATAGAAGACAAGTTTTGAGCCTCTCACTTTTAGAACTACTGTTACATGACTAGGTCCACCTTGTAGTAATCCACATTACCATGGTTCAGGGTTGGACTATTTAACAAAAATATTGTTTCATCAGGATTTCAGTCTTGCCCTGGTAAGAGAAAAAAACAGATAGATTCCTAAGGGTTTGTATTCTCAATAAATGAAACATCACACTGCTTTAAACTGAGTATTTCTTGTGTCCATGTCCTTATGCTCTGCTAGGTTTTATGATGCAACTTGTCTCAAGTAAAATCAGGTTACCGGTCTTAGCATTCTTACTGTTCTCCTCATATGGTTATCTCCTTTATGACCTAGACAAATTACTTTTGCTCCCCATCTTTCATGTGTTAGTAAACATCTTTGTTTAATTTTATTCATGGTCCCAGCAGCTTCTATTATTAATTCAAGCCTAAAAAAGCAAGTAAGTTATTTATAAGCAGAGACTTTTCCCAGCAAATTCATAAGCACAGATATAAATTAGAATTATTATTTTGACCATGCAAGAGAGTTTCCTTAGAGATCTCTAATCACTTTTAGAATTACAGTGTACTGAAAATCTTAGAGTGGTTTACATACTACAAAAATAGCATGAGTGCCCAAAATGGACCTTAAAAAGAAGTTGTTTTCTTAAATTTATTAAATGATTGTTTGATTTATCTGTGTCCAGGTTCCAGCCAGGACATGGTTAATTTCTGCTGGAGCCAGGAGCGGGTATAGCCAGGACATTAATCCATACCACGTCACAAAACTTAGGGGAAGGGGAGAAGGAGGTCCTCCCAGCTAAGTAAGCATGGCAGAGGGGTGGTGGTGGAGTATTGTCTACTGTTAGGGGCTTCCCATGTGAATTATTCTTTTCTTGCATCCTCTGTCCTTAGTATTGTTGCCATTGCTGTTTGTTTTCTTATCTCATTGCTGTTTCCAGTAAATTATTATTTCAACCTGTGATCTTTACATTTTGTGCCTCCACTTGTCCTCTCCGTCCCACTGCAGGGGGAGCAAGAGAGCACTATGTAGTTTGGAGAGTCTCAGTGGGAGCACTAACTTGGGGAAAACCATTCCTAAACCATGACAATCTGGTAGGAAATAGCACATGACCTGTACTTGTAGGTCATCACTCATAAACAAAACAGACATGAACTCCAAAGCACAAATTAGTTGCTATACTTTAACAGATTAGTCCTTCTATTTATTAAGTCATCAGTAGATGACACTCATTTAGTAATGTAAATAAGAAAAAAATCTTTAAAAAAGAAAATTTGATACCTAACAAGCAGTAGACAAAGTGGAAAAAATACCCAAACTCAATTATTCTAATGAGTTTTTCTGTTCTCATGCTCCTTTCACATATCTCCGACAGCTCTTTCAACATAACACAACAAAACAGGTGTAGCTGACTGTTAGAAGATTTTAGTCTCTTTTTCTAGAAACGCATGTTTTCTCAGTAAAGTATGTTAAGATGCACTTTTTTGTAAATGTAAAAGTTTTGCTTTACTGTAGGACTCCATCTTATGATGAAAATTTTCAATAGACAAGGAACAGCTAGAAATTGCAGTTTAAGCTTTTGTACTGAAGATTTTGTTATCAATAAAAGCTAGGCACTGCTTGCAAAATTTAATATTGATGAAAGATTATGTAGCTATTGAAATCCATTAAAGTAATCCAGTTGTTTTGAATGAGATTTGGCTAAGACTCAAACCTCCATAAAAAAAATACTCTCAGAAAATCCATTAATTACTTATACAACTAAAAGAATGAAATACCTGAAGAAGTAGCAACAACATTAGTCCCTGTTCTCTGCCTGTATCTAGATATCTATAAAAAGAAGAGTGCTCACTGGGTAAATATTTTCTTCTATTGCATTTGCAATGAGATAGACAGAACATAGGCACACACTGGATTTTCATGACATGTTAATATGCTTTATATACTGCTTACATCCTGGATAGGGGGAAGCAAGCAAAAAGAGGATGGATTTAGTGTAGTAACCCTGATCTTTGGTTAGTTACTTTAAAAACTGCATTATATCAATTCTGTTGTGGGTTTGTTTTTTTTTTTTTTTTTAATTAGTGAAATATAATTTAAAAAGAATAAGCTGAAACACTGTAATCACTACCACCATAAAAGAGTCACTTAGCCTCATTTTTAAGCCTCTGAATGAGACAAAAGTTAGTAGGTTACCATCCCTGTTTTCTATCAGTAAAGAAGTAAGCTCTTGTGCCTGAGGTTTGCAGCAGTTGTTCAGACAAGAACATATATGATAAGGAAAAGTATAAACTGATTCATTTTGTAAGTGTCCAAACAGACGTAACCCAAAGTATGAATTTTGTTGTCAATATTATTTAATCTTTCTGACAAGATTGCCATAAACCATTACCACTGTAGTATATTTCCCATGAGTCCATATCTCATTGCTGCCAACCACCATCACAAACTGAGCCCAGATTTCTGTTGCACAGAGAAAGTCCACTGGCCAGTGCCATGCCATTTAGTGTGCATGTCCATGGAATCTGGCCCTAAGCTCTAAAAGAGTAATTACATTTTGTATAGCATGGCAAAACAAGTATGTTACTTTTTCACTCTATCATTATTTAGTTAATTATGGATATAAGAAGCTTCTTGAAGGGGCAAATACATAGGAAAAGGCAGATAAGGAGGAAAACCGTATTCTACAGAAATGTTCTCAGGTATGCTGAGATAAACCAAAAGCCAACTGAAGCTTTTCTAAAGGCAGAAGAATGTAAGTATGAATGCCATTCGGTAAGAAAAAAAGCAAATAAAATAAACAAAATTAAACACCACCACCCCCAAAAATTGGCATTTAAAAGCAAATAAAAATGCTCAGTAGCATATATCCTCAGTTTCCAAAGGCTGCTGAGCTCTCTCAGAAGTTCCAAAGGAAAATTTAAAAAGAAAAATCACCCAAACCAAAATAAAAAAAAAAAAAAGGAATTACATAAAGCACCAGCAAATAAGTCATTTATGTCAACAGTAAGTAACCTTTTTCTTACTGCAAGTCAAAAAGTTTTCTGAAAGGTTTTAAAAAATATAGTATTTTCTATACAAGAAAGTGAGAAAAAATGCAAAGTGGAAAAGAACCAACAAATTAAGTTACAGGCCACAGTCCAAAAATATCCTACTATTGGCCCAGAGGTATATTGCAGCTAAGAAACTCTTGCAGATAAAGAAAAAACTTCCAAAGTTTGACAGAAAGAAGGAACACGTCACTTTCATAGATTTCTGAATTGAAAACTACCAGAGCACAATTTTACTCATTTATTTATTCTTTAACATAGTAAAACAAATGATGACAAAGATCCTGATCCCTTTAGCCCTCTAAATTAGTTCCAGGAAGAGCAGTAGTCATTCAGTGTATGCCAAGGATCAAACAGTACATGGACTGCAAACTGAGATGTCTACTGACAGCACAAAAATAACTGCAAGAATAGCAGTGTAACATGTTACTAATATGATCCAATATGTAATTTGAAAGGATTATAAACTGAAGAAACACCCTCCTCAACTACCCATATTAATGATAAATGACCATTCTGCCATAGCATCACTTTCTTGCATAAAATTGAAATACGTGAATATTGTCGCTAATTAGTCATATGAAAAAGAAATTAAACATGCCAAGCTTGACTATTTTACTACGTTAGGCAGACAAAAATTAATTACTGAAGATGATATAAACACCTAATTATTGAGTTTAATCCACAAATATGGAAATTATAATTCATAAAACTAGCAAAACTCCTATTTCTCTATTTTGCCTAAGCAGTATGAAACAGAAATAAAGGTCTTTTCAGCAGTTTTACAAGCACAAAAAAAGCTCTTGGGAGCCTTTTTTGCAGTAAGCACACACAGATCAAGGCACCAATGGTCCCTCTAATCCAAATATTTGCCAGGCACCATTGCTTTCCCTTGAAATCTTCCAGCTGTTGATGACTCAGCTTTTGAGCTGTGAACTAATAGCAGTATTCCCTTTTTCAGTGTCAGGAAAGTGATACTGTCCATTCTTAAGGAGTTTGTTGGATTGTAAGCACTCATAACTCTTTATTAAATGTACAAAAAATATTTTTTTCTGTTATCTCTCTTCATCTTTGCAACTTCTTGATCTTTGCCAGCCAAAATTCAGATGTAGTATTTGACCTTTGTGCTTAATGCAAAGCATTCTTGTGCTAATCACATGATTTTCATGCAGTCCTTGCAAGATCTATCATCATCTATTTGTACTCCAGTCTCTTCTTTTTTTTGCAGCAAATGTATCAACAGAAACAAATCTGAAAATTCTTCCAGAAGAATCACCCAGCAAGGTCTAATAATACATATAAAATTACTGTTTTAACTATTATTGAAGGATTTTTTTTATTCAAGGATTTTTCTTTTCTATAACCAGTTACTCTTAAGTAGTTGCTTTCAATTGACACAATAAAAACCTTTTTGCAAAGGGATAAAACCCACCATTGATAGACAATGAGCCACTTTATCTTTTTTTTGACAGAAAATATCACTGGTTTTGGAGTCACATCCCAACCAATCAAAACTACCAGGACATTCAGAGACACATGCTCAGAAATATTATCAATTGACACAAGAGCATTATTACTTGAGAGCATATAAGTGAGTATATTAATGGTGTTAAGTTGCCTGAAGACCTCTGAAGTTCCCCATCTTTAGTAGGTGTTTATCTGCTTTTGAAAAATACTAATTCTTATGAGCTACTGACTTCTGCTATTTCTAATGAGCTGCATTCTTTAGTAACAAAGATTAAGCATTAGAAACAAAATATGAAGGACACTGATGTCATACAAAAGAATTTTACCATTTAGACACCACTGGAGGCAAGCTGAAGTATCAAATTATATTGTGAAGGTATTAAAATAACTCATTGCTATTGTAATACAGTTACACTAAGTTACCCCTGGAGTTACACTAGGTGCTGAGGAATAAATCTGCAGAGCATGGGAAACTTGAGGAAGTAGACAATCATGAAGATTTCAGAAAGACACCAGATGTTGGTGACCCCATTCTTATCACATACATATATAGTCTAACTCCTCTTTAATCCACCCTTTGTCACAGAGACCACCAGAGTTATGTGTTGGTATGAACAGCATGTGCTATATTTCAGTGATAGTACTACCTAGAAAAAAATAATAAAATTTAATTTGATAATCTGATCTTCATTTACCATAACAGGTCTCATTAAAATTCGCTAATAAGTATTTATTTGCATTTTCTTTGAATCCTTATTGTATGCAAGGATTTTGTAGCTTCTTTTAACTATATAAGATATTAAAGCAGTTCTTCAGCTGTGAAAGCTCTAGTGCCCCCAGTTTAAGTGATCACTAGAGAATAACAAATTGAAGCTTTTGATTAGATAGCAAGAGGAAAAACAATCAACCTACAGGGAAATAATACTTTAATACATAGTAGGAAGGAAAACAGATAATCACCTACAAGAAGAAACTGAGTAATTTCATCTGCAATTTTGTAGCTTGATATTTTCAAGCTATCCATGAAATGCCAGCAGATCAGTGTTCTCACTTCAATGCCATATCTAGGGCAAGAATGAGACTGATAATTTGAATGCACTTTGATAGTGCATCAAATTAATTTAGTCCTGAAGAGCAAAATGGTTTTGTTTCTGAACCATAACTGGATGGCACAGAATATGTGAACAAAAAAATGAGTTTTATTCCCCCTCTTCAGAAGCCAATCTTTATAATACTTTCATTAGCAGTCAAAACCCACTACTTTGAAATAGAGAAAAAATGGATTTTATGATTCTGAATACTAGGGAGTATAGTTTTGCTTCCCCATTTTATGAACAGTCAATGTAGAGAGTTTATTTTATTGGTGTTGGACTTGTAAAAGAATTAAACAAAAAGATAAGCAAAAGGAGCTGTAGAATTATTTTTGTTCTTCTAACCACATAAAAGGAAACTTCTTCCTTCATTTAAGAAAGAAAAGTGATGAAGTACACCTTTTTTTTTTTTCTAGAAGACAATTCTAGTAGTCTAGGCAAGGAAGTCAAAATTTTCTCTTGTGAACATGGGCAGAATAAGCTTATGTATAACAAACAAAAAACAGCTATATCTAGTAATGTACATAACACACATACCAAAGGAAATTTCTGTTATGCAAAATACTAGACTGCTACCTGGAATATGAATTTTATTCAAGCCTCCTAACACACAAGGAAATCCTTTAGGATCTGAGAAACTCTGGTTAAGAAATGTTTTATTTTCCTATCCAAATATAAGCTATAACTTTACCTACACTTTGTCAGCTTGGTGCATTTCATCTGCCCATATATAAACATTTTAGTTATCTGAGCTTATATCTGTGCATTTCCATGAAGTCAGAAGACATACCCCAAAAGCAGGTATTTACATTGTGGGATGCAGCAAACTGCTTCCTCCTGCTTATTTCTTTCCAGTAACTATGAAGTGAGTCTAGACAACTAGGCAAGTGAAACAAGGCAAGATGTTCTGTATTGTTAAGGCAGCATTAAGACCTGGGAACACAGTAAAATTAAGCTGAAAGCAAGCTCTACCACTTCAAGCACTATAAAACAAGGGAGAACAAAAAGAGGTGAGAAAAACAAAGCAGTGACTTGGAATAGTCAAAACGGTAATGTAGTACTTTCTCTATTGCACATTCGAATGGTAAAAATCAGCACTAAGAACATACTTTCCCCATGTATTTTAATCTATCCACAGTGAGAATATCAGACTGGTACAATACTTTATAAAAGAATAAGGAAGGGAAAAAATGCTTTGAAAATTTTTCTACCTGCAATGGTGACAATTCAGGAAAACCTGGTTTCAGATACCATAAGGACATACTGTGCAACTGTAACATGGTTTAATCTGAAATCCTGAAGGCAGCTAATACTTGAAAGCCTTGTCTTTGATATTTTGCTGGTCAAAGATTATTGCACGCCTTTTGATTCCAGGCTTCTCATTAGCTGTTATTCTTGCAAATTGTCCCAGGAAATCTAGACTATTGCAAGACTTGAGAATTACACCTATCTTCTCAGTAAATGTTCAGTGGCATGATTGCTCTTAATTAGCAAGAAACTTCAAGAGATCAGTTGCTAAATCACCCTTTAATATTTAGCGAATACTGATTTCTAGTTCCTGATGATCTTACTCTCTACATGTCTAAGCACAGGTCAGATGAATGATGCTACAGTAAACCAGGTACCCTTGCATCTACAATTCAGTGACTGAAAAACTTTTGCCTATTTTTGCTGACCAGTACTAGCACACACACTAAGAACCAGGAAACAGATGAAAAGTGACCGATTATTCTAGAAGATACAGTTTTGAAATAAAAATATTCTTGTTTTAAGAGTTGTTTTACTCCTCTTCCAGCAGGATGCTTTCCAGATGAGCAAATGCTCAGGAAAGCAGGCAAGCCTTATGGACTAGCAATCATTATAAAGAGCTTGCCACTGAGAATTGTGAGAGTTTCAGAAACACAGACTATTTCACAACTTCGGCTGTACTAAGTGCTAATACAGACAGGAAAGTCCTCCTGCCAACCACAACCCCATCTCTCCAAAATCAAAGACTGAATCTTACTTTAATTCCCAGTCAAACATAGCTCTTTATCCTGCCTATGATTCTCCACTTGACTTTCCAGGTGGTTGTTTTATGATCCAGAACAAAGGGAAACTGCCTCAGCCATTGCAAGTACCCATTACTGGTCCTGAAGGACATATGGCTGGCAAAGGAGCCAGACTCAAATAAAATGCTAAGCAAAAATGGTGACACTTGAACCGTTTGAAATTTTGGCTTACCATACTTGGAAAACTAAAGTGAACTTCACAACACTTAATTGCTTGCAAATTGCCAAGATATCAAGAAATCTTCATACATGGTTTTAATGAACGGTTAGAACAGGAAAAAAAGTGAGGGAGGAGAAGACTAATCAAAACCTAAGGAGTTTCTCATGAATCAAAACAGAAACGCATAGATCAAGATGCTAAATTAAAACCTAAATTATCTAAGGCTGCCTAGAATGGTTGTGAAGTCTCCTTCTCTGCAGATATTCAAAACTCACCTGGATGTGAATCTGCTCTAGGTGAACTTGCTTAAGCAGGAGTTTGGACTAGATGGTCTCCCAAGGTTCCTTCCAATCCCAACCATTTTGTTATTCTTCATGTTGTCTGTATCAAATCAAAAACATGACTGTGTCTTCCATTTCAGCAACCATTTGCAAATCTGGCTCAGCTATTAGCCACAAAAAATATGCAAAAAGGTTTCATCTTCCAACCTAGGCAGTTGGCTAGGTTATTCCTGTTTCCCTGACAACCTGTGTCAGCATTCATGACCCAGTGAAATTCCCAACTGAGTTGCTGATCAGGCAGTAAATAATTTAGCTGTTTCTTTCTTGTGTGCATTTATGTTTGTCATTAATGATAGAGCAGCAAACAGTTCTTCATCTAGCTCATAAATAGGACAAGTGTGAGGTAACACCAGTTGTTAAATTAGGCAAATTTCTTCAGATGTCTTTGCATGGAACCATAGTAAAAACATAGAACAAGAGCTCTGCTCTCATCAAGACTATGCCTTTAACATACCTAGAGTTATCATTATTAGCTTCATCCTTTTTAAGTGCTATTTTATTTCAAACTAGAATCTGAAAATACTTAGTATAAAGGTATCAGCTAATTGCTATTGTTACTGGGCTTTTTCCAACATAGAAATGTCACTTCACTAACAAAAAACTTATAACACACAGCATAAGGCTTCACTTCTTTTGTGTAATCTCTCCATTGAGCAGAGCACATGAAATAACGTATAAGGCTAGACAGCACTCTTAAACAAAACCTTGAGCAAGGAAGGCACTGTGCATCCAACTCTTCAAGGAATCTTTTCCTACTTATTGTCCTTGTACTGCTAAGATACACTTGGTTCTTCTCTTCTCCCTTTTAACGATGCTTGGCAAAAATATTTGCTACAGTGATGCTTATTCCTGCACACCCAAACCCAAATACCAGTGCAGCTGTGTGTGGGAGTTAAGGCTATGAAATAGTTGAAATAATGATGTCTTTGGCTTATGAAAAAAAAATAAAAATTACCCAATAGGACCAAATGGGTTTTGCCGCAATATGAATAAGTGGCAATTTCCTGGGTGCTCTGAGTTCTGCAGCTTCTTCATAACCGAGTCCTTCATTAGCATTTTTTAAGCATCTCTTCTCGTTTTCATTGCTTCAGTGAAAGAAAATTATGCCTCAGCCTCACTTTATTTCCGACATTAATACAAGTCAATATTCATTCCCCCACCCCTCTCCTTTCAAGATTAGGATCTTCTGTCAGGAAAAAAAAAAAAAAAAAGACATTCTCTGAAAGCCTGGTTTCTACAAAAAGTACTTTCATGATTTCAAGAAAATGAAATCTAAAATTTCAGAGTGGCTATATTCTAGTACTATCAGGAAATTAAAATAGTCCAGCAGTACAAAGACCAGAAAATTAAATTCTCTAAGAATGGTTCAGTGCTATCTAACTCTTCAAGCTGAAGAGAGTTTAAAGAGAAGTAAGGCTTAAAGTGGATGTGTGTGTATATTTCAGTAGCAAATCTTTACCTCCCTCCAGTGCAGGCTACAGCATATTCAGAATGAATTACTGACATTTAAAGTTTTTTTCCATGTTTACTAGAACCAGTGGGGTCTGTTCTGATATTCCATGCCTTAATTTCTTTTTCTGTACCTCAAATACTTCAGAAGACCTAAACACATACAGATACATTTTGGCAACTTTATACTTTGCAATTAGAAAAGGCAGTGCAACCATGACCATTAAAATAACTGAATTTAAAAAAAAAAAAAATAAAATAAATTGCGTGTTTTGGACTGAGTAATTTTGGGTGTTTTGGTTTTATTTTTTGGTTTTTGTTTGTTTTTTAGCTGCAGTAACTCTTTCAGAGCAGTAATTCTGGGGAGTGATTTGAGNTTGACGTCAGATGATATGAAATACCTCTTTGGTTGCTTAAGTCAGGTGACACTTGCCCCTCTGAATCTACGGAGTGCCCCATGGCCCAAAAGACTGGGGCCTACTAAATTTGGTTTCAGGCCTAACTAAACTAAGGCCTTAATCTAAGTTTTGGGGGTTTATCCAACCCATCACAGAGTCTAAAGCCATGCATCTAGTACTGTAAGTATCCTGTGTGTTCCCCAACTGCTAGCCCTGAAGTAGCTCCCAATAATCACATAGACTACCTGCCCAGCCTCTACTGATGTCTTAGATGATATGCTGTGTATTCCTCTGATGCCCCTGTTTAGGTACCTGGGTTGCTCCTTTTCAGTTTAGTTTGCCTTTATAAAACAAGACAGGCAGCTCTTCTGCTCTGTAAAGCTATAAAGAGGTTTCAGGAGTCACTGATCAGCCTAAGAAATGTGAAGAGGCGGCCAAAATTGGTTTCAGTAATTTGGTACATTAGGAAAGTAGGGGATTTGTTCAGGAAGGCATTACACTGTGCCAGTGACAAATGGGAATCAAACTGCATCACTGAACCAGAATACACAGCCCAAGTAGAAATTAAGTGTTGAAGCACCTCAGGTGGTGTAGTACCATTAGGAGAGGAGTTAATGAGAAAAATCATGATATGGAGAAACATCAGAAAAAAAACTGAGCTGAAAAAATTATCAGACAAGAGGTCTGGCTACAGTCTATCAGAAACTCACTTTGAGCCTAAGGAAATGCACTTTATCTCCCAGGCAGGTGGCTCTGTCTGAGCTCTAGAAGAAAAACTCTTAAGTGCAGATAGACTATTTTAAGAGCATATGAAAGACAAAATAACCTCAGGAACAGCTTTACATTTTCTGTATTGACAGTGAACTATGAGATGTTGTTTAATGAATTAGAATGATACTCTAAAAAACCTACTTTTCTTTCAACATTCAATGTAGTAATAAAATTAGATGACATAAAGTGGAAGCAGCACATTATATAATAAAAATAGGATAAGGTAGCAATTCTTGGAGCAATTTTTTCTAAGTTGTTTACACAAAGGAACGTATGCTAATGCCTGTTTAATATCGACAACAACCAACCAAGCAACCTTAAAGACTTTTATAAGATCATTAATCTTTTTAATTTTTTTTTTCCTTTTAAAAAGGTGTCTTTGACGGCTTTTATAGATCTTTTTTCCAAGTTTATGCACTGTAAGCCTGATCCAGCATACACTGAAGCCATGGGGAACTGCGTAAGATACTTGCCGTCTATGAATAGGTGTCATGACAAGATGTTTCATCCTCAGTCACAAAATCCATGTATTTCAATATAGCACTTAAAGATAAACATGAACACAAAAACCTCTGATTCTGCCTAGACTTTTGACTCAGTGGCAGTGCTGTTTCTAGATAGTTTAAAAACATCTTTGCAAAGCTAATGTAAAAAAAAAAAAATCAAGTTCATTATATGCAACAGTAAGAAGAAACAAAAAACAGTGCAAGAGTGTCTAAGAAACAGCACATTACTCATAATTTTTAACTATTTGACCTCTATTATTATTGCAGCTATTCATGCCTGCCAATTACAGAATCCCTACTTGTAACGTTTTCTCTCCTTACCAATAAAAGTTATGGCAGCTCACTATTTTGTTTTTCTAGTATGATGTCCTGGTTGGATGCTAGCTTTTTTCTGATTTATCTTCCAGATCTCACAAGAGCACCATGGTCTTGCCACTAACACAAACATCCAGTTACCATCCCTGCTAGGCTGGGTCTTGTACATGTTTAAGAGTTATTTAGTCTTAAAACCATGAAAGGGTCTAAATGGACCCTTCTGTATCCAGACTTAACACGCTCAGAAGCTTTGCTTCACACAATCTTTCCATAACATTGTAAACATTAACAAAAAAATAAGGCTGAAATTACCCTACTGCTTATACAACAACTCTCCTATAGCTGTCTATATGTTTCAGTTTCATGCCTACTTCTACATCCAATTACATGTGCCTCAACTCCTACCTTAAGTCAATTTTTAATCCCTGAAGAAATTGTTTCATTCATTGTCACTATATTTTTCACAGAAAATCTGATACACGATTAAGAGATTAACCTGTTGTATAGTATATTGTCCAATATTTTCCCTGAAAAGAAATATGATAAATTGCTGCAATAAATTATATCTGCTGTTTTCTTCCTTATTTTCAGCTTTCAAAATCTGCTATCCATAGACAGCAGGGGGGTTGTATCAAACTCAGTGTTTTTGCCCCTGGGAAGTTTGCAGACTAGAAATTATTAAGCAAACCCATGCTAAGAGAGCAAAGAGACTGAATGGTGTTTTTTGGCTCCTACTCATATTGTACATGCTTCTACAGAAATGACTCAAAGACAAGTAAAGTACTACTGTACTTGCTCCTAAAGCACACTCAGTCCCTATTGCATCAAATCTCCCCGGCACCTGGGAGCTTAGCAGGATAACTTATTTCTTATGGCCATCACAGACACAATGGAAGGAAGGACTGGTGACTGAAAATGAGTGAATAACTAAAATATACCTAATGTCATGAGAGTTTGTGTTTCTAATGCAGATTTTTCTATACTCTCTCAAAAGCAAAGCAGCAGAAAAAAACTGAAACACTAAAAAAAAAAAAAAAAGTGGGGGGGAGGGAAAGAAAGGAAAATATTGGGAAATAAGACTTCAGGTGTGTTTGCTTCTTTCTTCCGTTCCTTTTAAACCTCATTACAAATATCCTAATTTCTATCTATTGAGTAGATTTTTGTTTGCTTAGTAGATTGGGTTTTTTTCTCCTGGTGGTTTTTCTGGTTTGGTTTTTTGTTTGGTTGGGATTTTTGGTGGGGTGGTGGGTGTTGCAATAGGAAAGCAGAAGAATTGCTGCTACATTTTCTGTCATTGTGTTCTAACCTGGTGGCATAATTTTCTCAGTTCATGCATACCTGCTTCCATCAAACTTCGTTTAATATAAAAGGGAGAAGAATGGTATCCCTAGGATACAACAAATTACTTCCCTAAGAATGTATAAAAAACCCAAAAACCTTGTGGATATATTATCATATTATCACTTTTGTGCCTTGCACAACCTCTAGGGATGTTTAATGAACTGTTCTTGAAAACAGGCAAAGAAATCATTCATATTTACAAAAGAAACTTCTAAACCTTTAAGTCCCTGAGACTAGTTGAGTTGGTTATAGCATGGTGCTAATAACACCAAGATCATGAGTTCAATTCCAGTATGGGCCGTTCCCTTCAGAGTTGTACTTGACAATCCTTGCAGGTCCCTTCCAACTCAGAATAGTCTGTGAAATTTCTGTAATTTAAGTGAAACAGCACTTACTATAGTCATGGTCCCTGGCAAACACTGTAATCATGCTCCTGGCCCATCTTTAATAAATGCTAGATGGAGAAGCAGAATTAAAACAGCAACAACAGAAAAAAAAACAAAAAACAAAACAAACAAAACAAACCNTGCTAGATGGAGAAGCAGAATTAAAACAGCAACAACAGAAAAACAAAACAAAAAAAAAAAAAAAAAAAAAAAAAAAAAAAAAAAAAAAAACAAAAAACCCCCACACCACACCTCTGGTATTTAATGCTATAATTTTATACCTGCAACACTTGTTTCTATGATCTTTGGAAGCCATTTCAGAAAGTTCTATTGCAAGGAAGACAACACAAAATAAGAACTCCTCTTATTTTTACTCAAAAGCAAAGTTAAACAGCCTACTTCACATTCTTATTTTCCACACACCACCCCACTCCCTAGCCCCCAAGTTTTTGCATTAACTGCTTTTAGTTAACATCACAAAGTAATTTTGCCTACACCATTCATGCTTAATCCTAAATGCTTTCAGGAAAAAGGAGTAAAGGATATTTACCTCATAAGAATCCAACTAATTAGATAAAAACACATTTTTAAAGGGGTTAGCCAAGAAAGGAATGATTAAAAAAATTTAAAGACTAAATATAGCTTTAACAGTAAACCACTTCATTGATTAAGTTATTTATTATCAAAATCTATTTAAAATGAAATCTTATTGTATCTGCAAAAATTAAAGAGCATTTGAAGACTGAAGAGTTGGTGGAATACAGTAGGAAATTCTAAGCTATCTCTAAGGTACAAAATACAAGCAACACTTTTTGAACTGTGTGGTAAATTGCTATGTTAATCAAGGTAAATCAAGCCTTGCATAAGAATACCTTTTTGAAATAATAATTCAGTTTTATTTTCTGTCTAATTTTTGAGGACATAATTATTTGAAGACACAGCATCAGAATTTTTCAGAAGGAGATGAATTAAATCCATTCCTTTTTCTTTTTTAGGGAATGATTTAAAATAGCATTAAATAATATGCATAAGAAAAAGCAGTTCAAGTCAAGGAAGCAGGATACAAGACGAATGAGATGTTACAAATAATGGTGCTGTCACAGTTAACAATTTTACTGCTTACTAGAGGCATGACCAGTTAGGCTAGAATTACTTAGTAGCATAGTCTCTGCAACCCAGTGGTATTTTCATTTGCAACTCAGCTGTTGGAGGAAAATGCAAGTCTTTTAATGAACTATGAAATCAACCAGTAAAACACTTCAGCTTATGAGATAGGCTGACTAGTGTCAAGGTGATATATCATACACGCAGGGTGCTGTTCAGTCTACTATGGTACAGTGAACTCAGTCGCAAAACTACAGTATCCACCAGCAGATACTTACCAATAAAAGCTTTGTGAGGCAAATGAGGGTGTCTGAAGACAGCTTTAAGTTATTTTATTGCTCTTAACTTCACAGAAAGCACAGCAGGGGTTGGAGAGAGGGAGGGGGTTTTCATTACTCCTCTTCAGTGACTCCACACAAAATTTGGTTCACAACATAAATCAGATCCTCCTCCTAACAGCCTTTTCTGGCTGAGACATGTAAGGAACGTCTGGCTGGGTTTTCTAGTGGAAGCATCCATATTACTTAAAAATACAAAGAAAAATCCTGAACACATCCTGAATGGTTTGATCAGGCATTTTGATTATAGTCTCAGATAAATCAATGATTACAATATACAAGCATTACAGGCAAAAAAATCCTCATTGTTTTTTTAATAATTACAGTCCAGTTAATTGTATATTAATACAACCAGCAATAAAATTATCCTCTGATACTAGATCACAAGGAAGAGCTAGTGAACAGATCAGATCACCTCACTTTTTTCTCATACAGGAATTTTATCAGATAAAATACAAAGCAAGTAAAAGGAAGTTAAACCCCAAAGTCTTTAAAAATTCATAAACTGTGTAAAATATTCAGGGAAGACATACGATTCCTGGGCTAGTTATAGTAATAACAGGAATCACAACAGATGATGAGGAAAAGGCAGAGGAGGGATGATGAAAATTAACAATAAACAGTATAAAACTGACAAATTACAGAAATTGCCTTCTTAAAAGTAAACATCACTTTAAGCAACTTACATGTTTAAAGATACGCATGCTCAGGAGTAGATGAGCACAGGGAAACTTAAAAGTTACTATGAACAGGTACTTCAGGAGTTCTTCAGCTTCCTGCTGAAGCTGTTACACTTTTCCTAAACTAAAGGAAGGAGGATAAACAACAACCTGAGGGGGATGTTTGGGTTAATGACTGGGGAGAATAAAGAAATTCCAAAAAACACCTAAAACAAAAACCAGATTAAAGCGCTTTTATCAAAGGCTGTTGATGATGCCTTGACTACCCAATAAGTAAAAACACTGTAAAATATCATGAGCAATACCATGCAAAATTCAGAGCAGCATTACTATGTATTTTTCCCTTTTGACCAACAGCTTAACCTTTGTTTGTATCTCAGTTTTCTATCTTGAAAAGAAAGAAAATCGGACAGAAAAGAATCTATAGCTTAACAGAAAAATATGGGAGCCTTGCACCTATTAAATTTATTTGGTTGGGGCCAGGACTGGGTGGAAAAGTCTAAGCAGGGGTAGAAAATAAAGAACAAAAACTTATTCAAACAGTTATACTTCAGTTTTAAATAGTGATATTTTGAGAATTACCACCACTAAAATAAAACTTAGTAACTACCTAAGAAATAGGCATCTATAGACACATAAATAACATGTGATAGATGCTAAGTTGAGTCATAACATCTGTAAGCCAGCCTTAACTCTGTTTCTGATGTAGCACATCAAAACAAGTTACTCCATAGTTACAGTTTTGGTTTGGCTTTTATTTGTTTTACAGAGTCCTTCCTGAAGTTTCTCTACACATGTGATAAGAAATTGTTTGTTTGCAAAGGCCAACAACAGCATTAGATTGAGCCAAGTCAACAGTTACTTCATTTGTACATGCAAAAAGGAAATGCAAGCAGGGGAGAGGAAATTACAGGAAATGCAAAATATTCTCCAGAAGTCACACACTGAAAAGAGAAATACTACAAGTAGTCAAAGCAATTGGATTTTGTACCACTCAGTATTTGGATAATATAGAAAGCATTTAACGTACATGGGTATTAGCCCCAAGATCCCACTAAGGAACCTTACTACTAGAATTGTTAATTCTCGATCCTGCCTTGGACATACACTTCCTTTCAAATATCTTGATGTGCATGTTACCAAAGAAATACCCCCAAATTAGGAGGAGTTTTTCCTAGGAAGAGAGAATGTTTTCTAAAGTTAAGCAAACATTTTTACAGTGAAAATATGTGTCATGATGATATTCTAGCTACTGCAATGTAGCTCTATGGATTCAGTACTTGTTTTGAATGACAACTGAGGGTTCTTTGCAAACTGCACAACAGAAATTCTTTGATTCCCCACTGCAATTAATTATTGCAACAACCAAAAAAAAAACCAAAAAAACCCCCACCAAACTTAGAGCTTCAGTCCTCCTGAATAATTATTACTATTTTTGTTCAATGGAATAAGATTCTTAGGTCCTTGATTAAAAATGTGACATTATGAAATTTTGTTCAGTGGCTAGCTTCTATTATGAGCATTAGAACAAAGGGATCAAAGATGAAGTGTACTTGCACTTTGAAATGTGGCCATAAAAGTGGTATCATTATGGTCAAGGCTCAATGACCAAAAGTGCTTGATTTACGGTTTTTGGTTTTTTTGGGTCCAACTTCCAAAGTAAACTCAGCAAGAGAGGTGGTTACGTAAACATGCACTATAGTCAGCAGTGGCACAATGGTGTTAGGACAGTCACAATGGAAAATGAGTATGTAAAAGAAAATGGTTATTAATTTGGTAAAATAATCACAAGAAACATGATTTCAAGTTAATATGACTTTGCATACAGACTGGCAAAATATTTTGCAACAGTATGTTTTTATTTTCAGTGTTTTGTGATAAGAAAACTGAAGACCATGTTCTTGCTTTATCATGAGAGAGTTTGATAGCACCCAAAAACATTTCATCAATGACTGCAATTGCCTTAAAAAATTCACAGCACAGGCATCTGTTATGAAGGAGACAGGCAGAGGGACAGGCACCAGAACAGAGACTGATAAACACCCAGAAAGAATGGAGATCTGATGTCTTGGGGAGAAAAACAGTGCCTGGAAGCTTCAGAAACAGCAAGAAAATTGCTCAGAATGCAATGAGATGTGAAAGAACAGAGACGATTATTGCTAGGTTTTGTTTGGTATTGGTTTTGTGATGTTTGATGTTAGTTTATTTCTAACAAGTCTAATTATTGGATTCATATAGTGATGTGAAATTTTGTGACTCAGAACTGAAAATTTTGCAGTTTGTTTTGGACAAACAAAAAGGAAGTTATGAACACCAAGGAATTTATAATAGTGCCAATAGCAATCCAATACAAAAAAAATTCCTTTCCAATCACAATTCTGGTTTTATTTATTTAACTGCTATCACATTTTTCAGGCACTTGCTGCACAAGTTACTATGAACTAAAACAACAAAAAAATAATCTGTTGGATGTGGATCAAGCTGAGGGACCAACCCAAAGATTTCTGCTTGAGTGGCAGCCATGCACATGGTGACAGTTCCTTGATTAAGGACACAAAACAGGGACCATAAGAATTCTTTCTGCACTGGTAAATCTTGGCTGGCCTAAATATTTCATCCAGTCTGGAGAGTGCCAAGTGACCTAACATTTCTCATAACTTGTAACACCACCATCACATTGTAGCACTGGCTTTTGAAGGGCTGGGTTCACTTTCTAGCAATGAGATACACACCAATTCAAGAGAAGATGACAAATGGCAGTCACTTGCCATAAAAAAAAATACAGGCCACCTAAAGGCTGGCAGGCTCAATCCTAAAATATCTTAGCAAGTAAGGCTGCAAGTGAAAACTGCCAAGACAAGCTCTTAGAAACTAGGAATAATAAAAAAGCCTCTAAACTCAAAACCAAACATGAATACAGCACTGTGATTGAGAATTTAATCAAAAAACAGTAATTTAACTGCAAAACTTAAGGCTTGTGTAGCAAATGAAGTAGTTTAACTAGTTACTTTATGACAGAAATCCACAGCAGCACAGAAGTAATAAAAAGGATCACATCAAGGGGTGAGTAGCTCTCATGGCCTCAGTTACACAGTATGTAGGTTCTTAGGAGGAACAGCACCAGTCTTGTTTTGACAGTTTAAACACGTGCCTGATTTTACTCTATGCCTAAGTGACTGTGTCAACATTGTAGAAAGCCTGGAAGATCCAGAATTTATCAGACAGTATTTAGCAAGGAATGCACCAGCTCACCTATGGCCTAAATGTCTTCTACATTAGCTGAAGGACATAGGCTGTCACCAGATTTGCACGAAATGATTCTTTCTCTGTTCTGCTGGCAAACTATCTGCAATATCAAATTGTATATTGTGTTCATTTTGTCTCTTAACTGCACATAGAAAAATCCCAGTGTGTGTAAGCATTCATATATTGCTGTTGAGGAAACACATCATACTGTGTAGAAAATAAATTGTACAAAGGGGTATGCTCAGGACCTCTGCACTCCATGTAAAGGCAACAATTGCATTTTGTTTCATCCTTAATGTCTCCTCTAAGAATAGCTTATGGTTAGATAGAGTCCAAAACTGGGGACATTTAAAAGAGACCAATATGCTACTGATGCAAGCTGAAGACTCTCAGCTCTCCAGTGGTTTATTATTGCCATCTGTCTCCTGACGCAACATCAAATTACTTGGAGAATCAATAGGACTGTGCTCTGATTCTGTTTAGCAGCAAAACACACACTACCATTTTGCATGTCTGGTGATCAGACTGTTTCAGCCACATTCTAAAAATCTAAAAATGACCATCAGAATTCAAAACTTCCCACATTTAAGATGTCTCTTAGAAGAACAGACAGTTCATTCAGTCACTAAAACATATACTTAAAAAGAGGCTGAAGAAATCTTCTGCCTCAGGTGGTAATCAGGGGGAGATCTACAAAGAATTATTCTTTAATACACAAAGAGCAACATGCTTGTTGTTATAGACCCCTTAGTTTGATACACTCCTGCTCCACCTAGGACCACTGTGCAATAGTCTACTCCATAAACACTCTAAACAGGGATCCTACTAACCCTTGGATCCAAGTCATGCTAGACACCCTCTAAAAGACAAAGGTTTTAATTCAGGCTGGGCAGCACATAGCACTGCCTTTACTGCTGGCTTCACAAAAAGTACTGTATTGACTGGTGTGTTCAGGTGAGTGCTTTGCTGACAAAAGCAAAAGTGTAGGTCTTGCAAACCCACTTCCCTTAGACTGCAAGAAAGAACAATACCTGGCTTTTTCTAGGTCAGATTGGGATTGCTGCACCTGAGCATACAAAGGGACAGAGTGAAGAAAAGGGCTCAGGAAGTGTATACATTTCCCTATTTCTCTGGGAACAAGGATGTGTTTCCTGAGAAGAGAAAGTCTTTTAATCTACTCTTTCACTGTTTGTAAGGCTGGGGTGGAGAGGAAGCCACAACAACACATGGATTTCTTTTTCTTCTACAGCTGTCACAGGACTCCAAATAAAACTCCTGTCATTTCCTCTTTATTACCAACATTAGAGTTCTCACTAGAGCTGCATATCTGTAGGACTTTCTGGAAGTTCAGAATAAAATGGATGCATTTCAAAGTTAACTACAGTCTATTTATAATCCAAATGAATGCATCTTCTCCTTGCAGTGAGTTTGTGAATTCATATTCAGTGTAAAACTGCAGGTGCTGTCAAACCTTTCCAAGAGATCCTTACTGTTCCCTCACAACTACTGTGCTTCCTGCAAAAACAAAACCCAAAGCAATAACAAAAGTTTCAACACTACATGTCCAACTCATCACATCCAAGTACACTTTATATTGTAGAAGTCTCCACACTTACTCACATCTTCCTATTTGGAACAGAAACTTCAAGCAGAGATTCCTTACTGGTTTGAGTACGATGCTGCTTTGTGATGATGGTATATGATTACATGTTTGTCTATAGTTACTTTGAGAGCACCAAAGGCAGGAGAGAAATTGACTTTCAAACTAAAATCCTGTTAACAGAACCTGAATAAAATATATATAGAAGATATTTTTAGACATCTCAAGATGTTTAAACTCACGATTCATTAATATTTTAACCTTCCAGACTGGAATATATTATGTTCTCCTTTTCATTTAGTAGCTGATTAACCATTCCAGTCATTTGAGGAAATAAGGTATCCACGTAAGTTTAGGTGTCATCGATTACACATTTTTAAAATCAGCATGCAATTTCCTGGAAAAGAAAGTTGTTATTGGAATAGATAAAAAGCAATTTTAAATCCTGTCTTTCAGGCAAGTTTGATTTCTCCTTATCTCACACATTCGAGTAAATAAAAGCATTTTAAAAAAAACAAACAAACAAAAAAAACCCCAAACCAAAACAAAAAAAAAACCCACAAAAAACCAACCAAGCACTCTCCTCCCACTGTTTTTCAAAAAGCCCAAGCTGAAGACCGAAAGCAAAAAAATCCCAGTATCCTACAAAACCTTTCACTTTATCAGGATGAGATTTCGTGTCTCTTGCCTTTAAGAAAATAAGAATATTATTAAACCAAACTCTATAGAGAATGGTCTCACTTGTGAAGAATTTTTCTATGTTCTTAAGATTAACTTCAATTGGAAAGATATTACTTTTAAGTAAAAAACTTTTAATTGGGCAGTAGAGATATTTTTCTTCTTACTGAATGTTCCATTTCATTAGTTTCCAAAGACCATTCATCTCACTTGGTAGTTTTCTCACCTGTAGAATTCACAAGACAGTTTTCAACCCAGGCCAAGACTCTCAGATATGTTCAGCTCCATTTCAACACCAAATATTAACATGATTATCACACTGGGTTTTGATTGCTTTTAAAAATCTGACTGGACAGTGAAATCTCTGGCAACACTGATTAGCGTCTGTAAAAGAGCTCATAGGGAACTCTTCTTTCCTAAATATAATTGAACAAAGACTTTTGAGGCAGCAAGCAACTACCAACTAACACAGGGAAAGTATTGTGTGAACATATTGTAAGTATTGATAATTAAAAGTCAAATCCTGATACTACTGAAATCTTTATATATTTCCCTTTACTTCAGCAGGGTTGAGATTTTTCATACTACTATAAATATATTTGGACATTTCTATTTTTCATTTTCTAAAGATGTACAGAGATGGTAAAAAAAAAGGGTTGCACTTATGCCCCCACCCAGCCCCAGCACTGTGAAGTCTACTAAAATAACATTATGTTAATGACAAAGGCATTTGGCAAAAATAAACATAACGTATGTACACATCAGAAAACTGTGTCATGAAAGACTTTATTTTCAAGTCAAGACTCCTGCAGCCTTATCTCCAAACCTTCTGAAGTTCCTGGTTTGGACTCCTTCTATAACCTGCAACACGTTAAAGAGGTCTGAACAATGTTTTCACTCTATTCACAGTGGCTTCTCTCTGAACAGGAATGATGTTCTTAAACAAAATACCATAATAGCATTACAAAGGATTTTCAAGGAGTCACAAACACTGGTCAGGATATGAAGAATCCAAATGAGGCACACTAAAAATGCATGCATTTGTCCTTTCAGCCAATGGCTTGCTGGAGTTGAGGCATATTAACTGGCCCTCAAAAGCTGTTGCAGCTACTGTGTTCAGAGGACACCTATGTTCCCACGTCAGTTTAGCTTTTTTTGTGGATCTGTCCTCAATGCCTTGCAGAAACTGTCTATTCTGCTATTTCCCCCCAATTTATACTTCTCAGGGTGTGTATTATTGAATTTCATGACATTTGGAGAGGACAACAAATGCCAGCATCAATTTCATTATTATTTTCTAGAAAGTATTTGTTGGGGTTTTTTTAAGCATATTGAATTACACTTCAAATCTTACCCAGCCATGGATAAAAGGATGAAAAACAAACTAGAAGGCTGCTGCCTTCTAAATAAATGTAAAGGAAATGCAGGTGTAGCAGTATTTTCCTAATGAATTCCACTAACATCATGAAGAGGCTGATGTTTTGGTTTGTATGATTTCAAACTTTAGGCCTAGAAGGTTTTTCACACACTTTAAACTGGATTTCTATATGATGCAGATTTTCAAACTGGTTAACTGTTAATGACTCAGATTAATGCCTGACAATTTCTATGAACATTTCAGCCTCAAGTTACTTCAGCACTGGTTTTCCACTTCTTTGAAGTCTTGCTTCATTTGTTATGCTGGAAAGAAAAAAGATCAAAATAAGACCCAGCATCTTCACCTCTCTCCTTTGGTTTATGTTAATAACTCCTGTGAGGTGACAAGTCCTGCATGAAACTGATGACTAGAGAATTTTTTCAACATATTAAAATAAATGTTCAGGTTCCATGTTTTCTTTCTTGAGGAAATCAAACTCTACAGACTGCACTGGAGATGCAGAATCAGATAATAGATAAAAATTAATTTATGAGAGAACTGAAAATAAAAAACTCATGCAAAGCCTCATTATTTAGTATCTGCAGTTTTGATGTTGTGGCTGTTAAACCTATTTGAATATAGTGAGTGTGCAAACACTAACATTACTTACAACTCACAAACAAAAATACTTTCAACTCTTTAAAGTGACTAAGCTCTCAATCCTCAGTAGTAAAACACAAACAAGAAACCCATCATACTATGCAGATTTTATTTTAATATATGATGCAAATTTATAACCATCAATTAAATCTATTTTTCCCCATAAAGAAAAAATTTAATAGCCATACTGTTAAGCATTTTTTTTAATAACAGTTTGTGAAGATCACTCATGAAAGCAAGTTCTCTCTACTTCTCTATCTTTACTTCATTGTACAGTTCAATACACACTGTGAGCAAAGCTATAAAAATCAAAAGAAACCTGTTCAGAGAAATATTTAAGATAATTTTAAACTTGTAATGCAGTCAGGTGCCATGATACATAAATTGGCACAGAAATAACAGACACTCTAAGTTTTACCTAAAGGGTCAAGAGAACTTCCCACAGGGTTGACCATATGCTATATTTTATTTCACAGTTTTCTTGAAATATTTTAAATAACTATTTTCTTTCTCAAGAAATTTTTTATCTCTCAATATATGCATTAATTTATATACATTATAGGAAAGTGTTCTTTATGCATCTGCATTCTGTACACTGACTACAGGATATAACACAAGTAGGATCTATATCCCTCCAAATCAGGTTACTCAGTAGGCGTTATAGTGACAGTCTTCCTTTCCCCCCCCCCCCCCCCCCCACTTCGCCCCTTAACTAACTGGGCTTCTTGCCCACTTACTTTCAGAGCTGCTGCTTTGCAGTGGCAATGTATGATGCTAATGCTAGCATGGTAAGAAAGGTAGCTCCAGGGCATCATGAAGAAATAACTTGTTTCTAAAGGAAAGGTGTTTGTTACCCATTATCTGTCAGACACCCTGTCTGAAAATCCTCTAAGTTTTGATGCCCAAGCAGGAGCATTGGAAGCTGTTCATGTTAATACACTTTACCAGTCATCTCCTTATTTGCTTTTGGCATGTTACCTGTTAAAGGCTTCCCAGAGGAGAAGGAAGATATTAATCACAGAAGGCCACATTTTGCCTACTAATATAAATCACAACAGTCAAATAGCCAGCCTAGAGAGATTCAACTCGATAGGCTCAATTTACTCCTTGTGACCATTCCACTGAGCATCTCAAGCACAATCTTTCCTGATACTTGAACAACAACAGATTATATTCTTCTAGGTTGTATTTTATTTATAACCAGGATAACAGTCATATGCATCCTGTAAGGCTCACTTTTACTGGATGTGATGCTTTCCTATGTTTCTTCAAAGGAAAGAGCACAATTTTTATCTCCATAAGTGCAAACTCTACTAGCACTGTGTGTGGCAGGATGAAATTATGAGTTTTGACAGCTAAGTGCAGTTTGATCAGTCTCTCCACACTCACCCATGCCCTTCTTCCAGGGCTCTCCTTTGACAGAGCATTATTAGTTTCTAGAATCTTGTGCATATATTCATGCCTGGGCTATTCATTCCAGGCAGACTCTTAGTCTTTTTACATCTTCACCTTTCTCTTGTCATTCTGATTTGAGGTTCTGTTGCCGAGTGGAATTGATTTGCTATGAACAGACATATGTACCCTAAGATCACCATGATTCTGGTTCATGTCTACCACTGAAATTACAGAGGTCAACTCAGACAGAAGAGAGACGCTAACAGAATGACACTTCTACAATATAAAAATCACACAGAAGTCATACATAGATATATGTGAATCACATGCCAACTTCAAAGCTTCCAGTAAAGAGGGTTTATATAGAATCATGGTGTCATTAAGGTTGAAAAGACCTCCAAGATCACTGAGTACAACCTTTGAATGAACACCCCTATGTCAATTAAACCATAGCACTAAGTACCACATCCAGTAGTTTCTTGAACACTTTCAGTAATGGTAACTCTACCATTTCCCTAGGCAGCCCTTTCCAATATCTGACAACTTCTTAAGTGAAGAAATTCTTCCTGATGTCCAACCTGAAACTCCCCTGGGCACAGCTTGAGGCCATTTCTCCTTGTCCTGTCACTATTTGTCTGGGAGAAGGGGTCAACTCCCACCTTGCTACAACATCCTTTCAGGTAGTTGTACAGAGTTGTGATAAGGTCACCCCTGAGCCTCCTTTTCTCCAAGCTAAACAACCTTCAGTTGCTCCTCGTGAGACTTACTCTCTAGACCATTCACCAGCTTCATTGCCTTTCTCTGGTCATGCTCCAGCACCTCAATGTCTTTCTTGAAGTGTGGGGCCCAAAACTGACACAGTACTGAAGCTGCAGCCTCATCAGTGCTGATTAAGGAGGGACAGACACTTCCCTGGTACTGCTGACAGCACTATTTTTCATACAGGCCAGAATGCCATATAAACACTTTATGAAAATTACTGCTTGAAGCTAGTAAATCAGGTTAGAAGCTCTGATAAACATTTTATATTATTAGCAAATGCATGCTTTTCCATAAACTTGCCTATTACAGAGAAGTCCCTATACTGGGAGCTTCAAAAACAAGTAGAAGTATCTTTCCAGTGATCTGACTCTTTGAGACTATTTCAACACAATAATTAAAATGTGGTTATAGCTCATGCAGACATGCCAACTGTTACACAGCCAAGCAGGTGCTGACAATGGTGCAAATACAGCAGTTAAGAAGGCTGCCTTGGACTGTCCATCAGGTTTAACCAAGGTCTTCAGTAAGAACTCTAACACCTAGTCTTGCTGCATCATTACTGTTACCCTAGCTGTGCCCATGAAGAAGGCTGAAACACAAAGGTACTTCAGCAGAAGGCACACAGCATGTATGAAGGAAAACATAATCAACGTAACATTGAGCCATGTATTTTAAGCCAATGCCTTGAAAATTCCTTTCAACTGTATGTCCTTTCTGTGCACATAATTAAAATTACTCAGAGATCTAGTCTTGACTGAAAAATGACTAAGCAATCAAATAAAGGCATTGGTTCTGAAGAACTGAGAAATATCAGTCTCCTGTCTCTTCCTAAGTTTAAGGCTTCTCCATTTAACAGATGGGATTCATCTATTACCTTTGGCTTCAAATTTCTTTCAGCTTAAAGGGAGGAGCAATAAAGCTTTCCAAGAACCATCTCCCTTTAACTAAGCTGAAAAAAAGGCTCTTATTCCTGAAGAAAAAAAAATTCCTCAGATGATGATAGGAGTGGTAAAAAAGCCATTATAAATCTTTCTAGTTGGCTTTTCAGTTTTTACATACCAATCTTTTCACTCTTCTCAGAATTAAGTCTCACTCAGTGTTATGTCTTATGTAACAAAAGGCAAACTATCTAAAAACCAGGGATAAATGGGAATACTATATTGTTGAGGCAAAAAAGCTTCAAAATACACAATACCATAAAGCATTTTCCACACTTGTATTTCTGTTCTTTCCAAAAACTAATTTAACAGTATAGCATGTAAATGAATTTTTATTTATAAATCAAGCACACACAACAGCCTTGAAAAACAAAACACCAAATGCGAATCCATCAAGTTCCCATATTAGTGTCCCCAGATTACAGTAGAAGTGGGGTTTGTGATAGCAGTTCACTCTGAAAGAGAGGTGATCTGACAAAACCAAGTAACTAAAAAGAAAGTGTTGAGTACTGATTTACATGTATATTCACTAGGAACAATTCAGCCCTTTCTCAGGATAAACATTAATACCTATTGTTAAAAAGTTACCTGAAGGATCTACTCCTTTATAGTATCATGGTAACAGAGAAGCTCACAAGTGTCTGAAGGTTTCAAGGTTCAGGAGAATCAGGTAGTCTGTTGCTGGAGACTAACAGAAGTGCAACCCTTTGAAAGGTAAAAGTAGACAGTCTGCTGCCATCTCCCATCCTGGTTACATACATTCAAGGAATTTTGAGCAGACTCAAAAGGAAAGTGGACATTTTTTACTCAGGTATTAAAAGGAGTCCCTAGCTGATATGCTATCTCCCTGATGTTAATCAAAACTTCAGAACTGATATTAAGACTTCTGTTTCAAGGGCATAAATGAACATATATAAACTACAAATGAGCTATTTCTGTTCTACTATGCTTTCCCCACTATTTCCAGAAGAAAATAATTTTTTTTCTGAAATGATCTGGAAACGCTCCCTTCTCTAGAGCAGAAAGAGGAAACAAACACATCAGATGGACTTTTTTCCTTAACCTCCTCCAAGACCACCAAGTTCTGGTTGCATCATTACCAATCTCAAGCAAATAAGCTACTAATTAATATGAGTATATTCTTATTGGCTATATCCATATTAGCAAATGCAACATGCTTCTCATTCATCAACACCAAGGCCTATTGGCACAGAGGAACTTATCCAAAAAAACTCCTTGCTTAAGTTGAACAGGATTGCCTGCATACAAACTGTACACTGGGAATGTTCACCCAATCATCTTCCCTCCTGAACTCTGCACACACATACACACACAAGTAGTTGAGCATGCTACCTGTTACAGGCAAAAGCAGCAGCTGAAAATATGTAAACCTTTTAGTAAGATACATACCCTCATTTCAAAGATTGGGAAATTATTTTGAATATAGACACAATCACAGCACCCATCCTGAAAAAAAAAAAAAAAAAAAAAAAAAAAAAAAAAAAAGACAACCTGGGTGGCTACAAGCAAGCTTGGTACACCTTAGAGGTTTGAACAAAGTCAGTGTTTTCTGTCATTGAAGCACCAATGAGTCATACTAAGCCACAAATTCACCAGCACTTTAGTCCACTACTGTGTTTTAGCAAGATGGTTCCAGCAAGCACAGGAGATCATATGCAAGAGAACAACAAAGGTCTTCTGTGAGAGGTATGAAGTCCTGAGCACAGCTTGGGGAAAGTCACCAGCACTTCCACTTTCTTGTTGATTAGTTACAGATTTCTTGCTATATGTACACACTGTACCCGTTGTCAGGAAACATACAATAAAGCTAAACAAATGAGTTTACTTCAACATGCAAGAGTTTGAAGTCTGCTTTGCAGATGCAGTGTTTCTAATATGCAATTAACTACTACAGAAGCATCAAATTCTTTTTACTTTATGCTAATGCTTGGAAATGTAGATAATTTTAAAGTGTCAACATGAATGAAATGGTTCTTAATAATACTCAATCAGCTTAATAGCTCAATGCTGCCATGTCCATTACAAAATCCAAAAATCACTATACAGAAAGAAAATATACCAAATTTTTATTACAATAAAGGTTTCAAAAGCCCCAAGCATCTGATCACATGTAATTTTAACAGTACAAGAACTTGCAGAGAGACAATGGGCTGAAAATATCCTGAAATTGAGAAATACTTATTTGAAAAGAGTCCTTAAGAGTATGTCTTACACATGCACAGACATGCTCTGCTGGTCAGAGAAAGGATGAACTCCACACAGTTGATTTTATAAGAACTGAAATTAATAAAACAAACAAAATAACCCAATCAAAAGCCAACAACAAAAACACCAAAAACCCAAAAACTTCATACTCTCACAGTGAATATCATAGTTGCTAAAAGAATAAGTTAAGGATAGCAATAGTTAACAGTATATATAGTAATGGCAAATTATATCTAGTGTCAAAGAGCAATGAATTGAAGGCATTATTCTGCAGCTGACTTTCCTGCATAATCACAACCTGAATTGGCATTTTGATAATTTTTCTAGAAATCAGGGTGTAACCATATCACTGAAGACTGAAAGATTTAATAGTGGGTGGCAGAAGATACTTACAGCTATCAAACATACCAAAACACAATATAGAGAAAGTGGACACTATGTAAAGGTAAATCAAGAAATGTTTCTCTTATGTGACTAAGCTAAGGAAATTTGCTGCGATGGAATTGCAATTTCATCACATCTTTAAATTAAAAGACTAACGAATTGTAATTGGCTTTATTCTACAGAAATCACAGAAGCAAAAATGTAAAAAACCCCGTCAGTTATAAAATTAAAGAAGTCTTTTAGCAACACGGGAATGAAACAATGCTCATGTCTTTTTCAATTTTCCATCTCTAATGTGTTGAGTATCCCTGTAAACAGAGTAACTTTATTTTGGGAGAACAGCTTTTCCCCTGTAGTCTAAGAATTTTCTTGGATGCATGCAAGACCAGAAAGCTCTTTGCATTCTTACTATATCCTTTACCTTACAGATTCCAATTTCAAACACAAAGTGGAAAGAAGATGCTCTGCTAACAAAACCACTTGAGTTTGCCTCTTCAGTGGTTAAACACACTCAAGATTAGAGATGTCAGCAGTGTAACCCCTCAGGCATCCCCAGCTAATACAATGCCACTAGAGGGCAAGCGAAGCACCAAGAGCTCCCCATACTCAAGGTCTCCAGCAGCAACCTTGGGACCACATTTGCACCAAGGCTGCCCTGGATATGTTGGAAGGATAAGAGTAACAAGATGGATGCAAATGTAGTTTAGAATACTTTAACACTGCTCGAGTAGGAAATATTATTAGGACTTGCGTTTACAGAATTATTGTTATTATTACATTTTACTGTAATAAATTACAACTCATACAGTACAGACAATTACAGACATAAGAGGAAATCTAAAAGGTAACTAATTACTCTTGGAATCCAGTGGATTGTAATCCACTAGAACAAGCCCCTCTCTATTATTGATAATAGCTGCACTGAAATCAGAGGACATGAGGGTACAATTGCATTTCAAATTATCACATTCCTAATCATTTATGTTATACAGGTACAAGATTGATACTTGTGCTAACACCCACTCAAGTTCAGAGTTTTGATTCCTGGGACAAGTCTAATCTGACTTGTAGCACCTCAGGTGCCCTGAGGGTTGTTCTTAGGCAATTTGTAAAATGCTGCTTTTGCTCCTGTCTGTCTTGCCACAATATAAGGCTACAGAAATTTAACTATGACTTTTTGGCACCTCTTTTGCAAAGGTGAGAATCAAACTAAGTTAGAAATGCTATTGAATAGCATGCCCTGATTTAATCACCATAATATATACAGTGCAAGTAAAGGCAAAAGAAAAAAAATGTTTTACTATTTCTGATCTTCAGTGTTGTCCCTTATTAAGCATTTAAGCCAGGCTAGTCTTGGATAAGATATCGTGAGGAAGGGGTTTATGATTATTTCTTTTTTTTTCCTTCATAATCTAAAGCATTCATACTGGAAAGCTTCAAGTTTTTCTTCTGCCAGTGTGATAAAAAGTTTTACCTTCCAAAAGGTAACCGATAGCTATCCTTGCTGGTATGGCTTTTTTTGTTGTCTTTTGGAGCATCAAAAATCAATCAGGGAGAGATAGACTTGGGTAGCATTAGTGTAGGTATTTCTAGCTTTCCCATGATGAAGTTACTTGTCACATCACAAACAGGAACAAGCTGACATGCTAAAACTCTGTTGGCTTTTCAACATAATCAGAGATGTCACATGCTATAGCTGCCCTTGTGTTGAGATAGTAGCACATTCAGTGATGGTGTTACCTCTTGACCATCCAAAAAGGAGTGGTTGTTGACAGCTTCTTTATCAGTTTTGGCTCGAAAAAGCAGTACTGAGGTTCCTTTCTTATCAAGAAGTCTATTTTTATCTCTATGTAATTAGTGGCTGCACAGCTACTTCCCCATCCTTCTTGGGGAAGGTGAAAAGAGATGAAAAATAATTTGTATAGAGAATATAGATCTTCATTAGAGCTGCAAACTGCTCAGATAAGAAGAGAATTTTAAAATGGAGGAGAATAATGGCTGTGTATCCAAAAATACTCAAGAATACCTTTAAATGGGAGTGGACAACAGTTCACACCAGGAAAAGTGTACTGGTTGTCCTGTATGATACTATATTCCTTGAGGGAAAAGATGCATACTCCTGGCCTGTCCAACTTACCTTGCTTAGACAGCCCTGTGTGAAAAGCATTCTTATTCTCCACTGCCTTTGCATTGGCAGACACATTGACTGATGCTTATTTATTTATTTATTTTAAAAGGGATGCTGAATGCAACTTTTTATGTACCCTAATAAGTTCTTAGTTGCATACATACACTCCTGTGCAGTTGCACTGACTGTTCTAAACTTAGGTTTTTTCAGATATCTGGACATTCATCTTGTTTTCTGTACAACCATACTGGAATCTATAACCTGGGTTTCAGGAGTTGAGTTAAAAATAACCAGCTTTCACTGCAGTTGAAGAAAGAGCTTAGGTAGGGAAGCAGAATAAATCTTAAGATAAAAAAAAAAGAAATCCTCCAGTTTTCACTAAAGTGAATCAAAGGGGACAAAACATCACCAACATAAATATATCAAAAGAAAAAAAAAAAAAGTACAGCCTTTCTTAGACAATGAGAAGAATCAACATGGCAAGTCTGCCATGTAATTTCTGAAAGCAATCATTTACCGTGTTAGCCTTTATCAACCTTTCCCATAGCCACAGCATAGAATCTTGACCTCAGTCCAATGAAAAGGCTGACAGTAGTAACAATGAGCTAAATATATTTCCATTTCACTTTTCCTTCCTTTTTTTTTAATTCCCAGTATCTATATATATACAACAGACAAGATGACTACCCTCCCTTTCCATTCAAACTGTGATAAAGGACTATCTATACAGTCTAGCGTCACTGCAGGTCAACAGAATTGAGACAGAAACACTACTGTTTCTGCTGGGACAGGAATTCTTATGGAACCTGCCAGATGTCTTGCTGCTCTGGCTAGAGGAGTTTAAAGGAACATAGTCTGCCAGCACTGGTGAAACACTTCACCAAACACTTTCAGGATCAATAAATAATGGTGGGGTTTTTCTCCACTTCAGTTAATTCCATTTTGGGGACAAAACCGGTTTTGTGAGCTCATAATGGATGAACATATCCTTTTTTGTTTGCACATATATAATAAAATTATAATCATATAAAAATACCAAATATGACAAAAAAAAAAAAAATTATCTTGGATTACCCCACATGCAGCTTTCTGTTATTTAGGAAATCCCATTATGAAATACCATTTAAAACACATTGGTGGGTTTGGTTTTGTTGGATTTTTGGATTTATTTTGCACATTCTCACTATTTCCTTGAACAGTCACTAGTAAAGAACAAAAATAACTTGACACTACTTTCAGCAATACTGTGACTGCTCAGGAGTCAAGAAACCATGTGATAAATACCAGGTCTGAGAGAAACTACAGTATCCTGTTCTATCAAAAGTCCTTTAGATTGCCTAACAAATCATAGGCTAGAGCAACAACCACCCAAATCAGGGAAATTCAAACCTAGTGCATGACTTAGATGAGACAAACCAAACAGACCATACAGCAATAATAGTAAGAAATCTGATCCGTTTCTTGACACCCAGGAAGATGGAATTTCTCCAGATAACTGCCATTTTGTGAAAATGAAAACTTGCTCAACAATTCCTCAATGAGCACTCCACAAAAACTGTAAACTTGCTTGATGCAGGGTTGGATGATATGGTACAGAAATGTGTCAAGAAGGGTGAATATATTAGGAAAAACTCATGTTTTATACCAAATAAAGACAGACCTGAAAGTACTTGCCCATATTTGCAGTTTTTTGGTTTTTTTATGCTGTGACTAACACTTCCTAGCCCTAGCACAGTTTACACATCCATAAAAATTATGAATGTACCAGGGTGGGAGGGTGGGGAAGGAGCAAAGTCAATATTTATACCCGCTTTGGAATACTCCCTCCAAACAGGTGCCTATCTAACCCCCTGGATAACCAAACAAACACAAAACTTCAAGGAGAGCCTCAACACCTGCAGAGAATTGCTACATACAGAAAATTCCCAAATTAATTGAGTCTCAACCTATTTGAATCATAATTCTTTCATTTTCTTTTCAGTGCATCTAAGAAATAGGACTATATCACTTGAACCTTAGGGATGATGAAGGTGCTACTACCATTCAATTCCAAGGTGGAACTAGCTGTTCTTCACTGATCCCTAAGTTATTTTCTGTGCTATAAATTTAACACTTGCTTGCCTCTAGGGTTTTCAGTGACACGTATAAGCTGGTTGTAGTTAAACAGTATTTAACAGCAATGCCAATAAATCAAAAGTGAAATTTCAGCAGAGTTGAATGCAGAAGCATCCACATCTCCAGACATGTGTCTTAACTATTAGTAACGTTCACTGAAATCTTAATTCCCCCAGACTGAAGTAGAGTCAAGCTAACACAGGAAACAATAATGCTATCTGACATGCATGACCTTTCTTATTAAAGCAACTTGTCTTTCTTAGAGAAGGCAGCCACTACATATCATTAACAGCTTTACACTCTATTCTTCAAAATAATGTATCAACCAATTCATATTCTTCATTTCTGGTGGCATTTGAAAATGTTTCAATTTTCTCTTGAAGTTAATGAGAGACAATGGATATTCAATTGTAGGTCAGCAATGATGGATGTTGCCATGTAAGTAACACACCCTTCTCTTTCTGCAGAACATTTTGGGCCTGTTCCACTCCCATTCCTCTGTGTCCTTCTACTCTTGAAAAAATCCAAACTTATTATCAAAAGATCTGGATAATGAATAAAAAGGTCTTTCACCATTTTTTTTTCCCCACATTGAACACAGCTATTAAGGTAATACATAAAATATATTGCATTATAAAAAGAAACAATCATGTTACTGTCAGAAACCCCAGGACAGAATGAGAAGCCCAGCAAAGAGATGATAAACAATTCTTCTTTCACAAATTCAGCTTTCATGTCTCAGCTTCAAAAACACACCATTGATCACAGACCAGGAATCCCAAACACAGTACATTAACCACACTTGTACAAGATTCATTTTGAAACTCTAGCTTCTTTTATAACATGGATTTTTAGGTACATAAGTAATACATTTTTTTATCAATGCAGTGCACAAAAGAAAACACCAGATTCCAGAACATCATTGTGTATCTTCTAATATCACTATATTCATTCCAACAGCTGACAAACCATTCCACCACAATTCCCTTGATACCAAAGAGCAAAAGTTTAAGATCATTACCACAGGGATGGAATTCACATTGATCGCATGAAGTGAATTTTTACAACCTTGTTGCCATCAGCCAAAAAAGCCAACTGCATCCTGGCTATATCAAAAGCAGCATGGCCAGCAGGTCAAGGGAGGTGATTCTTTCTCTCTACTCTGCTCTGGTGAGACCCTGCCTGGGATACTGTGTCCAGGTCTGGGGTCCCCAGCACAAGAAGGACATGGATCTGTTGGAGCCAGTCCAGAGGATGACCACAAAGATGATTAGAGGGACAGAGCAGGCTCCTATGAGGAAAGGCTGAGAGAGCTGGGGCTGTGGCTGTTTAGCCTGGAAAAGAGAAGGCCTCAGGGTGACCTAATTGTGCCCTTCTGTAACCTGAAGGCAACCTACAAGAAAGATGTAAAGAGACTATTTGCAAGATCATATAGTGACAAGACCAGGGAAAGGATTCAAACCACGTAGGTTTAGATTAGGTTAGGCAGATATTCTTTGCTGTGAATGTGGTGAGGCACTGAAATAGGTTGCACAGAGAAGTTGCGGATGTCCCATCCCTGACATTGTCTAAGGCCAGAATGGATGGGGCTCTGAGCAACCTAGTACAGTAAAAGATGTCCCTGCTCTTGGCAGGGGGGGTTGAAACTGTATGTCCTTTAAGGTCCCTTCCATTCCAAGCCATTCTATGATTTAGAGATGCTGTGAAAGGCTGCAGCATTTTTCCAGCAAAACAGCTAACAAAATGCTGCATTTGAAGCCTACAAAAATTCCATAAAGTTTGCTTTCTAGCACAAAAAGAGCCACATACATGCAAATTCATGTGAAAATTAGATATGTTGTCATGGATATTAGCTTTCCTTCTTATACAAAGTTGTGTTGCCTGATTACATTCAAAGTTAATGTAGGACAGCTACATATTGAAAATGTAGTGATCTATTTGACACTGATAAAATAAGAACTATGGAAATGCTGTAAGCAAAGAGCTATTGCTCAGTATTTGTGTGTGCTGTTTGGGATATAAAACTGACAGCTTTTCCCTTGCAAAGTCCTTGGTTAATATCCACAGTTATTTGAGCATATTTTGTGACAAACATCACATCAAAATAGTTATTTAAAATATACACAAACTCCATGTGTGTATTTTTGCAGTCTCCTCATTTGCTCAAAGTAAAACTCATTTTCACCAGAACACTAAAATCAGCTTTTCCACAGTACAGGCTATTTCAGCTTTCTATCTCTCACCTCACTGGTTAGAGGAACACTCTTAGCACAGATCCAAAGAGTCACCAAAGAGGAAAGGCTTTTCTCCTTAGCTTTCATATACTTAAAAATGGTAGAACTTTTATTGTTGCTAAAAGTCCACAGTAAAACACCACCAGAATCACATTCAGGCAGGAAAGATGACTATAAAAAGCCAGCACAGAAAGGAAAACGCTCTGTGTATTTATGAGCAACAGACCAGGACTGTGGAATAGAATCCTAGTTCAGACAAACTCAATTTCAACTAGTAAACATGCAGGCTATTCAAATAACCATAACACTTTACTATGTTTTCACGTATAGTTTTAAAAAGAATATAAGTCATACAATCACTTTGTTTCTTATAACTTCTAGGATGTATAATGTATTGTACAGATCAACATTAGTTGTTGGCCCTGACACAAAAGTTGCAAGTGCCAAGTAGTGCAGTATTATTGATGTTGAGGATTTAACACTACATGTTGAAGCACTACTTGAGTTTCTTTGTAAATGTTGATTCATTTCCTGCTACAGTAAGACACTTGTACCCAATATTCTGTGAAGGAGAAGTGATTTGATAATCAATTTAAATTAGTATTTCAAGCATACAAACACCTGCTTGAGAAACATGTGGCCATGATATCAAGAGGCCAGCAAAAACGTCACAGGATATTTCTCAGAATGAAACTAGCTCAGGAAATATAACAGAACATTCTGTAAATGGAAACATTTATGGAGATCCAGCTCAAATAAATTGGGAAGTAAGCTCTTAAAAACAGTTTTGCTGACCAAGCAGAGTAAAACATCTATTAAATCCCAACAACATAAAATACCAAGCTGGATGTGCATTCACAGGACTGCTGTATTACACTGCAAGTACTTCAGGGCACAGATTTTTGAATTCCACCCATGCTGGACCTTGAATGCCTGTCCTTGTAGCACCAAAATTGAAAGTTTATGTTCCTCAAAACAAACTTTGGAGTATCTGTCTTTTACTCTGCATCAGTAAGGAAGGTAGTTGACTTAAAACTCAGAAACACATCAATTTAACAAATTTATTTTGTAGGTTATTGTAGATTACTATAATTAAGATGCTCACCCTAGGTTTTCAGTTTATTTGCTGTTCTGGTAGGTTTTTTTGAGGTCAGGAAGAAAAACAGAGACTACTTGGGAACAACTCATTTCATCCTAGAGTAGGCATCTAAAATACATCAAATTGCATTCCAATTAATTAATATATTTTCATTGCCTAAACTTTCAATAAATCAGCAGTTTCAGTCAAATCTTCATACTGTAGGTGTGTAGACTTAGTCGAGATTAAATCCTATTTTCAGTTTTCTGGGCACTGACTTGGGTGCCCCCTATACATGATCTAGAAATTTCACTGCCAGATCTGATTCAATTGATGATGTCGTAAGTCAATTCACCAATAAAGTCTCCTTTGAATGTTCTTCAAGTTATATAAAGTTTTAGATATTCTTGTATTGTTGATATTTCTCATTTTGTTCTCCCTTTGACATATCTATTTTCCCATGGACTTTGACTTTCCAGAGCTACAGATACCAGACCACTGAGGGCACGGTTAATACTTCCCTGCTAAGGCCCCTGCTGATGTCCTGCCTCCAGAAGAAAATCAAGTGGGAAGTTAATGCTAGGGAGAGATGTAATATACTGTCAATTGAATCCTTACCTTTTAAATTTATTTTTAATACATTACACCAAAAGATCAATGCTTTAGTAAAATCTGGATTTGGCTGGGTGTTTTTCTTTTATTCTCAGTGCCATATTATTGACTTCAAACTTTTCCTTCAAAGATCTCTAAATTTATCTACATGCCTTATCCTAAGGGGAAAGAATCAGACTCTTTTTTACTATTAGTTTTCCTCCTTTTTCAGTTTCCTTCCTTCTCTGTTGCTCCCCCCATTCCCCTCCCTCCCCACCCCTTTTCCTTTGCCAGCTGCAGCTCCTGAATTTTTATGACTATTTGACTACAGTATCAAAGAAATCCTTTGGGAACAATCTGTCATGAGTTTCTTCCTTAAAGTCCTGTAGGTCAAGTGCCAATACCTCAGCCTCCAACAAAGGNCTCCTTTTCCCTCTCATGAATTAATTTCTTGTCCATTCCTGGTTTTGGAGAGAAAAGGCTATCATCTTGCATTAATCACTTTTTCAGGGTCACTGTGTGAAGTCTGAGCCAGATTCCACATTGCTAGGGCCTTTTGCTCAAAAAATCTCCAGTGAAGCTGTACTAGAAAGGAACCCTATGTCTTGCAAGGTCACAATGATGTGCCTCAACATTTTTTGGTGCAAGTAATTCAGAATCTGTGTTTGCTAACTGCAAGGCACGTGCTGAGTAAGAAAGGACAGCAAAGCTTCTTGCGTACAAGTCTTCCAATTTTCACATTCCTTACACAGTTTGAAGAATTAGGGAGGACGTTTAAAATTGTTGACCCACATTTTGTGCTCTCACTTATCACAGTATTTTCTTTCAGTCTCAGTCCTGTACTCTTTTCTCTGTACCAGCCTTGTTTGCAGAGGGCACAAAGCTGATAATCTAGAGACAGATCCAGACTGTGTTCTACAAACTAAGGGCTCCCTTTGTGTCATTTTGGCCTCCTGTGTGCTGTCCATCTGCTCAACTGCAAATTTTGCAAAAGCTCAAAATTCTCCTGTCGAGTCAAAGGGCTGGCAAACAGTCCTGCTCTTGATGAGAGACAATACCCTCTTTTTCTCAGCCAGCAAGAGGCTTACAGGCAACAAATACGAGAAATTAAAGGGGATGTCAGGGATGTTGAGGAAACTTCAAAGTTTTTACCACAGTTCTTTTGGATTGATTTATCTCATGTTGTTGGTGCCCATGACTGGCAATAACTTCCCCCATACTGTAACTGAAAATTCCCACATAGGCAGGCAATAAGCTGACTATAGTGTAATAATAGCAAGAGACAAAGGGAGATTTGTATCTAACTACTAAGTTAGGAACCAGGGCAAAAAAATTCTAAAGATCCTGCAAAGCATTTAAATTCATAAAAGATCAATGCATGACATGGACAGCCTTCATAGACTGAAAGTTTTACAATAAGCATGGCTGGATCAAGGTAAAGCACAATAAATTCTTTGTTGGCTTCTCAATTACTATCCTGCTACTGAATTTGCTTTTGTCTCAGTGGCAGCACTCTCATCCAGGTCAAGGCTGACAGAACTAGATGGTCAGTTATGCTGGGTTTTAGTCAAATAACTCACTAAAAAAACAACTACATACCATAGATAATTTAAGTACTAGCATTCCCATACAGGGCGTGGTTTTGTTGTTTCAGAGTGAAGATCACATTCCTAGCAGCTGCAAGCTTCTGAATCATATTCCCCAAAAACCACTTTCAGGACCAGATGTCTCAAATCAGGGTCAAGATCCTGGCTGTTTTGTGGTGCACTGGCGGCACTTCTACCTTCCTATGGTACTTCAGTGGTACTTCAGACTTCCTTCAACCTCTTAGCTACCTTCATGACCACTAAACACATTGACACAGACAGCATTCAGATAATCTGAGCCCAGGGACATAATGCATCAGACATCTGGATCTTTCAGTGCTTAATTCTTCCAGCAGGCACTCTCTGTCCTAGCTATAAGAAGAATCAGAGTAAGGCTGACTTGGATTACAAGGGACCTCATTCAAACACTCTTTTGCAAGCATCTCTCCAAGCAGAAACAGCAAGAACATCACAGATTTATTTCATAAACTTAAATAGTCCAAGCAACAGAAAACACTGTGGCTGAAAGTATTCTAGTTCCCCAAAACCTTAATCATACAAACACTGATGTTCCCATTTATGATCTTGATTGCTGTTCTTCTCACAACTCTCTCTGAAAAGGCAGGAACTCTAGAAACAGTATGGAGTTTTAGATACCTTGGGAAATAGAGCAGCACTGAAGCCTTCAGAATTTTCTGTTTTGTTTTGCACTTTCATTGATTTGAATGAAACAATCTACACTAGTCTAAATTTTTCATCCTGAGAGCCAATTTGCTTTTGGGTGTCTCTAGCTCTCAGCAATTAACTACAGAAGGGAGTTGGAGCAAGATGATGCATAGTATTCCAGCTGATGCTGAAATTCAAGCATCAAGCATTAACCATTAGAGCCTGCAGTTTTGTCTCCTACTGGCTGCCACCTCCCTAATGCTATGTCCATCTGTTGATGGATTGCCTCTTCAATTCACTGTGTTATCAGATAGACTCCCATTCTGCCAATTCCCCTGTTCTTCTCATGGAGGATGCTTTACCCTCCTCTTTCATCATACACACACAGTGTTTGTGAGAGGAGAAAGAACATGTCTCAAACCACAAAGCTGAGATTTTCACAAAGGGCTTAAGCATTTGTAATTATATCTACTAGGTTTTGGCTTCCTAAATACATTTGAGTATCAGTTCTCTGGTATTTCTGGCACCTTCTATCAGCCCTGAAAAGCACAAGGGTTTTCTCTTTTCAGACACCAGAAGGCACATCAGCCCAGCCTGCACCAAAGCACTGACAACAGTCATTCAACTGATCCTACTTGGCAAGAAAAGGGTAAAATAAATATTAAAAAAAACCCCATAAGCGTATGTTACCTGTTTCCCTCTTTGTGTGCACAATTGCTTTTATCAGTATGGAAAAGTACAACAATTGGAGCAAAGAACATGATGAAGCAATCAGATGGAGAACAGAAAGCCACAACACCCACAGCATTAGGGAAACTGCCCACACTGCTATCAAGCACAGTCCAGTACAGAAGAGTAGATACTTTTCCCTTCATTTGAATGGAGTCACAACTAAAATGAACGGTTCTCAGTTACAGCTAATCTTTCATTATTGTCAGATTATAAATACTAATGTATATGATTATGGCCTGCATAATACTGTAAAGTGCCTGTATCCTAAGGCTGATTAAAGACTGCATGCTCAAAGAAGTGTAGCTCTGTTAATCATCCTCATTTTCCAAGAACTTTATTCTTCCTGTCTCTTCTAGTTCTTTAGCTACAGTATTAAGTCAGAGAGTTAGGCAGCTCCCACTCCGGGAATTTAGCTATAAATGTACAGTTTTATCTCAGAATATGTATTGCTATAAAGCCTCCTGAAGTTTTGGTCTCCAGAAGCACAAAAAAACCCAAATATTTTTCTTTTGTATTTTAAACACTGTTGCAGATTTAAATGGCACTATAGTAATTCACTTGCCCAAAATAAAGGCTTTTAATCTTAAATGCTTCTTATGTGCAATATATCTTTTAAATTGAACACTGACTCCAGAGTCCTGCAATATGTTCAACAGCTGTAACAGAACATTCTCAAATATACGGCAATATACATAAAGCAAAACAAAAACGCAGTCATCTCCCAATCTGACAAGTTAACAGGAGACTGATTTTCATTAGTTGACTTCAGTGATTTAGAGTAACTGATCAGCAAATGAGCCACCTTATACTGAAGACTTTTAGCATTTTAATTTTATTTTCCAGCATACAAAAATAAGTTCTCAAAGTGCAGCACTCCCAATTTTACCATAGATCATACTGTAAATTTCTATTTCACAGGCTGCTTCTATTTCACAAAGCTCAGCAAGACAGAATGAATAAAGTTCTTAACCAAGACCACCTTCCCAATCACACTTCATTCCATTTTCTTTCTTCCCCAGCTATCCCTTCAGCAGCTGACTGCTATTTTTTTCTAATACTATCTGGCACTTTAGAGAGCTCATCAAGTTTCCTTTATCAATGAGTTAATTTAGATGAAAAAAAAATAAAATCACTTTTCTTGATTGAGAGCATTAACTCTGAGGTTACATGTACAGGACAAAAAATTTCAATTTAGCTTTCCTGCTGTCAAAGAAAGAAATTCCACTGTTTTTAAAACTCTGATCAGAAGCATTTCTTTATCCTCCCAAACATGTCTAGTTCTGTCAAAGCTGGAAAATTTTATTTTATCTAACTTTCCATCTGAATATTTTTTTAGATCATCTTCTAGACCACCAGAAATGCAGTCAATAGACTTCAACAATGCAAAGTGAAGTGCTTCCGATTCTCTGCTCTATGTAAAAACTACCATAGCTTCAATAAATCTTTACACAGGTATTCACTTGTTATATCCTCAGGAAGGATGTTTTTTGCTAACTTGGAACCAAGAAAGAAAGATTGTCCTTGGCTTTGCAGGCCCTAAATGTGATTGACTAGAGATACCTGCACCAGAACACTGGCCAAGGAATTTCACCCTTATTAAAAGAAGAGCTTTTATTACACTAGCCCTTGGGCAATTCCTTAAAAATGAAAAGTCACGGACACATCCTTCACAGACTAGAATTCCCTAGCTGGAATTCTATATTGATCTCTTCTTGTTCCCACATGAAATCTTAGGTCCAACTATATACATTTCCCCTATTGTCTGCCACTTAAACTTAATTCATGGTTCACTCAGACCTGAGGATATAGCCAACCAATAACCTAGAAGAAAATTTCTTCTCATGCAGCTCTTAACCTGTGCCCTTCTTCAGTTCCATGGCGAAAAAAACCAAAGATCATGAAAAGGATATTCACAAATTCACACTGAAAGCAAAAAAGTTGTTACAGTAGAATCATTAACAAAATGTACTTTATTGTTAAGGCACAGCCAAACGAGCGGATATTAAAACAGGTCCTGGATTCTGCATGTGGGACGGGGTAATCCTGGATGTCCATACAGAACAGGGAACAAAAGGCCCAGGAGCAGAACTACAGAAAGGGACCTGGGGGTCCTGGTTGATGGCAAGTTGAATCTGAGTCAGAAGTGCCCTGGCAGCCAGGAGGGCCAACCGTGTCCGGGGGGAGGGGGGCGGCATCAGGCACAGCATCATCAGCCTGTCAAGGGAAGGGATTGTCCTGCTCTGCTCTGCACTGGGGTGGCCTCACCTTGGATATTGTGGGCAGTTTTTGGCACTGCAATATAAAAAAAGATGTAAAGCTATTTGAGATCATCCAAAGGAGGACTAGAAACATGGTGAAGGGTCTAGAGAGGAAACTATACAAGGAGCAGCTGAGGTCACTTGGTCTGTTCAGCCTGGAGAAGAAGAGACTGAGGGGAGATTTCACAGTTGTCTACAACTTCCTTGTGAGGGGAAGCAGAGAAACAGGCACTGATCTCTTCTCTCTGCTGTCCAGTGACAGGACCTAAGGGAACAGCAGCATGATGCTGTGTCATAGGAAGCTGAAGTTGCATAGTAGGAAAATGGTCTTCACCCAGAGGGTGGTTGGACACTGGAACAGGCTCTCCAGGGAAGTAGTCACAGCACCAAGCCTATCTGGTTTCAAGAAGCATTTAGACAATGCTCTCAGGCACAAGGCGTGACTCTTGGGGATGGTCCTGTGCAGGACTTAGAGTTGACCTCCGTGATCCTTAGGGGTACCTTCCCACCCCCCCCCCCCCCATATGCAGAAATTGCTTGGGTCACCAAACAAATCTGGTCCATGCTTACCCAAAGCCCAGTCTGACTTCTCACAATACATAAACTCTGACCATAAATAGTCAAGTTGCTTGCAAAAACAATTTCACAACTTAATTCATTGATTTTAAATACACAACAGCCTATTTGAAAGCAAACCTTCCACTAAAAATGTCATCTCTATGTTAAAAATCACTTATGCAAAAGTGCTTAATTTTTTGAACATGCACAGACCATGCAATATGACACAAGTTTAGTTATATTACTCAGGGAAACTTCTCTTGGCTTCAGGGGAGACAGGTTTTAAGCCTGCATAAGCAAACAAGCCACCCTTACGCTATGTATACACACACAAAAAGAGACATATAAAAAGACACTGTTTCAACAGCAGAAGATCATGGATCTTGTACATTTGCATACATTATTTTTAATTTTCTTTAGGAAATATTACTTCATTTATACTTTTTGCCATATATTCATCAGTTTCCTACTACTATACTGAGGAATACAGTTCTTGCAATTGAAACTCTGAGAACCATTACATCTATTTCAGGATTTCCCAATACAGTGTAGGCTATGTATTGATACATCTCCATGTCTCAAGAGATCAGAATATTAGTTTAACTGCAGCCTTTATCACTAAGAAGTAATACAAACAAAATGGCAATTTTCATGACAAGCTAAAATCTCAATAGCCATTATTATTCAAGATCTTCACTAACATCCTGGTTTTCTCACCACAGGATATTTATTTTAACACAATCTCTCTGTGGCAAATCAGTCCTACAAGATTATAGGGAGATGATACTGAAGAATAACACCTACTGAAGTCCTTAATCCTTTATTTACCTTAAGATTCAACAGGCTTCTCTTTGTTCCCATGCATCAACCTTCTACCACAAAAAAGGACTCATAAAATAACCACAGCCAGTGGTAAACCTCCTACACCCAGATAAAAAAAGCAATCTTACTCCAGCCATCTTCCCACACACTCTGAGTAACAGACCTGAGATAATAAGAGAGATCTACAGAAGGGAAACAGAAGAATAACTCACAATGGAATTGAATTTAATCCATCCACCCACACAAACCACTCACCCTTACCAGAGGTAAATGAGTAGTTGCACTTTGGCCACTAAGACATCTTTATAAAGTTATGACAATATAACCATTGCAAAGTTAGCCTTACATACACGCAGAATCTCACCTTTCTCATTCCCCCATAGAAAGACACTAACCTGAGTCTGATGAAACTTTTAGTCATGTCCATCTGGAAGCACCATTAGCCTGTAGATTCTGTTTTCATGTAGCTTAGTAACCAGTCTAGTATCTGCCATGATGAAACTAAATCACTGAAGGATTGAAAGTGCTAAGTACCTCTTCACAACACCTTTCTCTTTCTTTGTTTGTTAATCCAAGCTCAGGAGTATGAAATAGGTCTTTTATAATCTATCAAGTGATTTTACTCAAAACACCTGAGCCAACAGGTGTACAAAATAACCTAAGCAGCAACCTTCCACAAAAAGTGGTCATCTACCACACAGCAAAACCAGAGTAATTCCCTTATAACCTCTGATGGTATTGAACAAAGGTCAGTTAAAGCCTTTACATTTGACTGCAAATCACTTATACTAATATGGGGTGAAGATGTACCAAAATAATCAAGGAAAATTAACCTTAAATCAAAGCAGGAGAAAAATCTTCTAATCACTTATTTACTTCACCTTTTGTAATCAGATACTCTTCCTGCTATACAGACAAAGAGCCACAAGTTTGCAGTTTATATTTATGGACTTACTGACTTGAAGAATAATGTCTCTCTCTAGATACAACAGCAACCATTGCACAAATAAGTTCTGCAAAAAAACAGAAAGGATTTGTTCTCCTGACCAATCCTACACTGATTCTGGTTCCTGCTCCTGACCACTGTCATGCAGCCACGTCTCCTTCTGAAGTGCATGGAAAGCCGCAGCACATGCAGAACAGGTGTTTACTCAACTGCACCATTTACCTGAGTTGTTTCTGTAATCTTACAGTTTCAATTTGTAAAGTGCAACATTCCAAGCTAGGTAGAGTAGAAGTGCTCAAAATATTCACCCCTTTGCTTATTATGAGATTTTGAGCTAAGCTGGTCTAGGAGACTCCCTGTTCCTCTGTGAGGCCTGGCAAGGCCCTGTTACTTCTGGTCCAGAATCCTGTTGTTGCTAGGCTACCAAAAAATCTGGCCTTTTGTCCCATCGCAGCACAGATATCTTTCGGGTGACCATCCAAATATTCATACTCATTTGTTTGCACAGTGTGGGGTTTGTTACACCAAAAATTGAACACGGTTTTGCACTAAGCTGAGGCCCAGTTGAAATACTGGGCTACATAAAATTATTGGGGTTTTCTGGTTTCTCTCGTTGCTATCCTGTCTGTGATGCTTTCCATAGATGAAGTACTGTTTATGAACCTGTAAGATATACTATACATCATACAAGTCCCACAGTGCTGATTAATAGCAATAATAATGCACAAACCATTGTGCTTTTATTTTTCCACATTTATTCTATGGCCATTTTCTCCACAAGTTTGATTATAGCACGAAACAGTTCAATGAATCAGGAATAATAGCAATATACAGCATGAGAGCTTTATGTAAAGTTTTAAGACTTATTTCCTTTTGTTGCTGAAAATAGGACACTGAAGGCAAGTCAGTGCATTTATGGCACTATGATTTTCCACCTTTGTTCGTCTTTGCTAGAATATCACATATGGATTTACAATTAATAACATGCATTTTTAATTACTGAAAGTGATAGCTACAATCAAAGACAAGAGAGCTGAAAGTGGAGATGTTGTCCTGGTTATAGTGACCAGGACCCGTTTGTCACTGTGTGGGTGTGGCTAAGACTGTGTATTCTACACCCTGTATGTAATTTCTCATGAAATGCTAACAATGGATCATTTGCAGCAGCTTCCCGGGGCACAACTGACCCCTCAGGCTACAAGCTGGGTGCTTGGGAACTTCTCTGAGATAAGAAAGGCTTCCTGTCTTCACACCAATGACTCAGGTGTGTTAACGCCCCTCTGGAGAGCCATTAACATCTTCACATCCAGCCTGAGGGGTCATGTCTGCTAGTGGGCTATCAGGGTTTTCAAAAATATGCCATGACTCACCTTACACAGTAACTCACCCATTGTGAAACTCCCCACTCTGGGGGAGGTACTTGGCATTCCCACCTGAGCCTAAGTATATATAAACTGGGGGTTTTGGGACTGGACTCACTCTCTTGTCAGATCCAGAGGAGGACCAGAGCCTCAGCAGGACTGCGACTGCCACTCTTGACCAGACCATGACTATCATCCTCATGAACAGGTTTCCTCTTTCCTTTTACTATGTACTCGGGGGGCCAGGTGGTGCTCAGCACAGGGGCTGGCGAGCTCCATTCTGTTCATGCCCCAGGGTGCTGGGTTACACACCTGTTTCTGTGGGTCAAATGGGCTTTTATCTCTGTACCCTTGTACTTATTGTGGCCTTTTTGTTAAATTGTAGTTCTGACTTGCAGTCTTTTTGTGAGTTGGGTTCATTTCTCCTGATGGTTTATGTTTAAACCAGCACAGATGTGCGTAGATCTGGCTTTACATTTAAGAGATCAGACCCATGCCTTTAACAGACCTGCATTGTTCCAAAGATTTTCAACCAGGTTACCTCCACAAAGCCGTTTCTCCCCCCTTGGTTTTTTTTGTTTGTTTTTTTGCTTGTTTGTTTGTTTGGGTTTTTTTAAAAATATTTACTCCTCTAGGCAGTTTATACATGTCTGTGTCTGTTCCAAATGATCTTGTCTTTACATCCCTGTACCTATCCTATTAGGTATTTTATCCCCCTTGTATTGGATTGTCAGTTCCAAAATAACAGCTGCTAAATGTGATACAGGGCTGCATCATCCTTTCCTCCTAAGGAAAATCTCAGAACAAGCTGGAGCTCCTGATTAGCCATGTTCATACTTAGAAGAGTTTTCTGTCTCCAGGGAGTTCTCTGGCTTGCCTTACCTGGTATGCCTTTAAGTTCTGAAACACAACAGACTAAGATAGGAAAATGATGAGATGAAACAGGAATGTGATTATTTATGGAGGCATAACTTTTCATTAATTTTTTTAAGTATCTGAATGTTTTTTTCCAGAGTGATCTGCATAGAGAAAATCACCTAACAGTTAAAAATGAGTAATAGACTTTACTCTATTTATTACATGATCTTTAATGCTGAAATTCAATCCAACAGTTTAATTTCTTAAAAATTCTGCATAGCGTACTGACATGTAAATTGAGTTCCTTACACTTTGACAACGGCTGCTGTAATCAGCAGGCTCATCTTCTAAAATAACACTCATGAAATGGCCATTTCTTTAGCAAGATGTTTTATTGAGAAATGTTTTTAAAGAAGTTCAGATATTGGATGTATTGGATTTTATCTATGGGATCAAAATAGTCTCTTGCAACCTTACTACTTTTTATCATTTTGGTGGGGTTAAGATACTGGAGGCTACCTAAATCTGACCAGTTGAGTACCTCTCTCATATAAATGAATTGCAAGCAGAAAGTTATTTCATACATGGAGTATTTGCCGTGCCCATCAAGCAGAATAGAAATAGCCAGCAGCTCCTTGTCCTGGTTACAGACAGGATAGGGTTAATTTTTTTTTGTAGTAGGCAGGACAGGACATGGGTAGGGAAGTTACTCTATATCCCTTCAAGTCATTTCCAGGGAGACTGGGAAAGAGGCTCTCTTCCAGGGAGAAGGGTTCCTTTCAGCTGAAAATGGCAGACAGAGCTGTCTGGTGGTGTCTGTTACCAGAGTTTGTTTGGTTGGTTGGTTTTTTTCCTTGTGAATAATTTCTTTTCTTATACCCTCTGTCATTAGTATTGTTGCTATTACTATTTTCTTAACTCAATGCTGTTTCCAGTAAACTGTTCTTATCTCAATCCATGATCTTTGCCTTCCGTGCCTCCAGTTCTCCTCTCCATCCTGTTACAGCGGGGAGGGGAAAATGAAGGAGAGTAAGAGAGCAAGCAGCTTGTGGTTTGGAGAGAGCACTGAATTGGGGAGTACATTTCCTAAACCATGACACTCCTAGTAAAGGTAATTGTAGACGCAATTCACTTGACTGCTCTAACTTCAGCTGGTGCTTCTAAGGATGAGCACCGTTACCTTCTCTGCAACTGTGCAGACGCTTGGTGCAGCTGGTGCACACATTGTCATTTTGACAGTTCCACTATTATAAATTATAACAGTGGCAAAGTTTTTAAGATAGATCTGTTTGGATCCAGAGATCCTGCTTTGCTAAGAGGCTGATGGCAGTGCCAGTAAAGTCAGCCCCAAAGCATCAATATCTTGATAGAAATGGCACTGGCCACTGAAGATAGATTGGTAAGTTATCTCCACAGATCAACAGGCTTTAAGGAGATATTTAAATTTCCTACTAATAATGGGAAAGTTAGTCTTAACATACCCCAGTCATTCTGAAATCAGGGTCTAGCTAGATGCAGCCACATATTTGCACAGGAGTACTTCAGAACCATTCTCCATATTATTCTATATAGCCTATTTAAAAAGAAAAGCTGTAATGATTTTTTACAAAAAATGTAGATGGTGCAGTGTCAGATTTGTCTTAATGTGGTAGCTGGTATCTTGCTCACCTCTTCAGGCAGTACAATATATTATGTTCAGAGGGTTAGAGTTCTTCAGAAATACAAACATTAACCAATCAAAACTTTTTCTTTGCAAGGTCTCTGGCAGCAACTGATTGATAAGCCATGAAATGTTTATTCCTTGCCCAGAGCTTCTGATGAGTACTGAAGATTATATCATTTAACTCTCCCAACTAGTGCAGCAGAGTATTAAACAGAATTAGGATATTTAGAGTTATATTTCATCTAAATATTGTTTCTTTGGGGTAAAACAAGCAGTTAATTTACATATCATTGGTTTTGCTTACTCCTCTATATGTGAAATCATAAATGATTCCCAGGGTTGAGAAAACAATCACATTTTTCTCAAAGACAAGCAAAGTGTAAACACATTCAAAAGAATAACAAAAGTAACTAATCTGGTAAGCAGCAAAGAAATGCCCAGAGCTGAGAGCAAAATACACTTTAGTGATTAATAGAAGAGCTGAATACAGCTTCTTGACATATCTGCTCTTCACCCCATGGATGATGCACCTCCATGCAGTACTCCCAGGCTTCAAAGTGCCAGTAAGTTAATAATCTGGCAAAGGTTGCACTGTGATCTCTGTGCCTAGAAGAGGAAAGGTAAAGCTACATTTAGGTCTTTCTCCACTGCAGAATGCAGCCTTCATAATGGTTTGTAATATAGGGATGGAAAAGCTAGTTGCAATATGGTATGCACTGCTATACAGTTATGGACAACAAGTGAGGAAGAATGTCTGATGCTGTATAAGGAAGTAGCTTTTCTTTCTCAGAGTTTGTAATGCTTGCTTAATGACTTAAATGAAGAGACTTGATCTAAACACTGTGGGGATTTGGAGCTACCCTAAAAATAGACTGCAAAATACTACTCTTATGGAACAAGTGCATATTGCAGAAGGCTTCTCTAATTAATAGTCCATACAACTTTAAATAAATCTGCTAGTGAGTGGGATGTCTCTCAGCGGGGTAGAAAAACATGTCTACATCCAACTTGATGGAACTGTATCACCCTGAGATTCTAGCCCAGCGACATTAATAACATAGTTCTATAATCTCTGAAAACCTTTTAGATAATCTTTACATAAATTTCATAACAAACAAATTAGAAGTATGATGGAAAATACAGAAGGTTTTAATTTCTTGTTACATAAAAAAGCTAAAACATCTAAGGCTGAGATTAGGGTCCCGCTAATCAGATGATGACCAGTGAAATTATGCAGACAAATGAGATCTATAGGGATGCATTTTTTAGCAAGAACTCAAAGCCTGGATGAGAAAAACAGGACGAATGACGAAAGTTCCAGGAAAGCCTGAATTCAAGAAATCCATGTAGGCATATTAACTCTAAAGGAGCCATCTCTGACTTTTAACTCTTGGAGGCTGAGAATATTCTGGGGAAGTATCAGTGCATGGTTGGTCTGTAACTGTATTATGCTTAAGATATGTGCTGCGAAAGTGTTGAAAACAGCATGATAGGCTACTTGGAGTCCTTCTATGGACATTATGTTCTTATATAAATTACATATAGAGAAGATATCATAAAGACTTATATCTCCTAAAGCACGCAAGTCACCATGGTCTTTGCAAAAAATACTTTCTTTTTCTTTACTTTGTCAGGATCTTTGTATCAGAGGTAAGTACAGAACTGCTAGCCATATGTCTAAATTGTATCTGTATTATGTTTTCAGGTAATGTTGTTATCTAGCATAGACACAGTTAGAAGGACTGCCATACAAAAAAATGCAAATTGATCCACGGGTGTTGTCAAGGACTTAATATTGTCTGAGAATATAACAAAGTATTGGAGGTCTTTCTGAATTACAACTGGGTAATGAAGGTAGGGAGGGGTCTCAAGCCTTCCTTGCATAGGAAAAATCATGAAATAGTGTGACTAGAAATTCTTCCTTATTCATGAGGAACTTCTTCCCCTTTTGCAGATCACAGAGAAGATTCACTTCCGTAAACAGATTCTGGCAAAAGTGGCTTCTAAGCAGAAGATAAAACAGCTGGGGACAGGTATGAGGCAATCTAAAATGATCTCTGACCTTGAAGTACATGGTGTCGAGTACTTCAGTACCAAGAATGAGAAAAGGTAGTTTTCAATGCAAAGACAGGTGACTAAAATTCATAAACATGGTGAAATGGTAACTCAAAACAGTCTTGTCAGGATTGTTACTAGATTAAATCAATAAGAAATACAGTATTTCATAACACCTTGAGCAGGCAGTAGTCTTCTGCCATCTCAAACAAGAAATTTCTCTGTTTTTTTCCTACTCTGTGCATGGACCAGCTCTCAGAAAATTCTGTTTTACTTTGCTGTAGTCATACACAAATTGAAAGGAAAAAATCAGCCAATAAATCCTCCAAAGTGTGAGGGGCATCACGCTTTTTTATGCAGAACTTTCACATCATCCAAACATCTTCTGATAACTACACTGTTCCTGGGATCTCAGAACTCCAGAGCCAAGAAGACAGTGGCTCATTACCACACATATTTCCATTGACTATAACATGGTAACTGCAGCATCTAGAGCTGTTTGTAAAGGTGCTCTTGCTGCTAACTGTCCCTCAGCAATTAGGGATTAAAATTCTTTTCTATGCTCCTGTGGTGACCTCATCAACAAAATCTGTAAACTTATTATAATTAAAAAAGTCATAACATGCCAGAAGGACGTAATAATTTGACATTCTAAACTGCAAGGCTTGCCAATGAATAACTTTTATGACCAGGCAGATCTGATCATCTTGGCTCCCTCTCAGCAGGAGTTTGTATCAGTCTGTTCCGTCCCCACAAATGGCACACAGTATATGTATATTTTGTTTGCTGCCTTTGAATCTGCAATGACAATTCAAGGTCCTTGCTGAATATTTTTGCAGGTTCCAATGAAGCCTCATTAATGAAAGCTGTTCTCTCCACAGCATGGAAGTATGCAGCATGCCCAAAAATCTACAGGTTTGGTGTATATTCTCATGCAGAATTTTGAGCAATTTTGTTCTTTCTTACAAATTTCTGGAAATTCAAGAATTATCTTGGATGCAAATGCAGCAGAGAAATCAGCTTGTATTTTAAAACAAGTTTTGAATCTTTCTTTTCCCTTAAGTCTGAAGGACAGCCTAACAAAATTCTTCAAAGCTATTTGTTTCAACTCTGTGGAATCCTGCAGCTAAGTGTTTGTAGAGGCCTCAGTGATGTTCTAGGGGTCAATTTTAAATTTTATGAGGTGTGAATCAAGAAAAAGATTACTTGAAGTACACTGAGTCTATTTTAGTTATCCTGTTTCTAGAAGTACTTAGTCTGGAATGCAATAATTCCTTAAGCTGTAAGCAAATTTAACACTGAATCTGTCCTAACAGGGAATGCTTCACTTGAGAATATAATCAATATTTAAAACTAGAAGACACGAATCTTACATTCCTTGTACTTGGACAATACTGGAGAATGNAAAAAAATCCTGCCAGCCACTATGTGTAACCTAGTGCAGGAAATTTTCCTGTGAAGCATACCTGCTTATCTGTAATGCATCACACACACACTACTTAAATGGACTGTTAGTTCTGCTACTACTACAAAAGCTAGGAAAAGAGTAAACAACAGAAAAAAATATAATATTATTATTTGTATTACCATGCAACCTAGAAGCCTGAGTTACAGACAAAAAATAATTGTGATAAAAATTTGAAATTTTTGAGAAGTTTCAGGTTTGTTTTCCTGAAAAGATTGTAAGGTGCTCATCTGAAATACTTTGCCTGAGCCGTATTGTACATTATTTACTAGTTTGAGCAGAAGTCTGAATCATATTTCTTTTAAAAAGGTACAAGGCATTAGTTAATTTCTCACCAATAAAAACACATTAAAATTGTACATTATAAAATCATCACAATGTGTGTGTTATTACAGATTGTTTCTCATTCTATGGCGTACATAAGTGCTTTTACTGGTAAGAAACCAGCAGAAATCATTTCCTCACAATAACAAATACAGCCATTGTCACAGTGATTCAGACCAATTCATCTAGTCCAATATGCTCTTTCTGACAGTGACCAGCATCAGAGAAAAGGGCAAGAAACCATGAAATTGGCAATTTTGGAATAATCTTTCAATAGGTGAAGTTGCTTCTTAAATTTGAATTTAGAAGTGAAGTGCCCTGAAGCTTGAGTGTTCATAGAAATTGTGCTAACCTTTTGATTCATCTGGTATCTTATGGTAGCAAGTTCTAGACTGCTCAAACATATTATTGTACTACTATTGTATAAGCTGTATTTGAAAGGTATTTCCTTGTGCTTTTACTTTTGTTCCACTTTTGCTCTAGAAATGCAAAAGTAGGAAGATGTTTTTGTAGCTGCAATTTAAGCTGCCCCTGCATTCATCCTCAGGACAAACAAAAATCATATTCTGCACTCCTAGAAGGAGAAGAGAGGACAAGCACATAACATAAAAGCTTAAGAACAAACACTTTGCATTCAGCTACATCCTTTTTCTACTCTATCACAATTATGGTTTAAGTTTATATATATATGTATACATACATTCATATACATGTGAATATCTATTTCCAGTAACCAGCCAATACCACAAACACATAAACACAGACAGAAACACTAAAAACTCCCTATTGCTGAATACATTTTTAAATAAAGAAAAGCAGTTTATCAGCCCTTGAAGAGAATCGTGAAGAAGAAAAAGGAAAAATGAAAAAATTAAATGTACATTGCCCAAATGGCCTAGCAAATTTAGCCATGTAACTGAAGAAATGTGTACCCTAATACCTCAAAAAATACCAGCTCCACTGTTCGGAAGATCCAGAGCAAAGCAAATACAAAACGTTGAAGACAATCAAAAAGTTGTATATACCTTGCAAGTGCCTAGAAAACAACTCTGAATATTGAAACCTACTCAAGTAACAGAGGAAAACAACTTGAAATTCTGCAAAGGAATAATCCCTCTATATGGTATTGTACTGAAGGGATCTTCTACAAAGGTTGTTGGACTCAGTGAAGTTGTCTTAATGAATTTACATATCTAGCTAGCCTTGTTGAATACACACTATAACCACAACTACTAAAGTCAGTGTACCTGAATTATAGGAAAACTAACAAAAATTGTATGGCAAAATGCAGTAAATACTGTATCTTACAGGGGAAAAAAATATCTGGAACAGCTACTGATACCTAATAACAATTTAGTAAAAGAACCCCACTCATTTACTACATAAATTTGTAATTTTATCCCCAAGAGTTCAGAAATGTTTCTGAGGACAGATCAAACACTGGCTGAAGTTCCAGTGAAGACTCCCATTGACTTGAGTGGCTTTTGAATGGAGCCCAGAAATTATTAGATCTGCTGTCTTTGAAGAGCTGCAAAACTTCATACTTGCGGTTAGTCCTATGAAGCACCAGTATTTAAGAAACCAATCCTCCTTAATGACAAATCACACCTCCAAATTGCTTTCACAGTGGTGATAACCCTGGAGCTATGCAAGACCCTGAGCTGTCCTTCAGTGTTTTGCCACCAAAAATATTGCCAGTAAGTACTGTTCTGTTTCCACCTGCAGCATACTCTAAATGAAGGTAAATAAGGCATTCATGCAGGAAATTAACACATGGCATAAAATAATACTGAGCTTCAGGGTGAAAGCTAGCATCATGTCACAGGGAAAATCAGTGTGTAAGTGTGTGTGCAGTCCCTGGCAGGGACTCAGTAAGACAGTTCAAAATGCTAAGAGATGTATTGACAGAACAAGTACACAAACCAAAACTAAGTTGTCACTTGTGTTATTGGCCTGAAAAAACACAGATTACTTTTTTTTAACTTTCTTTGATGTTTGTAATATTCCTTTGTTCTTAACACGTATTTTGCCAATTGTTTGCAAAACTCACATTCAAGCTACTTAACAAATCTTAATATATACTTCACAATCTATGTAGCAATGTGATTCAGTTTCTATTTATAATACCCTTCTGTGCAGGTTTTATTATTTGGGGGAGGAGGGAAGAACCAGTGTCAATCAAAAAGTTTATGAAAGTCTCTCATAAAAGTGAGGCACAAGAAACTAGCCAAAGAGTCAAAGTCATGTAAAATACTGTGCCCAGCATCCTGAAGGTGTAGCAAAATGGTTACAAGTGAACCTTCTCAATTGCAGACTCCACCAGATGCCAAGATATCCTCTAACCACTTTATATTTTTTTTAACCCCAAAAATTCCCATGGTCGATTTGAAACAGATTGTCTGGGATCCATCAAAGTGCCCAAGGTATTTCCTACTTCACTAGATTTCATGCTTTCAGATTCAGTTCTGGTACATCATCAGCGCTGGTTGTTCCTAGGATGGCAGCTTCTTACTTGGCAAATAAAGTGATTTCAAACAGTGCCTATGCCAGTGGCATTACAGCCTGGTCACCCATGGGTACCCATAATACCCACAGAGTGCTGTGATAGTGTTCAGTTCAAGAATAATTTATTTGGATTTTTTAAACTCTCAGCAATGTACATTCACAAACTAGCCAGCAGTTAGACTATATCATAGGAGTCACATGGAAGACAGCTGAGTTTGTGCAGCAACATTCACAAAAAAAACTGAGAAAATTTGAGAACTAATTCAGAGTTTGGTTTTTTTTTCATAAAAAAAGGCCTCTGAACAGATTTTTGCCATGAATGCAAGTGAGAAAAGATATGCAGTAACATCTCCAGGTAAGTTGTAAAGCAGTTGCCAGTTCACAAAGGTGAAAATTTCAGGACACGTGCTTAGAAAAAGAGGAAAAAGAGCTGCTGTGAACAGGACTAATTCACTATTCCTGCCACAGAGAAGGAAGCAAAGGCCAGGGTGAACAGCAGGTCATTTAGCCAAGCCAAAAATGCAGAGTAGGTGTTTTGGATGATGCAACATTGTGAACCAACCACTAGGCAAGGAAGGGGACACAAAGAACCTTGTGTTTGCTGATACTGATACGTAAGGGCCAAAAGCAACAGAAAACAATAGAAAGAATACTTCTTCTCCATGGGTGGCTGAAACTGCAGAGAAGATGCTTAGGGGCTGGGGTGGAGGGAAGCGGGACACTGCATTCCTGCAGCCAACTGAGCTTTCCAGGACACTGCATAAGGGAACTTAAGAGAAAGAAAGTTTGGGGCCAGGCCAGAGCATCATTGAACAAAATGGTTTAGCTGAGCCAAAACTCTCCATGGAACAGCTGCTCATATTTGCTGCATCCTCATACTGTGAAGCAGAAAATACAAGTCTGCTGCCTGCTGTCTTCTAAGGAAAGCTCTCTGTAAGCTGTTGACACTGTATATGTGCTTTGCTCTATCAATTTGCTTAGGTTTTCAGAAGTATAAAAAGGGGCAAAGCAAAATAAAACAAAGGTCCTGAAAAGTAAATGCAAGATGTGTGAGAGCTTAAAATGAAGAGAAGCTTGGGGCAGGAGGATGGAAAGGGGAAAGAGGCAAAAAATTCCTTTTGTGGAATCTGATTCATAACACTGCTTTCCAGTTAAGATTATAACCATCTCCTTTATTTTAATATATTCAATTTGGTCAGGAAATTGCTTTATTTCAGTCAGAATTGTCTCAGGATGAAATGACAACTGCTAATGGCAGTCTGTAAAACTCAGACATTCTCTCTAGTTCATTACATGTTGCTAGGGAAGGCAGAAAATCTATCTATCTATCTATCTATCTATCTATCTATCTATCTATCTATCTATCTATCTATCTATCTATCTATCTATCTATCCATCTAATCTATCTATCCATCTATCCAAAGTCATGGCTGCCTCTGAGTCAGGGAAACACTCACCAGAAAGCAACAGGACAACCAGTTTCTCTGGTCTGAGCAAGGAATCTCTGTGAGCCTAATCTGTTAATTCTCTGGTTTACAACTGACAAATTATGGCCTTTGCTGCCACACTACTACAGCATTTGCCTAGATACTCTAATAATTGAGTAGTCTAATAAATGAGTTTATTAGGAAGAATTTCACAAGAAGAGCAGGGGAAATGAAGTATTTTTCAAGGGAGAGAAAACTGTGTTTCAGGGGATCTGTGATAATAAAGACTAGGAAGATAATTTTTCATCCAGGAAAGCTGATAATATTTCTAGGAATACTGTCCAGTCTGGGACAGAGAAGTGGACTGCACTTCAAACAGTTGTTTCTATTCTCCCAATAAATCAATCCTGGAAAAAAAAAGAAAAAAAAAAACCCAAGCAACCAACCAACCAACCAAACAAACAAAAAACAAACAAAAGAAAAACCAAAACAAACAAAACCAAGCAAGCAAACAAAAAACAGAAAAAAAAAATTATAGATGTTCCTAGAGGACACGAACAAAATGCTCACCTAACAACATCACTCGGTCCCTTTAGGATCTTACCTTTTCTTCATCTTAGCACCTTTTTTTTAAGCAACACTATCAATATTTCAAGGGTGCTAATTACAGAAAAAATGTAAGGTGGTTGTTGTGTCTAAACACAGCCAAACATAGGACAGTGTTTGACTGCTGTAAATCCAAACAAAAATAATTACATATAAACTATTTTGCAGTTACCGTGTACTAAAGTAGAGCTTCTTAAAGCATAAAATTTTAGGTGGACACTGAATCTGATATTTGAATATTTTTTTTAAGATACGGAGTTATTTATTTGAGTTATTAGTATTTGAAATTATCTTTAAAAGACACTATGTAAAAGTCTGGTTACAATTTTTTGATGCTTTAACACAGTCTGGTGTCTGAAAATGCTGCAACACACTACATAGGTTATGCAATTTTTGTTCTTATTAATGCCACTCAGTATTGGCTCTAAAAGCAACAGAGAGACTGTACCTTAGAAAACAATTTTCACAGACATCAAAGAGAGCAGAAAAGGCAAATAAATAGTTTTAGCTGAAAATGAAGCTGACATAAGAACACATTGACTAAATGTTTGTGCTTCACACCATTAGGTCACAGCAAGTCCTTTAGGCAGGTTGTTAGAGGCAGCACTAAATCCATTATGAATACATAGCTGGCAGAACCCCGCCTTTCACTATCTATAACTCCCTACAGTCACTTGTACTAGTGTTTATCAATATCAATTTTAATTCAAAATGATTCTGGTAAAATTTCTCAGAAGCATCAACATAGTTCTATTTGTTTTACATTATTTTAACTATATTAGTGATGCAGTTAGTAATTCATAAAATGTTACCTTCCTCCAGTGAACTTTTCATCACACAAACAAGACATTTTGCATTTCAAATGCAACAACTATTTGGCTTTTACTTTTTTTTTTTAAATTATTTTTCCCCCTTCTCTTGCTTTGTCTTTCTCCTGAAGACATATGTGTTGTTTTTTCCCCCTCTTTCATCTCAATATATAAATGCAATAATAGAAGTAATTAATGTTTAGCTGTTTAAATTCCATTTTGTGCACAGTAGACATCTGATGATCAAATCCATCCAATGTCTGCAATTAGACCAACTTGTGCAGCTGCGCTTCCTCTTGCTAGCTGGAATGCACTTCTCTTTTGCTCTGAACTGATTTGTGATGCACTTGATGTACAATGTTCCATGTACAGCTTTGAAATAAATGTGGGATATTATTCTGTCTTCAAGGCCAAAATAGAGAAAGGCTGTATTAAGCATTTAGGTGGGAGAAGGAGAAAGGGAGAGGAAAATAAAATGAAACGGCAATGACTGCAGATGCCCAGGCTGTATGTGGCACTGGAAAATCATTGTCAGTTTTGCTGTCAGTGTCACACTAAACTTCCCAGATGTTCATAACTGGAAATGTCACAAAATGTCATGGCATAAGTTGCTGTATTTTGTTTTCTGTAGAAAGGGTGCACAATAATAAAACAGCCTCAGGAGTGTATGACTAGCCAACAGCAGCTTGTAAAGGTCTCAGTAAAACAGCATGTGTGCACATTCTGAAAAAGAAGCAAACATCAGCTTCCTTTTTTTTTTTTTCATCTTTTCTTCCCTTTTTTTTTTTTTTAATTAATAACATAGTGCTTGAGCTTATAGAAATTTAACATTTAAATTAAACACAAAGAAAAGGCCCTTTTGTAATCTTTTCTAGATCTCAAAGCTGCCTTTGTCCAAGAGCTAAACTGCTGATGTCAGATTAGTTATTGACAGAGCCAGTACAAATTTGTTCCATGTTCATTTATCTTCTGGAATTTGATGTAGTGCTCTACAATTAAAAGCAGAACCCTTTGTGAAATAAGCTGTTCTTTGGTGCCATCGATGTGGGAGAAAGCTTTGCATTTTAAAGCAAGGTCTTTCAAAGCACAGATTTTATCTTCTCCACAAGGTTTATGGTTTAGAATGAAGTCCAGGTCAGGTTCTCTCTGTGACATCCTTCTCTCAAATTACTTCCATTTGCTTTGGGAAAGCAAAACCAACTGTACAGACATAAACTCAACAAGACACCTTCCACTTAACCATTAAAATTAAGCATTATAAAATGGTATCTGCAGTCTATACATCCAAATAAAATGTCTTTGGATAAAATGATTTTGGCTCCATTACAAAAGAAAACAAGAAAGGGAATCAATCATCTGCTTTTCTCTGCTTATAGAAGTCAATGCAGATCTGGATCCAGAAGCTACGGTTAAAATCCTTTCCTTACAATCTTGCTCTTGCATGTAATTAAGTTAATTGTAATACGCTTATATTCCAATGCTGTGACCTACTTACAAAGCCAAAACTGTCAAATGGCTAAAAGTGACCCATTCACTTTCCTATTGATTTTGACTAAGTCCCTTTGCTGTTTAGTGAAACATGTGCCTCTGCTTTCTCTACACAGCATGTGTGGGGCACATACACTCATGCCTTTTTATAACACATAGCACAACAGCTACAGCAACTACAGAACAGAGGTGGGGATAAGAAAGTAATCAAGAATAAATGTTGAGCCAAAATCATTCGTTTTCAAAGATATATTTGCTCTGAGACAGTGATTTATTTCAATCTCTATTTCATATATGCCAAATGACTCAGATGTCATCATTTAGTCCTATAGTCCTTGGTACATTAGTCTAATATAACATCATTGAGCAGCTGCATTCTCCATTATTTGACAGACAGGTAGAAGCTATGCCTTGGTCAATTGTAAATTTGTTCACTCCAAAATTCTTTTTCATCACACTATACTTTATTCTATAGTGGCTGGCTTTATCCTTTTCAGTATTTTGGGTTTTTTTCCTCCCAAGCCTTTATCAATGTGAATGAACTAGTTAAGGAGCAATCAGGCTTAGAAACATTTTGAGCTTTTCAGTTATTTTATTATATGCTACATTTCAAAAGACATGTGAACTATTCTGTTTATTTAATAAAACCAAGTGACAGACTGCACATAATTCTGTTGTCATATGAGGCAGGAAGATTTTACCTGGACATTCATCATGAACTATTTTTTAGAACTGGAAGCTCGGCCTCAATACAGGAATGACTACCAAAACCCTTTAAAATAAACAATTGATACTATATCCCTATATTATGAAGGGAAACAGACCTTCAGATCTGTCTCCTTAATTTTTTGTTATTATTATCTCTGTCTCTCCACTTCTTCTCAAATGCTAGGCAGAACAGGAGGCTGTAACTCCACTCAGTTCTCATAACATTCTGTCTCCTGACCCCACCTAGCTCCTCAAATTTACAGTGCAGCTACGTGCAGTGTTGTCATGTTAGCCCATCACTGAGGTGGCCAATGGGAGGCCAATTAAAGGCATCCATCCTGATTTCTACATTTGCCAATTGCAGCATGTATACTGCATATGCTCTGCTGAGAGAGGCTGTGAGGCCTCCTGGATTGCAGTGGATGCTTGTCCTGGAGTGGATGTCTTTGACTGCAGGACGGAGCAGACAGAATGATTGAGAAACACAGCAAGCTAGGGGCCTCCAGCAAAAACAGTGATTCAGAGACTCCTAAGACAAGCAGGGAACAGGCTCAAAGCCAAACCTCAGAGCAGATGATAAAAGAGGTGCTTTCATAGAGGTTCAGAAGAGGCAATGCAGAATTTGTCGCAGCTCAGAGAACTGATGAAAGTTGCTGGAATCACAGCAGGACAGGATTCACTCAACATTCACAGTGGGTTGGGAGGGATAAGAGATGTTTGCTGTCAAACCCTTTATTTTAACCCATCTTGACCAATAAATCTTGAGTTTTCTCTGTTTCAAGAGCTATTCACCTTTAGTGTTTTGGGTTGTTCATTTGAAAGAACAGATGTGGCCAGCCAGATCTCCTTGAAATAATCAACTAAATTGTTAGACAATACAGGAAAGGTCTCTATCACTTTGGACTGTTCATTACAAATTTCTTCTTCTATTTGGGCTCAGTTACTTTCCCATTTTTCAACTTTTGCAAACACATTTCTTGTGAAAAATTTGGTATCAGCTCTATAGGCACTGTCAGTTCTATATAATGGGGTGGCATAATTCTACTCTCCTTTTTCCACAGAGGTACCTCTCTAGAGAAGCTGCCTGCCTTATAAAGACTATTCTAAAGACCTAAAGAGCTAAATTTGGAGGAAGGGATTAGCATACATCTTTTACATCTAAACACTACACAATGAAACTCCTTGAAAATGTGTAATTCCCACTCATATGAATTTCCAACAACATGGATGTGTAGGCAATGGACAATGGAAGTCCTGTGCTTGAAGTCTCCTCAGCATTTCAAGGTATTTCAAAAACTACATATTTTTCTTTCTTGTCAGTATTTTATTTGGAGAGGGGAATGACTTTCAAGCTTTCAGTGTACTGGAATACAGTTGTCTCCATTTATTAATATCAATACTATTGAAGCTATATCTGTATGTATTTATTGAACTGAAAAAGCCCAGAGAAATAAAATTTCTAGTACAAGAATTCTTATCTCTCTAATTTGTTTTCAGAATTTGTTTCTTCGTATCTAGTATTTAGTTCTCTGCATCTCAGATTCTCTGCTTGAGTTGTTACCTGTTCCCTTAATCTTTCTAACAAATGAAAGTATTGTACCAATACCTAAGCAGAGTTTTCAGATAAAGTCAGTCTAACGTGTCCTGTAAGATGGAAGTAGGAAAGCTTCATTCCAAAACACTGACATTTGCAAACCTAGCTAAGGTGCTACAGAATATCTTTATAAAACATCTCTTTTAAAGAAAAGGGCAGTTTTTTAAAGTCAGCTTTTGACTTTCAAAACTCCACAAAGTAGCCTGGAATTTTACTTCTAATTTCTAAGACTTAAAAGTTCCATCTTTGATTTAAAATAATATTGGGGGTGTAGAGGAATGTATCTACAGCAATGGAAAAATATACAGAACTGAAAGAATATTACAGAATTATTTCATTCTATTTCAAACCTAGAATACTTTNATAATTGTTTCTCACTCAGATCTTTCTCTAACTGTATAATCTTTGAAGGGGTCCCAGCCTCATTTCTTGAATCCTTTGGCATATCACATTTTTGGATGAGCAGATCGTGACCAACCCTCAATATTACCTGTAGCTGTTCCTTATCAAAACTTTTGTTCTAAAAGGAGAGTAAAGGCAATATAGTCTCCTTTAGTTTCTAGTTTTATTGATTCCAGTACCAAGTGATACACCTTTCTTTCCCATCATGACTACATCACCTTACTATCTACTTCAGCCCATAGTGGCATACACTATGTTCATTCCTAAGAAAACATTCCAGTCAATGTCACAGACCAACACAGACTACTCGCACTATCATTTTAGAGGTATCAGTTAATTCCATGTCAATGAACTTCCAGGTATCATGCTGGAATTTCAATATCCTTTTGTGTTTCTGCATGCATGTAGCATAGGCAGAATTATACAATAGGAACTGATCAACTCTGATGCAGCCTTCACTCAGAAAATTCCCACCAAAAACAGTAAAAATAAAAAATTAGGGACTCCTGACAGGCACTTCTTTCCTCTGGTTTTTACTTGCAAGAGGTTATAAAATGAGGAGAGCTTGCACTATTTCCTCCTCCTTGAAAGGGCTAAAGCCAAATATATTATTGAAACCCTGTACAACTTTGTATTAAAAACACACATTCAAAAAAGATGCAAAAATGAATTTTCCGTCAAGGAGAACTACAGCTATAATGTAGAATCCTGTGACCTAAAAATTTCTCAATAAAATGAGAGCATAATCCTGTAAGTCTTTCTTTTTTCCTTCTTTAATTGTAAACCTATTTATTTTTCTATAGACACTAGTTAGAGACACCAAACCAGATGTCAGCCTCCCACATGGATGCATATTTATCTGTAGTCTTGGGGTCAGTGTGACACATCCTGTGCTTAGCTCAGTTATTCAGCAGAAGCCATCTGCTTCAGCTTCGGCCTCCTCTAGACTAAAAGTGGTCAGAGCCTGTTTGGACAGCACATGCTGGAAGGCTCCATTACCTGATGAGTGACATTAACCTATGGGTTCCTCACTTTTCAGATGACAAGCTTTATTTAGTGATCCTTAGGAAACTACTGAGAATTCAGACATAATCTAAAGCATGAAGTAAATGTGGGGCTCCTAGTTTTGAGCAGTTCAGGTCACTGTTTTAAGCTCTGACTTAAAAGAGTGCTACCTATGGTTTTCTACTTAAAAATTATAATTAAGAAGATCCCTCATGTGGCTGCAACACAACACTTTTAACAGTACATTTACTTTTTTGTTTCTTATTCAGAAAGAGGCCTGAATCCCAGTGTTATAATAAAAGCATAAAGTGGTAGAAAAAAGTATGTAGGTCATTAAGAAAATGCAGGATCTACAGAGAATAATATTGGGAATGTTTTCCCTCTCTTTTTTTTAGTGGGCCATTCATCTAAGAAAGACTACTGGAATAGAGGCTGTCAAAGCAGTAAACTGGTCTCAGGAATCCATCAGTTTAACTGGAGTGCACAGTCTCTTTCTAATGAATCAAACAGTGAAAAAATCTTTCACTGATCCACATTTTCTTAACCTTGAATACTGTAACACTGCATTCATTTGAGCCACGATTGAGGCAAAGGTAAGAATATTATTTGCAACTCCCCGATCAGGATCAGCTCCTTAGCCCTCACAGATCACCTTATGTTTTTACTTCTCCCTGTTCTCTCATTTTCACCAGATACCACAGTGTCACAGGATGTGTTGCAGGCTGATGAGTTTCTGTCATGTGTCTCTTCACATTTCTCTGCTGCTGTTCTGAGAGAGAGTTGAGAAAACTGGTTCTGGTGGCCCAACATCCACATAGTAAAATGTATTCAATTTCTGGTGTCTTTGCCCGGGCAGATTGACTCGAATTGAGAAGAGACCACCACCTTTCCATTTCATTCTTCCTCACTGCCATGTTGTAGTCAAGCTGCCCTACCCATCAGAAGATATTAAGTTATTATATATGCCTTGCTGAGTCTTAGCCTGTATAATTATGAAAAAAAAAAAAAATCAACAATTGCTTAGAATACAGTTTTATTTTTCATAAATGTCAAAAGCATTACCAGTCCTGGATGGGTGCTCTTTAATGTGTCAAATAAATCTAAAATAAGTACATACTGCTAGAATCTACAAAAAATCAAATATATTTGTCTTCAAATAGAGCAGTTACTCCCACAAAATCAACATTCTGGTCCTTTCACTTCTTCTCAGAAAGCAAAAATTTTATCTGTGTAAACTTAGAAAATTAGCAGAAGAGGAACTGTTCTTATATAAACCTTATATCTTCTTTCCTCACATTCTTAGTCCACATAAGTAACACAAAATAGGTCATTGGGCACTAAGGTCCACACAATACAGCAAAGGAGCTCTACTTCAGAAAATAAATCTCTTACATATAGATTTATACATCTATTATGTATTCCTACAGGGGAAAAAAACCACAATCCTCACCCACGACCCTTCCCCAACAAAAAGAAATCCAAAACTAAACTAAAAAAAAAGAAAACAACAACAAAAAGGGATTTTATTTATATCTCAAAAGAAAAAAAAAAGCAGTAAGGTTTTGCAGTTTTGAACTCTTAAATGCACTCCATACATAGTCACTGTCGTCCATTTTGTGCTACATTTTTTCTGACCTAGTGGAAATTTTTGCTTTTATATTCAAAATATCTTCCATTTCTATATTTTCATTTTTCCACCTAAGGACACTGTATTACACAAAACACAGAAAGCATCTCAGTGCTTTCAACACTCATCCATTGGTGTTAGAAGTCATACTGTGGCTATCTATTCCTTGCCTTTTAGGAGACAGAAGCACTCAGCAACATAATCCTCATCAGACTCATAATCAGAATATTTTTTTTTTTTGCATAAGCACTGTATTCTTTCTACAGTTCAAAATTAATCCAGTAAACAAACATTTTTACAGATTTTTAATTATATCTCACTTCCAGAGGATTTCAAATGAATCACTATATTTAAGAAGTATGTAAAAGTGCTGAAAGTACTATAGGCAAAAATAATTATTAAAGAGAGAAGCTAACATATAAATTACACATAATTTTCATATATCTATTAGAAATAGCTGTCAGGCAAAAATACTCCCAGGTTATTTCATAGAGGGTACTTAAACTAAAGGTAGGGATCATTAGGTGACAACTAAAAATAATTTTTTTCTTAAAGTGATATTTCATTATGCCTAGTCACAGTAATGTATTATGCCTGTAACTCTACTTTCAAAGAAACTTCTTGAAAAGGAAAAATATGAAATAGTACCACATTAATAAAAGTCATTCACTTGTCCTTCATAAAGATAAATTTGGCAAATTAAGGGAAGTCTTACCTTCATTTACATGTACAGCCACAATGAGTTAATGACAACTAAGGAGAAATACATACACTAAATGGTCTTTAGTTCATTAAACATTACATGATTTGAAAAACACCAGAAACCAGGATCTCAAGAAATCTCAGTGGATTCTGGGAAAGTAAAATGTATTCACTCTTGTGAAAGATCACTGATGAAAAAAAGATTCAAGAGTTTCCCAGTAAAAATTTCAAACCTTGTTGCAGTAGAGGTCAAATACCAAAGTGCAAATCAACTGACTAAGCAATAATCAAGTAGTATTTCCCCCTTATAAGAGAAGGAAAGAAATTGTCTAACTAAGCAGACTTTCAAGTACACCAAAGACTGAGACAAGAAAACATGATCAGTGGGGTTGCTTCAGAGGCAGTCTGGCCCTTGAACAAGGCAAGTACCTCAAACAGGCACAAAAGTGATGAGAGAGCCAAAAGCCAAGCTCCTCTACCAGCTTACAATGCATCAGGTTCTTATCCACCCAGGGAATCATCAGCAGCTTGGTGCTGGTGTTACAAACTGATGGCAACTAGGGAACCAGCTACAAAACTGGGCATAATCTTTACACGCACTGAGAACAGCTGGGTATCTGTTTTACTCATCTCTGGTTATTTCATGGAACAATCTCATTTGCTACTAATACCTCGATCACGATAAAATAAAAATTCCAAAGGAGAAGATTTCCTTTGACCCTTCAGTAAGAGTTTGAGAGGGGATAATATCCTACCACAACAGGTGAATGACAGCTTTGCCTTTATGTTTCATTATGACTCCCACCAGTCAAAGTGACTGAGGAAAAAAAAGGAACAAGAGTAATAATAGTCATGCAACAATCTCAATGCAGATGGTCCAGCTCAGAAATTATAAAATGTTGCTTATTATGTCATCAGCAATGCAAAGGCTATTTGTATCACAGAAGGAAGGTGATGGGGTGGTGGGTAAACAGAAGGAAGTTAACCAGAGGTAGTCAGGCTCGACATACCTCAATGCTCTTCTCAGTTGTAGCTTTTGGTCTTTTCATCATAGTTTTGTTGCTATTTACTAACAAGTGCTTTTTTTTTTTCATCCTGAATGTAGCAACACATGTAGTAAATAATCAGTGGTCATCCAGAGTGAACAACTACTGTGTTGCACAGTGGCTGAGGATGTTTAAAACCAAACTGTAATGGATTTAGTGCCGGAAAAATAACCTGTGTAAACAATCCGAGATTATTAGCTATAACAGTATCAGAAGAGTTCAGTGAAGACTTTCCCTTTACCAAAGGATGTTCCAGAATCAACTTAGGTATGTCATGCAGTACACTAATGGACTGATTAACACTGGTGGTTTAAAATTTAGTGAATAATTATAATATAATGTTCCTTTTTTTCACAAAATACTGCAAAATTAGATACATAAACAGAAGGCTATCTCTAAATCATGGTAACACTACCTTAAACATAATGTGCAATGAGTTAATCAGTTCTGCAGAGCACTCTTCAGAATCATCCATTTGCCAGCCTGGCAAAAGATAAAACATAGTGTATAAACATTCCCTTCAGTAATGTTTTCAGAAGAGTTTCTATATGCTAGAACATGCCACAGTTATTTAATTTTCTTTTAAAGCCAGTATCCATTGCCTAACCTAGGAAAGCTTTAGCATTAATTTCAGAAAGGGCATACAAATTGTCAGAATACAGATCTGAAGACACTCTAAAACCTGGTGGTTTCTCATGTTTCAAAAAAATATTTTTTTTTCATTTTGGCAGAAGAAAGTTATTTCCAGGAACGTTTGGAGACTGTTTTCTAGAAGGCACACTGAATTGCTAACTAATTGCAGTCACACTATTTGCCATATCATCAATGGTGAGCATTTTATGGCTGGATGCAACTAGATTAAAATCAATTAAAAAGATGAGGGGTTTTTTGTCATGCATTTTTAGTTAGTCTGACAGCTGCTTTCTGAATGGCACAGAAGAGTGCCTATGAACTAGTGAATAAATAGTAATAACTATTCCCCTCTGATATATTCTTTAGGTCTTTTATAGGTGATGCACTTGATCAAATTCTGTCAGTTGTCATGCTTGAAGTCTTCTCCCAAAATTGAGCAATCTGTACTGTCTGTAATGCAACAGGGCATGTTAAAAGCAAAAGAATGAGGAACTATTGCTAGAAATTACATAGGTATGAGCATGAAGATACCACTGGAAAGCTGAAAAGAAGTTAAAAAAAGAGAGCAACAGAGAACTGTACAGAAGAACAGGAAATACTGTAGGAAGGCTGACATTGCTTTCTGCCTTTTTCATCCTTTTGCTTTCCTGTGATTGCTGTACCTTTTGAGACCCTGGGATAAATAATAGCCACTTACATAGCTTCTTTGGGTGTCCTGTAAAGTGAGTAAACATTGAATGAACTTCAAATGTTTCACAAAACATTAACATTGCTTTTATGATTAGGTTTGCAATTCAAAACTCTTTTAGTAACGGAGACAATAAAGCACATCAGCAGTGACACTGCTGCCACTCACTAAACATGACAAGTTTCAGCCATGCATGAAACTTCATCCCAACCCATGTCATGCAGAACTTGCCAATATGCTTATGCTGGATTTCTTTGCTATGCAGGAATTCTTAGGTTTTTGTTCCCACATTTTTCTGTTGAACTCTCAGTTCTGACTGACCTTGTTGCTGACACCAGTAATACGACATTGGCAAGACAGGGAAGATGAACTACAAAGCATTTGCACAGTAGATAACAAACAAGGAAAGTTTTAGAATTCCCCAAGCTTGCAGAGAGATCTTCTATATGAACTCCTTTGAAACACAAAGGAAGTTGACAAGATTGATTCTGTGGCTGTCAATTAAATTTTTGGTTGTGGCTGCCTACTGAAATCCCCAGTAGAACATGCCAGTCTCTTGACAAACAAATCCAAAAGGTACAATATGAAAATCGCAATGAAAAGAGATACGATGGCTTTCTATGGTTTTGCTCTGTTCATGTTTGGGGTTTGTTCTTTGGCTGGGGTTTGTTCTTTGGCTGTAGTTTGTTTGTTTGTTTGTTTTTCAATTTTCCTTCTTTTGGAAATAAACTTTAGTTTTTTTTTTTTTTTTTTTTTTAATTTTCCTTCTTTTTGAAATAAACTTTTTTTTTTTTTTTTTTTTAAATTGAAGGTGAGGGTGTTCTTCCGGGGTTCCTGGCAGTATTAAAAGTGTATTCTGCATGGAAGAAGCTGAAGAATTAACTCCAATATGAAACAAGTGGGAAAACTTCCCTGGGTTAATGCTAGAAGGGCAACCTTCTACTACATGTGGAATACCAAATACAATGATGTCTTCTCAAAACACAAAGAAACAAAGATTTCACTCTCCACATAACTAAGCAATGTGGTATGCAATACTACAAGAAAAGAGCTATGGAAGGTAGAAAAATAAGTAATTGTAAAACTGTGGTGCTGCTATGGCTATATTTTAATGTTGCTTTGCTAGTTTATTTATAGAAAGCAACTGTGAAAATGCACTACCCATTTATCAATATGCAGATTGTTTTATGACTCCCAAGTAAAAGAACATCCTAAACTTAGTTAGTGAACAAATAAGCAAGACTGGATTTCTTAGGGTCTATCACTTTTAACTGTCAGAGTAATTTAGGAAAAGTGCTGTGACTTTCATACTTATCATACCTCTACCTTCTCAAAAATACGTACAAGTCTATAACAAGCTGCTTAATTTGTTCCTCAATATAGGTTTCAATTTCAGCAAGCAGCGTTAGTGCCTCCACCCTTAGCTGATAAATTATATATTTCACTTTATTAATTAGAAATATTTTGGAGGCCATCACATGAGCAACTACTGTTGAGTGTCAACTCTTTTGACAAAGCTCCCTACCTTCACATGCTTTGACAATTTACACCCCAATGTGAAAGAATAAAAGAACTACAAATTCTCTTTCAGAATCTTTTATTAAAGAGTCATTAATAAGCGAGGTATACCATTGGGACTGCATGACTGCTCTTGTTCTTTGTTATTGGGTGTTTTCAGTCTACACTGTCTCCCCACATCTCACTTACATCTGAATTGGCCCAACAGCTAACTCACATTACGTTTTCAGGTTTTACTTTAACCCTTCCTTTCAGTTCTCTCACTTTAGTAACACGTTCTTACAGTAATGGTGAAGTTCTTGCAATTCAAGAACATTGTTTCTCAAAGACTACTTCCAGAGCTTAATCATACATTTTTAAGGAAGAATTCAAATAGTGAACACGCCTAACCTCCAGCTAAGGAAAAGCTTTTAAATTCCTGGTTGAATGGGATCTATTATTTTTTTAACAAGCATACTTGCAATGTGGTTCAACTCCTCCAAAAAGCTTCAGTGACAAAGTATGAACGTGGAAGTAAGGATCAAGAGTACAGTCATTCTGCCTAAATTAAGCATTGACAAGTTAGCTAAGACTAGCTGTGCTCTATTCTAGTATCTTCGATAATCAACAAGAGAAATAGGCACCTCTGAAGTGGGCTTCATTTCATCGTAAGGATGTGGGATGTTTGCCACTGCTTGATGTAGCTGCTTCTCTCCATAGGGTAAAAGAAGTGAGTGAGTCACCTGGGGTGAGATGATTAGCTTTCAGCATTTTGTGGGTGAAAAGAATCTCCATTTAAATGTCTGAAAAGGCAGAAAATGTGACCCCAGCTGATAGGAATATGTTCCAGGAAAACCTGAATCTAAAATATGAGCCTTTTTCTCAATGCAGCTCAGGGCTATGAGGGGTGAGAGCTCGAAACAAAAATCACATTGACTACAAAAATAAATGTATAACTTGCAACTGTGCATCAAGTTGCCCTTTTAAACATCAAAGAATTACTGAACAAAAATCCCTAATGCCATTTGTTCTACTAGCGTATTTAAATCTGCTGTGTATGAACTCCACATTGAACAGTCCATTCTAAGCTGTAATTCAGACTAATAAATTCAATGGCTTCTCTTGCCAGTTAGATCTCTTGCCAGTCAGCTCTTCTATGAATTTGTCAGTAATTTAGCTCTACTCCAGAAGTGCCATGACGCCGTACAAATGTATTACTAAGTCTTCTAAAAGACAGCAATAAGTAACGTAACAGCAATTTATTGAAATCTGGGATTGTAATATTGAAAAAGGCAATGACTACTTTTGGAATGACCCCATAGCGTGCTGAAAATATAACATTTGGTAAAAACACTGATTTACTGAAAAACAGGCAAGACGTAGAATATTTAGCAGATTTTGAACATCAGAGAAAATAAAATCAAACAAGCAGGGATACAGTATATCCCATATGAGAAGCCAAGTCAAAATCACAAATTTAATTTTTAAATAGTATTTATTCTCTCTTCGTGTTTGCAGGGAACAACAGATTAGGCTTGGCTGATGAAAAGATTTATAAAAGATGTAATGATATGGATGTCATTATAGTCGCAAAAATTTACACCAGTTAAGAACAAATCCATTACTTTAGGGTCTGCAATTTAGATTTTGTACTTCCTGTAATAATCTTTGAACTTTCTTTCAGTCAATGTTCAGTAACTTGTATTGAAATATCAGTAATTTAACAATGCTGAAAGGCTTTCAGACTTGCACCTGATCAGACATCTCCCTCCTCCTTCTCTTTAGAAATCCACAAATTATGCAAAATCACTGTATTAGTACAAAGCAACACACATTCAGCTGAAGATCTGGCACAATATGGGGGTAGAGCTCAGTTACACTTTTAGTATAAGAAATCCTTCCAAAATTATAAAAGGTATAATTTTGACAGGAACTGACAGAAATTGATACTTAATCTTGTAGGATGATTTGAACTGACTGCACCATGTTCCCTATACATCAGCTTATTTGACAAATATAGCACACTCAATTAAGAAAATCCCATAAAAAAATCCTGCCTTTACAACTTTGTACCATCACAACAGGCACAGCAAAAATGCCCAAGATGAAACAAATCCCTGAGAAAGAAGTATTTATCATGATTAAGCAGGGCTCCTTGAGACGGAAGGTGAGTTTGCTGACAAAGTAATGCTAGGGAAGGAAAACAGATGCTCATGTTGTAGCTCTTCTGCAGTAGGGGGACACAGCCTGAAAGGCTAATTTTCTACAAGGGTTAAATTCAATAACAGCAAGAATACACGAATACAGAGTGAGCCTGCTTTAGAGTACTAAATCAAGCTGAAAAATGAAATCACAACATATTCCTTCTACTTAGCTGGAAAATCTTTAAGGGAAAGTCATGGTGAAATAATATTATCAAAGCCAGATCTAATGTGAAACAGAATCTGACAGATCTGATACGATACATCAAGGCAAAGCAGCAACTAAATGCAGTTCCTTTGAAAACTGATGAAAATCTACAGGAGATCCTCTAGCTACTGAACAATTCTGATCTTATTCCATTCCCTGGTCCCAGCTCTCAGATATGTGATTTCTGTGACAGAGGAAAGAGCTGACAAGACACGATGAGAATTGAATCACCAATACTTTGTACTCCAGCACTCTTAAAACTGGCTAGGACTGTGTCCTCAGCAGCAAAACTCAGTGGGGGTTCCGGCTGCTCTGCCCGAAGCTCCGCTTCCTGTGGTCCTCAACAACCAAGCTCTCCTTGCCAGAGGCTGCAAAAGTGGTGCTCACTACTACTACACTGGATTCATTCTCTCTTTAATTGCCTTGCCTTCCCTAAGCTCAGTCTTTGATGTATCACATACACACTTTAGGAGCTGTAAGCAGACTCATACAGTACTACACTTTCTGCTCTGGCTGAAGGCTCCTTCTTGCACACAGAGATTGTTCTTGTGACCATCAGGTTCCTTCATAATAGGAGGGTAACCTAAAGAAACCTTCATGTAACTGAATCAGACTTCTTGCTACTGGCCTTTTGCAGAGTAGATTTACTTAAGTCATTTGTGCCACAGCTCCCCAGAGCAGGACATTAGCCACTGTACATATTCCCAAAAACCTTCTGTGACTCACCATGGAAAAAGTGACAGGGTGTATTGCCATGGGCTTCAAGATATGAATGAGGCATCACAGCACTTCAAACCAATCAGATTAACTTTGAAAAGTTCATTGTCGCATTTGGTAGTTTCAAATGTCACAGCGGATCATTTGGGAGGATAATTCCAGCAGCCTCATCTATAATCTCAACATGCCTTTCTGTTATGGCTTTTCAGATTCCTGCTCATATCCTTTGAGACTGTGGGATTCAGTAGCTACCAGAGGTAAAGCTGACAAAGTTAGGACATTTTTGAAAAGCAGAAAAGAATGTTCTTACAGCCTTAGTAATTGCAGGTAACTGTAACATGGAGGATTTGAATTTAGATCTTGGGAAAGGGTATCTCGCCTCTACCCAAGATAATATCTCTTAATCTTTGAAAAGAACAACATGAATAATATTCGACTTTACAACAAAAATAAAGGCATGGCACCTCATTGTTCTCTTTAAGGAAACTATTCTTCAGCAGTACTGCAAATAGTAGGAATATAGTTAATTAATAATTTAGTGAGCTTTCAGTAAGAAATCTGAAAACCTCCTGCTAATATCCTTATGATATCAAGTTTTGGTAAGAGAGACGTACCAACTGCCCTGCTGCTTGCCACTGTAATTCAAAGAGTTCCAGTACCTGTGCTCATTTGAGGGAAACTCTAGTTTTAATGTGAAACTTGCAGCAAAACAATATAATCTACATTACAATACATGATCTGATTCAAGTGACAGGATACTTTTTAATGATCTCCCACTGTGTATCACTTTTATGTTTTATTGTTGAAATGTTATTTCAGTACCAGTAATTTCCCCTGGAAAAGAAAGGAAATAAAAAAAAAAAAAAATTAAAAAAAAAATAAAATTGTCTTTTGTTTCTGCCAGTGTCAGTTGCTTTATTTCAGCATTGCCTAAGTTATGTAACATTTTCAGTGAGTTCCACCTTCACCACAAAGGCAAGGATTTATGTTAAATTATGCCACTAATTTCACAAAGTATGCATTACAAAACCTCAAACGCAGGAAAAACCCCAAACCCACAACACAAAAAAACCCACCCAAATCAACCCACAGGAAATACTTAGATAGATGACAGAGTTTCTACCAAGTTTCTATCATTTGTACCTGCATGGTTCTTTCTCCCTTGGAGCTAAAGCCTAATGACCAGGAAGAATCTGTCTGTTTCTTCTGGTAAAGCAGCAATCCTCTTCCAGATATTTTTATTCTATCATGCTAATGTTTGATATTATTTGAAGCCATCCTCACCAAAAAGGAAAAACTAAACATTAGAGAAGTGACATAAATACAACAATGTAATAAGTTGCCTACATTTTCTGATTATTTTTTTTTAAACATTATGTATTTGTTCAGGACACTATAAAATGTCATCTTCTCACCTTTTAAGAGAATAGTATATTCAACGAGGTGGATGAAAATCACTAGTAGTTAAGCCATCAAGGTTTTGTCTGCACTTTAATTTATACATCTCAAAATTTAATAAATTTGTGCAAAAATTATTTCTTTCTCTCAGAGATTCAAAAACAGCCATGCAGGGCATTAAATGATATGCTTAACCACACGGCCCATGGTACAGCCTGACCTAGCGTGCAATTTTCCTGAGTCTTAATTCTTGCCTACAGTAGAGATGTTAAGAATATTAATGAAGGCCAAATGAGAAAAAATTTTACAGTCTCCTAAAGAAGGGGAAAGCACTAGTGCCTGTAGATTCTTGACAATATCACAATACAGCCCTGCATTCTTTCCCCTTATAAATAGTGTCTACAATACCATGAAAAGTTATACTATGCACACAAAATGACAATAGTAAGAATACAGAGAAGAAACTGAAAATATTTACGAAACAGACAAGGAAACTACAAGAACGCTGACTTGTTACAAAATAATGTCTTTCATATCATTAATATCTACCATTATATGAGAAATCATTTTGGAATCAAAGAACGAAATATCTACAGAGTTCTGTGGGAAAACAGTATGAGTAGTCTGTGATCCTAACTTTTTCAATGATCATGCTTTTTTTAGTCCTATTTTCCAGCGGCTGCTCAGAAAGACATACGAATCATGAAAGAATTGGTTTCTCTTAATCTCTTCTTCTGTCTTTCATGAGCAAATCATTTTTCCATTTTAGTTTCCACAAGGGTGCTAATGGAAACCCATATTGGACTAAACAAATTATTAAGGCAAATGGAGTGATAATGCATATTACTTGCAAAATTTTACAAAAAGTCAAGCTCTCAAATTCACATATCTACAAACAGGTAAATGTAGATTTGGAGAGAACATTGAAAGCAAAGACTGATTTACGTGCATCAATCTAAGAAAAGTTACTGGGGAAAGAAAAGGAAGAGTCATCGACAGTGATGAAAACAGTCAAAAATGACATGGCAAAAAGCAGTTTTGTTACACATTTATAGCAATGTACTGCTGTGGAGTGGCTTCTGTTTCTACATCTGCATTTATTATTATGCTGACCAAAAAGTTAGTTATATCCTGCTGCAAGTATTAGAAAACTGTGAGAAGATCTCAGGTGTCTGTATGGAGCTACAGAAATACACTGCTGATTTTTCTTGGAAACCAGAATATATCATTCCTGTTCACTTCAGTAGGATAAAAGTTAGAGCATCTATAGGGATTTCAAGCACAGTATTTTGCAGAGAAAATATGAAATCACAGACAGGTCTGTGAGGTTTCAATTTAACCAGTTTCTGTTTGGTACTTAAAGTTGTGTTTAAATCAGTGCTGAAAAGATTGCCAAAAATTAAAAGAAGGGGCATTTATGGAAAGGCCACAGAAAGTATTTATCATAATAGCTTTAAAAATACCTACTGCTCTCTCAGTGAAAAATTACACTGCAAAATCACCTCTCTGGATTAAGCACAAAGATATATTAAGCTAACTACTTGCCCATTTTGAAGCAGTAATTAATGAAGAAACATAATTGAGACCCTGTGTTAGTATCATTGACAGAATAATTGAACAAAACAAATTAGTCCAGAAGTGAAAAAAATAATGACCAGTTCTGCACTGGTTTTTCCTGACAAGAAGGGAGTTATTGACTATGCAGATGCCCCTTAATACTTTCATTGTATGCTTAATACTTTATGCCTATTTCATCAGCTCCTACTGAAATACCAACAGGAAACCTTTTTCTTTGTTTTTTAATGTAAAAAAATCCCAGTGAACTGTCCACACAGTGAAGTTTTGCATCTGACAAAGGTATGTTGGAACTTTTACAGATGGTTCAACAGCATGTACTAAAATATATACATCACAAACTGTAAAGAGTATGTGTTCTTTGGCATATGCATGCAAGATCCTTTGAACCATTCCATGTTTAAAACATCCTAACTTTATCTCCCATTTTGCTGCTGTGTTTAGATACAGAATCACAGAATCACAGAATATTCTGAGTTGGAATGGACCCAAAAGGATCATCAAGTCCAACCCTTAGCCCTGCACAGGAACCATCCCCAAGGGTCACATCATGTGCCTGAGAGCATCATCCAAATGTTTCTTGAACTCTGTCAGGCTTTGTGCTGTGACCACTTCCCTCAGGAGCTTGTTCCAATGCTCAACCACCCTCTGGGTGAAGAACCTCTTTCTAATATCCAACCTAAACCTCTCCTGACACAACTTTAGGCCATTCCCTTGGGTCCTGTCACTGGCCACCACAGAGAAGAGATCAGTGCCTGCCCCTCCTCTTCCCTTATGAGGAAACTGTAGACTGCCATGAGGTCTCTCCTCAGTCTCCTCTTCTCCAGGCTGAATAGACCAAGTGACCTCAGCCATTCCTCATACAGCTTCCCCTCAAGGCCCTTCACCATCTTTGTTGTCCTCCTTTGGACACTCTCTAAGAGCTTAATATCGTTATTATACTGTGGTGCCCAAAACTGCACACAGTATTCCAGGTGAGGCCACTCCAGTGCAG
>VXBX01006761.1:558315-605847 GCA_013400415.1 Scytalopus superciliaris | reverse complement strand
ATGCTGTGCCTGATGCCCCCCAGGACACGGTTGGCCTTCCTGACTGCCAGGGCACTGCTGACTCACATTCAACTGGCCATCAACCAGGACCCACAGGTCCCTTTCTGCAGCACTGCTTTCCAGCATCCCATTCCCCAGTCTGTACAAACATCCTGGGTTGCCTCATCCCAGGTGCAGAATCCGGCAGTTATTGAATTTCCTATGGCTGGTCTTGCCCAGTCCTCTAATTTGTTGAGGTCTCTCTGCAGGGCCTCCCTGCCTTTGAGAGAGTCAACAGCTCATCCCCGTCTTGTGTCATCTGCAAACCTGCTTAGTATCCCTTCCAGTCCTGTGTCCAAGTCATTTATGAAGATGTCAAAGAACACAGAGCCCAAGACGGAACCGTGTGGAACCCCACTAACAACAGGTTGCCACTCTGTTGTCACCCCATTCACCATTACCCTCCGTGCTCGACCCATGAGCCAATTGCTCACTCACCACATGACGTGTTTATCCAACTGTGTGCTGGACATTTTATCCAGAAGGATACTGTGAGAGACAGTATTGAAAGCTTTACTGAAATCCGAAAAGATTACATCAACTGGCTTCTCTTGATCAGTGGGATTCCCTTGATAGGTGGGCTACCTTTACATAAAGAAAATCAGGTTTGATAAGCAGGATTTTCCTGTCATGAAGCTGTGCTGGCTGTGACTGATGGCAGCATTGTCTTTCTGGTGTTTTTCAATACTTCCTAGAATAATCTTCTCCATAGCTTTACCAGGCACTGAAGTGAGACTGACAGGCCTGTAGTTTCTGGGGTCTTCCTTCTCACCCTTCTTGAAAAACAGGGCAACATTTGCCAGTTTCTAGTCAGCTGGGACTTCTCCGGATTCCCAAGACCACTCAAAAATCACTGAGAGAGGTTTTGCAAAGACATCAGCCAGCTCTTTGGGGATTCTTGGATGAATGCCATCCAGTCTCATGGATTTGTAGGGATCCAGCTGGAGCAGCCAATCCTGCACAATTTCAGGGTCAACTAGAAGCTGATCATTCTTGCAGTCATGGTCCTCCAGCTCAGAGCACTGACATCCCCTGGGTCTGTCATCCTTGTTGAAGACAGAGGCAAAGAAAGCATTAAACATCTCTGCCTTGCCTCTGTCCCTGTTTGTGAAGTGACAATATGACAAGAGATATTAATAAGAGGGATTTCTATTATTTTATTGTTTGTGTCATATTTTTTACATTATTAAGTTACAGGTGGATTATATTTAATTTATTGTGCTCTTAAAAATATATTCCAAGCAATTATTTCAAGTATGTAGAGAGAAAAAAGAAATGCAGTCTTAATCAATAACATTGTTGCTTTAGTGTTTTCCATATGGATCATGGATTTGGCCCTTTTTTAATCCCTCAATGCTATAAAATCACTCTGCAAATGCAGGGTACCAGCTCTTAACAGAAGGACCACTATTTCTGGGAATGAGAAGGAATTCATTCTATATGTCACATTCACTTCTCTTCACAAAGTGAGAAGTTTCACTATCTTATTTTCTTACTGTAAATGCCTTTGTAGCCTATGTTTTATTCAATACCTCATTCTGGTTTATAGCATTTCTCAGAAATGACCCTTAGTCATAGAATCATAGAACCATAGAATGGTTCAACTTAGAAGGAACGTTAATCATCCTCTTGTTTCAAACCCCCTGCCATGGGCAAAGAAAGCTTCCATTCATCCAGGATGCTTAGGAGCCCAATCCAGCCTGGCCTTGAACACTTTCAGGATGGGCATCCCTAGCTTCTCTGGGTAACCTTTTCCAGTGACTCATCCCCCTCATAGCCCAGAATTTCTTCCTAATCTAAATCTACCTTCCTTCAGCCTAAAGCCATTAGGCCCCCTTACACTTAGAGCAATTCACAAATACTCGCCAGGGTTTACCCAGAATAGACAAAAATCTCTGGAGTGTGAGCTAGAAAGGCATTCCTTTGTTTTCTTAGGTGTAACTGTTCTAAGTATATGCCATGTAACCTCTTCCTTGAAATAGTCTACTGTGCTGCACAATTCCTGAACATACCTTGCATTTATTTCAATTTTACTTTTTTAATAATGATTAGAGGATAACCTCTTCTTCCATTTGGGAAAAATTCTCTTGCCAAGTTACACAAATTGTTATGAGATTTTTGCTAAACTCCTTGCATAATATATATGATATCTCATTAGATCATTTTAGCTCTGAGTAATGCAGCAGTTTAAAGTGTTTGCTCCTAATTATTTTTTAACAGAGTAGCATTTTCTTAGACGATATTCAGTATCAGAAATAAGGTACAGGTTTTGTCCCAGATGTATCTTCTATAATAATCATCTGTTTGGACACATAATCCTGTGTTTTTTCAGAAGTCTCTATTTGTTCCAGAGAGATCCTTGTCTTAAAGATCTCTTTGCTTCTGACCCAGCGCCCATCTCACCTTCCTGCTGAGGTTTGTGCCATAATTCCCACAGCAGCATTAAGTTCAGCAGCCATCAAATGTGACTTTATGGGGCTCAAGAATTTCACCTCCATAACCATTTGAGGCATCTAACTAGCCATTTGTTGGCTGTCTACTGGTTTTGAGACAATGTTTCTTGGCAGGATAAAATTATTTGACCTTATTGCTCCTATGATTTGACACAAATGCCATACCAAATCATTTAGTTTTCAAACCCAGTCCTTATTACAGAGTTGAATAGTTGAGGAAGAAGGTGAAATCCTACTGACTACTGGCAGCATGTTTAGACCATAAGGTTTTAAAACATAATGCTTTTCTTTCAGCAGAAAATACCTAACAATTGGTACAATAATCTTTCCACAGGCAGAAGATGGTGTCCCTAGCTACTGAGCACATTAATGTCTTTTGGATAGGGTGGATTAACTGTACCTATTAAAGAGCTTGGGTCATGTTAATTGAACCTTTCTGTTAAGTTTTATTGAAGTCTTGGGAGCTTGAGGGTTTTTCTTTAAGTGAATGTTTTTATTGTCAAATTTTGAAAGATTTGAAAGGATAAGAGATCTACAAAGTGAAAGGAACATAAAATTTAGAAGTGAAGATGAGAATGGAAATTTTCATCCTTCACTGGAATAATATAATAGTTTGCTTTTATTCTAATTAGAGTCCTAAGATTCATGATTGGAAGAAAGGTATTGACTTCTTCATAGATTCTATTGTTCTGTTGTAGATATTTGGGCACAAAGAGAAAACATAGAAAATGAAACTGAATAAAGGATCTTAAAGAGTTATATTCTGGCACAATGAATCAGAAGTCAACCAGTTCCTTCCCCAGATGTCTTGCACATATGATAATCTGCACCTCTGCCAACCTGAAGACTAAGAACCCAACTTAAAACTTACAGAATAGTATTTCCATATGCTTCTGTTTAGATCATCTGTCTGTCTGTCATCTAACTCGTGCTCTGTTCTCTGCTGGAGGCAAAGGCAAGTCCAGTATTGAATCACTACAAATCTTACAAGTCACTCAAGTCTTACTTGAAAAAGTGCAAGGACAAAACTCATTCCAGTTAAGTGACAGGAATACTGGTAAGAAAATGCAGACCAGAATGCACATTAGTGGTAAATTTATGTGGCTCTTTAATTGTAATAGTTCCATTTCTACATATTTCTAGTTGAAGATCAAGCCCATATCACCTAACTTTTCTAGCCTGTTTTCACAGACCACTTTTAAAAAGGAACGAAAAAACAAACGCCAGCAAAACATTGTTGCTTCACCAGAATGTTTACTTATTTCTCAGGTGGAAAACCTGAAGATAGGGTTCTGTGTGCTGCTCAGCAACACTGAACAAGCTTTTATGTCAAAGTTCACTATTTCACAACTCTTCCCCACTCCAAGTATTGGAGTTTCCTGACATGCTTGGTGTAACAAACCAATAAATTAAGTAACCTTTCCAAATGTTCCTAGGCCCCAATACACCATGGTATAGAACTGAACTGTCACCTTCCTGAGCCAAGATGTTATAACTGTTCAAGGTACATCGCTCAAAAGCAAATTGCTATTCCCCTGTCAAACTGAATGATCACTTGTTCTTCTTTTTATTAATAATTTTTTCCCTCAGTAGTATTTACAACCCCTTTCAGTCTCATACAATCTCGAAACACAATTAAAAAACCTGTATGCCTCTTGCAGAACATTAACAACATTGTTGGCAGAGCTGCTGTGCTGTCCCTAGGTTCCAGGTGGCACAGGAGTAGGGATGGACTGCTGAAATCTGGCTCTTCAACTGGCAAATTGAATGTAAAGCTTTGGGATCACTCTGCTGTACACCAGCTGGCAATACAGAATGGGAGAGAAGCAGAACTTTACTCCACAAAAATATCAAGGTTTCATGATCTTTCTACATTCAGCACTGGAACTAAACCAAAATCTTAAACCAAACTAAGGCAACACTACTGAGCAAGTAGTCTTGAGACCTGCACACCTTCTTGGCACCTGTGAGACCAAGCTTTAAATTAAGTATAGCAGACACACTAACCTGAGTTTCATGTCCTATAGAGGTGTTTCAACACCAATTATCCCAGGAAGATGTATCTGGGTGAGACAGTGGGGGTGCTTGTTTATATGGTTCATTTTCCAAATTTCATCCAAACTGGAATTCTGACAAAGCACTGGGTTGTTTTGGTTTTTTTTTTTTTTTAAAAACCATTCTGACAGAAAAGGTCTGTGTAGGTTTATTGCTGATACTCCTAAACTACAACTTAGTACCTAGTCAGTGCTGCTAGACACTTTGCAGCAACATCCACAATTATTCACCCAGGTAGCTTGATTTATAAAACAACATTTTGCAAAGCTCTCTCTTTTTCACTCCTAGCCTAGTCCTAAAACAAGGGACTAACTCTACAATGTCTTAATCCCTACTTTTTTTTTTTTTTAGCCAATTGCATTTTTAGTTCTGCAGATGATCATGAGACCCATTGATACCATTAATGGCAATTCCAAAATGCCTTCCAAATGTGACTGGAAGCCCAGTTCTTCTTGCTTTTTAACCAATCCATACTCTATGTCCTTTCCCTTAAGACTCTTAAAATTCTTGAAGAGGCTGATTACAATTTTTTGTTATTTCCTAGGGACTGGGTTTAATCCCAATATTTTGTGAACAGGTTCAGATTTCTTTGTCTTGCATTTTTAGTAAGTTCAGAAAACTGCCAATATGTGCTGATGAGAATTATATCCCAGAAATAAATGGTGGCTTGATTCAATTATCTTCTTGGCAACTCTGGGTGAGTCCAAGGCTTGTAATTCACAAACAGGGAGAAACAAATCTCATGTATGGCTGGAACTCAGTAATGTGCTGCCATTTTCAAAATCAGTAAGCTTGGAAAGGCAAGGATGAATCAGAGAAAGAACAAGGTAATGCTCAGTAGTGCTTAAAGTAAAATAAGAATGAACATAAACAATTCTGTGTAAGAAAATCCACAAGTTTGGACACATGACAGAAAGTGGAAACAGAATCACCTCAGCAAATCTTTGTGCATAGTCCAAAGAAGAAAAGTTCTCCAGAGTTCAGCAGTACAAAATGTAGTTACTGCATTGTGATGCTGAATCTCAACTCACTGTGAACTTACTGACTCTCCCCAGCTACTTCTTCCAATCTGTTCTCCACTCCTCTGTAGTAGAAATGAATGAACGGAAACAGGGTGGAGGCAGGGGAAAGTGTGAACAGGAAGCACAAATCTCAATAATGTTTCCATCTTATGCAACTGGATCATTTGGCATGCTTAAGGACAGTGCTTCTCTCCATCACATCAGTCTGTCTGACTGAATTGCTCTCAACATATGCAGCTCTACCTACACACCTTCAGCATTTTCCTGTGGTGTCCTGTAGCCTGGGATGACCACGTGTCCGAAGGAGAGCTGCAGTTCCAGCCCTCCTTTGGGTGCTGCCCAATGACCTCGCATTTTCCAGGCCATCTGCACACCCTGATAGCTGAAACTTTTCCATGGCATTGTTTTATGAAGAAGTGCACTCCAAAGTGTGTTTCACCTGGCTGCTTCTAAAAGCACAGATATTAAAAACTTTGTGTCCAAGAGAAGCTTTTCCCTCTTAAAAAAAAAAAAAACCTTACTAAAATGACACAAAACTTCATAGCTGAAGAATTCAGAGATGGTTTGCTGTTTATACATGCTACAAGAGTACACAAAGAAAAGTATTTTGAAACTAGGCACAGCCTGAGGACTTTGAATGTGAGCTTTCTGTACATGTTAATTTTCTTGTTGTATTTTTTAATAGAAATTCTCCAAATAGTTCTAAACACTGATTGATTTAAGTGATACTGGAAATACAACTCTATCTCTTTTATTGGAGCTGCTTACAAAACAATAGGGGATTAACAAAGTTTGGATATGGGGCACAGAGTATGATTTTATCCATGCAACTGATGGAAGAATCAGTGTTGGAATAAACAACAGATTAGCAAAGTACATGCTGCTAGGCCCTCCATTGCACTTTCTACTGATGTGTTTTACTCAGAGGCATTTTCAAATGTTGTTTACTTTGACACTGTAGGTTTCATACTGATCACACAATGATGTTCTTTCTTTGCCTTCCAAACAGCAATAGAATTAATTTCTAAACGTTGTTGTATGCAAGATTACAGAGATTTCCGAGCAATACATTCAGTACACAATGCATGAAAGTGATGCACCAGGGCTTTCATAGGTAACACATTCATAGTGAAATCTGTGTCATCTGACTTCAAGACTCTATAAATAATTTGGTTATATCTGAACTAGAAACTCTATGCTGCCTGTGGTGAGTGGGAACAAATAGGTTTATCCTGTGGACAATTCATCTGAACATAAGACAGATGTCTGAACTAGACAGATGCTTCCAAAAAAAAATCTGCTTTTTCCTCCTCCATTGCAGCTCTAAATTGTTTTAATTTGATGGGTCATCTTTAAATATGTAGCCTTATTTCACATGCCACCTCCTAGGGAAATGGATATTTTGTTTTTTCCCCATCATCTATTCACAAAATCTTTGTAACAAGGCTCTTCAGAATGTGGAAATCATCTTGAAGAATACAAATTTGTCTATCCACCTGTCCCTATGCAATACAGACTTAGAATTCTGATGACTAAAATGTCATTATTTTTACCTCTCTCACTTTCAGCAATTTTCAATTCATTTTAGAGGAGGAAAAAACCCAAGCTGAAAATAGGAGTTGTCTTCTGTTATATCTTTTCTTTATATTTTATTTGTATATATGATTCTGTTATATATTTTTAAAGAGGGTAATTCTGTAAAGCTCTAGACTCAAGGGCCTGCCATAGTGCAACATTTTCAATAAAAGGTAAAATCAGTTCAGCTGGTGGCTGATTTGACGGTTCTGGGAAAGCCCGTTCAAAGGCTGAGAAAAGAATATTTTTCATCTCTACCAAGTCGATGCCAGTTAGTGCCACTAGTAACAAACTGCAAACTGAATTAGGAACCAATCAGATATTTACAATGTTGCCTTTTAATAAACTCTTCTGTGAATGACTCATAGAAAATGTTTTAATGCTGGTGCATCTAATGGCCCTTTTGTATACAGAGGAACATCAATAAATTAGTCAGCTAATGAAACATCATTACACTACGTCATAAAAACAAAATGAAAGACATACATAAAATCTGACAGTGTTGTTACTCCTAATTTGTGGTGCTGTATCTACTTTGACATGCATGTTGGAATTACAGCAAACTCTTCCTTCACAATATACTCATCTCAAATATCTTAACAGGTTGTTGCAGTTTAAGGACTCAGCATAATTAAATTCTCCAACTTGAATGCTAGCATTCATATTTAGGCACAATTATTGTCTAAACTCATTCATTCTTCACCTGTGAGCAACATTTTTTTTTTAAAACTTGAACACAAAATTAAGATATTTACAATACACTTAGTGAAATGACCCATCTCTTTTCTCTTGCTGAAAGATTTCTTTTGTGATGGAGTTTGATTTTGCATTCAGGTTTTGGCACTTGGTAGACATAAGCTCTTACGAAAGAAGAACAGAACAACACCTTCCTCCCAGTCATCAGAATATGTGCTGCTTTTTAGCTCATTAGTCATGACAGACTTAGAATTTGTATCACTTTTACTCTTCAAACATAATTTCTCAGGCATCTGGATGTAGCTAATTAAATATAAGAGAAGTTAAATGAAATTATGAAAATGGAAACTTTGATCTTCTGCTCCCACACTGCTCAAGAACATTACTGAGGTCTTCACAATACAGTGCATTTTCTTTACTCTTTACTGCAGAAATAACTTCTGTAAACTAACTTCTACTTGCTGCCAGCTCTTAGAACACAGAAAGAACCATACCATGATTTATGAAGAACTAATGTGGCATTTTGTTCCTTCCATTCTTGTCTCCATACCACCTGCCAGATACTTTTCTTCCCTGCCACTGACAGCTAGATTCACTCTCCAGTTTTACAAGTGCTTGAAACATGGTCCTTCTTCCTGATGCCCTGTTTTTTCTATATATTGCCACAGCATTTCTCTTCCCCATTAATGCAGAAAATTGGTCCTGCCTTCTCCCTCTTCACCTCTGGTCTGTAAAGAGGTGAAAGAGGCTTATTAAGGGCATGGACTCAAAGGCTCAGTGTTTCTGAATGTCAGGCACATCAGAGATCAGCTCCAGGACCAAAACTGGGAAGTTGGAAAGAAAACACTGTTGATTACTACCAGTAAGAGCTGTCAAAACAGATACCCTCCCAAGACCATTTCTATACTTTGTGATCCACAGCTTGGCAACATCCCCCTGCCTGCACTTGAAAGCCTAATAGCACTGGATTCCTAAAGTTTATCACAAAATCATAGAATATCCTCAGTTGCAAGAGATCCATGAGGATCACAAAGTCCAACTCCTGACATACACAGGATATCCCAAGAATCACACCATGTGTCTAAGAGTGTTGTCCAAATGATTCTTGAACTCTGTCAGGCTTGGTGCTGTGACAACTTTCATGGGAAGCCTGTTCCAGTGCTCAACGACCCTCTGGGTGAAAAACCTTTTCCTGATATCCAACCTAAACCTTCCCTGACTCAGCTTCATGCCATTTCCTCAAGTCCTGTCACTGGTCACAGGAGTGAAGAGATCAGTACCTGCCCCTTTGCTTCCCCTCATGAAGACTGTAATGAGGTCTGTCCTCAGTCTCCTCTTCCACAGGTTGAAGAAACGAAGTGACCTCAGCCACTCCTCATAAAGCTTTCCATTCAGACTATTCACCATCCCACGGCCCTCCTTTGGATGCTTTCTAATAGCTTAATATCTTTCTTATATTGCAGTGCCCAAAACTGCACACAATAGTCAAGGAGAGGCGACCCCAGTGCAGAGCNTGCACACAATAGTCAAGGAGAGGCCACCCCAGTGCAGAGCAGAGTGGGACAATCCCTTCCCTCACCTGGCGATGCTGTGCCTGATGTGCCCCAGGACACGGTTGGCCCTCCTGGCTGCCAGGGCACTGCTGACTCATATTCAACTTGCCATCAACCAAGACCCCCAGGTCCCTTTCTGCAGTACTGCTCTCTGGCATCTTGTTCCTTAGTCTATACAAGCAACCAACATTGCCCTGTCCCATATGCAGAATCCAGCACTTGCCCATGTTGAACATCATACAGTTGGTGATTGCCCATCTCTCTAATTTGCCGAGGTCTCTCTGCAGGGCTTTGTTCATGTCCCAGATGTTAAATCATGTCAACATTTTCTTTCATGAAATTTTATATTCAGTTAGCCATATTTAGCTGCAAAAATGTCAATCTGGGTCATACAGCCTAAAAATAAAAGTCACAAAATACCTAAGCCCTATCTGCTAAATCCTAAGTGTTTCTGTTCTCAAAAAAAACATTTGAAGTCCCCCATAGTGTGGAACAACTGCTTTTTCTATTAAGAGAAGATCATTTTACTATTCTTTCTCTAAAATGGGATGTGGGCATGTGGACTCCACAGCACCCACATTAAAGTAGTGCATGTTGGCTTCAAAGGAGCTATTATGCAGTCTATAAGTTCAATGATCTGCAAAGCAATAAAGAGCTCCTTCTGTAGCCCTCACGGCCTATTGAGTAAATAGTAAGCATTTAAGAAAACTGCATAATTACATGTTTACACACTGGAGCCATTATGGGCAATCTAAAACAAAAGTACATGTAGTTTCCTAAAAAAAATCCTTAATCACATTTTTTACATGATTACAACTCCTTTATAGCCATTAAGGACTACCAGCTACAGAATATATAGGCAGAAAAGCTCACAGATACAGTCTGTTTTTATATGCAATGATTACATAAAAAGATGTCAGCTGGATATTTTAGATATTTAAGCCTAATATTTTAAATTAAATGCATTCAATTTTTTAAAAAAAATATAGAAAGGGGTAATTCTGAAATTCTTTGCCATAAGCAGTCATGAAAAGTAATATGAATACCTGGATATATCATTCAGATTACAGATGTGTGTCAAATGGTAAAGAATTAAATAGCTTTTGGTAAGAAGTAAATAGTACAGAATTTTTGGTAAAGAATTAAATAGCCTGATGCTTTTAGCTAAATCAACACAGAACCCCAATGGTTATATCCTTAGATACAGGTGTTGGACTCACTTCCCTATCTGTGAATCACATTTCCATATCCAGAGCTACAGCTATTCTACTCTGGTCAATCACAAACTTTGGCTGCAAAACCAGCCTATTTAATCCCTGTCTTACATACAAGTTTAAATTTGAGGATTTAAGAGACTTTATGTATTAGCTTGGCATAGTGGCCCATGGGTAAAACATTCAGTAAAAAAAAAAAAAGGTGCATTCATTAAGAATGGGACCAACCATGCATGTTTCATATGTGAAAGCCATATAGGGCAGATCACCAACTTAAAGCTGACTCCCATCAGTCACATGCCTTCAAAGAACCATTTGCAAAGAATCTGCATCAGACAAATGCTTCTTGTACACACTCGTACACTGCACACTGTGAAAGTGACAGAATATTCAGTTAAGAATAATTTAAAGTAGCATTTCAGCTCTTTTCTTCGTATTTTGTATGCTAATTAAGCCATATCATTTTTCATATTCTTAAAACAACAATAGAAGCCCATTTACTAGCTGAAGTGAACACTTCATGTTTTATAGGAACACAGAAAAAAATCCTTAGGAAAACATGAGTGAAATACTACTAGAACTACTGTGGTTTAGGATCAAAGATACTCTTTTAACTTGCAAATACTACCACACAGACTGGGGAGAATGTGTTCTACTGAAGAATTCAGCTGAATCTTCATATTAATGAAAAAAAAAAAGATCTCCCCACTTTTTTCCACCCAACAGTCAAATTATGGGTCAATTGGCATTACAATAATTCAGGTAATTTGGTAATCATAGTATACTTTCACCTAAACTTCCAAAACTATATATCTTTTGTAATTGCTTAGGAATACATTTACAGTCACACGTTACAAGCAGTGTGTTCAACTTACTGCTCCTCTGCAACATTACAATAGCCTTAACAATTCTTACAGAAGTCTATGCAGACCAATTAAAGGAACGACATTCAAATGAGCACCTACTTAGGATAGCTTTATGTTAATTTAAGACACTGAACAGTAACATTTGCATTCCAGATGCTGAGAGACCTAAAATGTCAGGCAGTAGTGATATATAACGCAAAACACAAATGCATATGTCTACCGTCACATCAGATATTGTGTCATATCTACCACATGCCACTAAATAACAGAAACTCTGTAATAACCATGGATAATATATAATAATCTGACAACAAAGATTGATGGAAAACATAGAATTCTAGCCAGGACACTCATGCTTAACAACAAAATTCTCTGCCACTGAGTAGCACTGTCAGTTGTACATCACTGCTTGATAAATACACAGGAGAAGGAGGAATAAAATTGACATTGGCATTAAAATGCAATTTGGCCAGAATTTCTTTTTAAGTTGGTGTCTAGTATGGGTGTGGTAGGTCATATTACTGTGACAGCATTTTTTTAATAGATCGTGTATATTCCAAAGGTCATTTTTGTAATGAATGAGGCTATTCTCTTTCCATGTATCTTTATTTGCCCAGCTCTTCCTACCATTTAGATGCCTATGCAGATAGTAGTAGCACACAAGACAGCAAAGATATCAATATGTGTTAAATAACAAAGATGTATTATTTAAACATTTAACTCTTGTTGAAATCAGCATTAGGTTGACGTCTAAATATATTTAAAAACTGATTGTCTGGGGGAAAGTCTTCCCTACTCAACAAGTCCATTCTGTTTAGGTAGTCAGCATCATGACTGCTCTCTCTAGCAACAAACTGCCATCTGCACCACAGTTCAACCCTGTGAATTCTGGAAAGACAGCTGCCTTTACTCTGTCTTTTTTATCATCCTACCGTTTTTGGCAGTCTCTTTACTATGCTACTCCAGCACAGTCATTCTACCAATACCTTCATGCTGCTTGGTGCCTTTTTCAGGTAGGAACCAGCTACAACCAAACTATCTCAGCTCCTGGCAGCAAACTGGCCATAAGGCAGGCCATAGCTTTCCATAGGGAAATGCTAAAGAAATACCACTGCAGAACCATCATATTACATTTCAAACACACTAGAGCAATTTGTAATGAACCAAGATGAAAACGAAAATATGGGGAACTGCGATGGGTCTGCACATTGGCAGAGCAAGAAGAACTTCACCCTAATGAGATTATGTGCCTGTGAAGATACATCCCAGAGCTAGAGAATTGTAAACAACTTGCAGGTGCTGAGAGAACTCAGAAAACTACAAGATAAGGGATAACGAGCTGGGTGAATCTGTAGAGAAACAAAGGGTTGTAACTATGGCCAATGAATGATTGTTTATATGTAATAAGCACCAATAATGTTAATGCACGTACACTTAGGAAAGATAAAAAAAGTAGCTGTGCAAAAAATAAACGGGATCTACGCCTGACTTTCTTGTATATTTTGTCGTTTGTCCATCTCAACAACAACATGAAAACTTCACTGTAGTCCTATGAAACCTCCCAAGCTAATACAGCACAAACTGGAGCTTGTCATTCCTGAGTCAATAGAACAGCCTGCTAATTCTGCTCTGATATTAACATGCAAATATGAAAATACTGAACACATGATTCACCTAGAAGACTTTTTCATAATATTAACAACTCATGGTCAAAATATCAGTCCTCAGTCTCAGGTATGCTGGTAGACGGTTAAAAAAAACACATTTAAAAAAATAGTAATACTGCTTTACTTGTAAGTTGTGCAGTTATGAGAGACATAAAGATGATACAAAATGGAACCCTTTAAGGTAATTTTCAGAGAATTGCTTTTGAAGTCAGAACCGCACAAAATTCAACACTTACAGCACAGGAAGACTATAAGGAACACTTAGGAGAGGTTTTATATTTTGATTTATTATAGTTGTTTCAGAAAGTAGTTTGACTGTCAATAACATGGTGCTCTTGATCATAGAATCGGGGAATCAGAGAATCAGAGAATAGTAGGAAGGGACCCAAAAGGATCATCAAGTCCAACTCCTGGCCCTGCAAAGGACAGCCCCGAGAGTCACATCATGTGTCTGAGAGTATTGTCCAAACGATTCTTGAACTCTTAACAGGCTGTGACCACTTTCCTGGGAGCCTCTTCCAGTGACCAACCATCTTCTGGGTGAGGAGGCTCTTTCTAACATTCAATCTAAAGCTGACACAGCTTCAGGCCATTCCCCTGGTTTCTGTCACTGGCTGCCAGAGAGAAGAAATCACTGTCTGCCCCTCCACTTCCCCTCACAAGGAAGTTGTAGACTGCAATGAGGTCTGTCCTCAGTTTCCTCTTCTCCAGGCTGAATAGACCAAGTGACCTCAGCTATTCCTCATATTGCTTCCCCTCAAGGCCCTTCACCATCCTTGCTGCCCTCCTTTGGACACTCCCTAAGAGCTTAGTATCTTTTTTATATTGCAGTGCCCAAAACTGCACACAATATTCAAGGTGAGGCTGCCTCAGTGCAGAGCAGAGCAGGACAATCCCGTCCCCTGACCAGCTGGTAATGCTCTGCCTGACGCCCCCCAGGACATGGTTGGCCCTCCTGGCTGCCAGGGCACTGCTGACTCATACTCAGCTTGCCATCAACCAGGAGCCCCCAGGTCCCTTTCTATGGCACTGCTCTCCAGCATCTCATTCCCCAGTCTGTACTTACAGCCAGTTGCACCATTCCAGGTGCAATTTATGCTATTAAACAATGAGTTCTATGGACTCTTCCATCATCATAGTATGTCTAGATGATCCACAAGAAGTCAACACAGTGGACACATTTGCACACTTACTAGATGAAGAATCATGCTTGCAGATGGCCAACACAACCTATTTCCATCACTGTGTGCTGGATCCAAAGCTCAGTGAAGACTCAGACATACTCTGACAAATGTGCACACACCCACAAACAGACCATTGCTCTAGCTTGGCTTCAAGTATTTGTACTCTTCATGCTAAATGGAACTAGAATTTCTGTGGGCTGTTTGCAAGAGACTATGCTCTTTTCAGAAAATTGGCTTTTCCCTGTTATCCACCTTAGCAGAGTTGCTTTCCTCTTGAAAAGAAAATTATTCCTCTTACATAAAGAATTTATGTTTCCTTTTTCTCTCTGCAACACCAAGCCAAAGGAAACTCAGGCACAGGTTATTTATATAAACTGTAAACATATGATAGAGAAAGTGACAAAGCAAAACTGAAGAGTAAGTAATTTCAGGCTACCAAGTCAACCTACCTTGTATACCTTGTCCTTGCTTTCTTACTTTGCATAATATGTGATGATCATCACATGTTCATAATTAGTCCCAAATAGCAAGCTGACATTAAAATAGCCTGGAGGGAAATTATTTTCACAGATGTTAGGAGTAGACAGTAACTACATCAGTTAAATTAGGTTTAGCTGTATTTTAGATAAACTTATTTGCGTTTCAGACATATCATATCTTAGGTGATCCCACAGAGAAACAAGAAAACACCATCCATCCATCCATCCATCCATCCATCCATCCATCCATCCATCCATCCATCCAAGTTTAATTAAGAGGAATATTCTTCTTAGTGCATTATCTTCATGCATTATCATATGAGGGATAAATTATAAATGGCCACAACCAAAAGCTGAAAGAAAAACATAACAAAAGCTTCACTAAACTTAAAACAGAAGAGTTCAATACAGAATGCTCCATGATAGCCATTTACTTTGGAATGTACAAATAAGTGGAATATGGTAACTAGCATAATATATTTGATGTTACAATTACACTTTATAGTTGCTTTCTAAAACACAATGCCTCAGGTGGAAAATCTTAACACTGAGAAAGCCTCAAACTTTACGTTTTCACATTCCAACTTTATTATGAGTTCAAACTTAGACATCCGTATGTTTAACTTAATATATTAACCACATTATATTGAGATGGTACCATTCGGTAACTTCTCAATTACCTTTTTCCTAGATCTCAATCTTAAAATGTGACTGATGAAATCCACACTTGCTCCTTTTCCTCACTCACCCTTCATCTTAAGTTCCTTAGCACCTCTATTAGAGAGGAAAAAAACCAAAACCAATACATACACAATCAGTCATCCATCTTGTTCTAAGCATACCCTTCTTGGTAATTAACTTTTCTGACTCCTTCATTCTTAATGTTTCAAATCACTCAGGGCTTGAGGATTTTATTTTAATTAAGGACAGGTAACTAAGGTGCTAATCTAGTCTATTTCTGACAGTTGTTTAGCCTGATTGAAAAGTCATGACTTTAGAAAAGTTGCAGCTATGGGAAAATGACAGGACCACATAGTGCAAGCCATGATACACATTTGAGAAGGGGCCACCAAGTCACCTGCCTTCAAGCCTCATACCAAAATAGTTATCGAGGCAGGAGATAAGTCAGACCTTACACCTCAGGGAGCCAAAGAAAATAGTTTATACCATGTGGATAACCCTTATCATCCCTGCCACATCTCTGCTTCTTCATGAGGTACAAAGGGCACCTTGGAGTAAGCCAGCTTCTTTGTGGAGCTATATTTTCAGGTGACCAGGTCACACAGAGGGGCCTGGACCAGGGGACAGTATCTGGGTAGCTCCCAAGCTGCTGAAAATCACAAGTCATGGGAGTCACGCAACCTTGTGCCATGGCACTGAAGGGGTGTACAGTCAATATAAAAGTGAAATACTCCATCCCCCAAAAAATGAGCTGCAGAGCAACTTCCTACACCATAAGGTTCATATTATAAGAAAAATCTTTTGTCTTTAGTCTTCTTCATGGGGAAGCTCTCCAAAAATCTAACAACTTCCCACCAATACTAGTCACCGGAGTTTGCTGTTCTGCTCAACCACTGCTCTCCATTTTATGATCTTTCCTAGTAACAGTGGGTATGAGATAGTCATTAGGTGGAGTAGGTAGACTGGCCTCCCCCCGCCCTTTCCCTTAATCTTGTTACAAAACAACCAGGAAATTGATATTACACTGAATGTAATCCTTTGTTAAAGTGTCTCTTTGCATATTACTACTAAAAAGAGCAAGTTGTAATATCTGTTCTTGTCTGTAGTATGTGAGGATAGAGGACAACAAAATGCTTCCATTGTAAGCCTGCTCAAGAATTTTATTTTAGACTTCATTTCATTTTAGTCCAGTGATAGGAATATTACCACAAACAGTGGTAAGAGCACAAAAGCCAATACACCTGCCCCAGAAAACAAAGCAAACAAACAAAACCCCAAAAAATCACAAACCATGGTATCAGGCCTCAGGTAAGAAAATGTGAACTTCTACTGGAATGAGTCCTTAAGCAAATATCCAGGAAAGACATTGTGGAAGCACAGTTTTAAAACAATTTAAAAGGGTAAGCACAGAAGATAAGAAGCTGAAAAATACGTGACATAAACACTAGCACACAAGAATCATTTTCCAAAGGAAGAATGTATGAGAGAATAAGAGAGACTGAAAATCAGAGACCTTTGCAGTTAATTTACCAGAAGCTAATAAACCAGGTGACAGTTTACAGAGCTAAAAGCTTTCAGGAAGGACAAACAAACAAACAAATCCAACTGAACATGAAAATCCAACAGATCAGCAATATCAGCTTCTTGGTTTAAAGATTTCACAAAATGCCCCTGAAATTGCAAACACCTGAGTACAACAGATATTTTTATGGAACTGTGTAGGCCAGCCCAAAGGCTATAAACATACTAAAAGAGATCACCAACTTTCTAAGGAAATCATATGATCCTTGTTTAAGTTTCCATTCTATGAAAAACAATAAACAAAACTTTAAAAGGCTGATGCCCAGGAGGATGATATGATGGTTTCCCATGATTGTGCATGGAACAGATTTCTAAAATCATCAGAACCCACAGGGCTACAGATTTTAATATAAATACTATTTGCCTCAGTCATTCACAGACAATAGAGAATTAATTTAAAAGGGCAATGAAGGACGGGATTATTTTTTTTCTCCATCAAACCCGTCTGTCCCACAAATGAGACTGGCAAGGCAGGGGAGGGAGGGAAGGAAGCAAAAGGCTGTGGAAATAAATCAGCTATGGAAGGAAATCTTTTATAAAACAGAAAGCTTGAGCTTGGTGTAATGTTAATCCAGTTTGTACAGAGAAGTTCTGCATAATTTTGATTGCCTCTTTCTTGGCAGATAAGGAACCAATCTGCTAGGAACAGGCTGGCTAAGCTAGTCAGGGGTGGTAACTGAAAAAACCAAAAAGCCAAAAAGGGGGCAAAAACATCCATTCTTGTAGCATAAAAACAAATTGTCAATGTGAAAATGCTCAAATGTCAAATTTAAAAGAAAAATATTACAGACTTGCTGATATCCAAAACAGTAAGTGTGGGTGGGGAGGAGGAAAATATCATCATAAACTGACCAAAGAGCCTGGGTTGAAGTTCTGACATATGCAATCTGGCAAGGAGCTATCACTAACCAGTCAGAGCAGAAACAACAAGCCAGGTTCTGCAAAACCAACAAAAGAAGAATGCAGTGGTTTCAAGTCAAAACTTACTCCATCTCTTTTGGTTTGTCTTTGGTATTGGAACCTCCCAGCTTCATGTGTCCACAGACATGTATGTGTTTGTATGCAATTATACATCTGTATGTACGCATTACACTACTGATTACACTCTTTTTTTACAGAGCAAAGAATGTTTCAGCACTGGTGCTCTCAGTGTACAAGGGCAACTGTGTATGCACCTCAAACACATCAGAGTGAATTCTGATGTGTTCTATACCATTGACACTGTATCTCCAAACCCTGCTGACCACTAGTGGTCAATCTGCACTGAAAATAACACCTTTATCCTTCTATTAATTATGAGTGTTTTCAATAGTACTGGTGAACATGTGGGCCTCATTATATTTCTTAATTATGATCTTTCTGGAGGGAGGTGAAGAAATATGAAAAATGAAATACCCAGAAAAAAAAATACATTAAATGAACACTCAGATTGTACACATTATGAAGCTAGGAGATGCACGTGCAAAGAAAATTCAACACGTTGTTCTTTACTCATCATATTCTTTTTAGTTAATTAATTGAATTATAATACTTCCAGGGGGATTCTGGAGTGCTCAAGAGAAATCATGCCTACTACTCAAAGCAGGTCAGTAGGAAATAATGTGACAGAACACTCGTGTGTCTTTGAACATAATCATATTTTTTTGGAAAAAAATGCATGCATTCAGAAGGTTGTAGGTCCCACTGAGATCCTGAGAGCATTAGGCAGTAGTCTTGAGGACAAAGCAGGCATCAATTCCTACATCATCAAAGCATTTTAACTGGTAAAATCTTACTTCTGTGAAAAGTGTGGGCTCCTGCTGGAATTTGTCCCCATGTCTGAATTTCTGAAGGATGTAAGAATTGCTGTTGTACTTGGAAACCAATAGAAGTGATGAGCTAGGAGAATTCAAATCCTACCAGATAGCTGCAATATTTTCCTTCCCATTTTTATTGCTAGCAATGCTTCAGGATTAGTTGCATGACATAGGCGTTTTGAAATTAGCCTAATTTCAAAGCATTAAAGCAACAGTGTTGCTCTGAAAATTTAGTTTTAAACAGAGAGATGATTACAACAGCTCCTATATACAGAAGAGCACAGTAATTGTGGTATTTTTGTAGTGTGTAAAATCCATGCCAGACCTCAGGACTTGGCATAACACAAACACAATATATGATAGTAAATGAGGCAAAGAGCATATGGCATGTAAGGAAGACAGCAGAAGGGTAGAGACAGTCAAGATACCTCACTGAATCAGACAACTATAAGCCTGGTCAGCACAGCAGACTTCAGCCTTAGTTTACCTGCTGGCAGACTAGCAACAGCCTTGATTATTGTATGGAAAGATATGGAAAAGGCCAACTTAAATAAAAATTGTTCAAGTGAAATAACTCTTTTACTGTGCATATAAGTGGTAAGAGCTTCAGTGGTTTATTAGAAGAAGCAGGGCGAGAGCAGAATTTGTTTGCAGCGGGGGAGGCCCACTGGAGGTCAGCACACAGCCACTGATTATTAACTTGTGATACTTTATCACCTGAGAAGCAGGCTGACTTCTTGATAAAGCATACGTCTTTCTAGGTCACTTGGCTGAAGTTTGTTTTGTCATGTATCTGAAAGTCTCTGCCGAGAACAGCTGACAGCCTAATAGCAGTGTTTCTCCAGCTACTGATTCCCTGATTACTTTTTTCCCCACAGACTCACTGCATATCTAGTTTATTCTGCACATCTAATGAATACATACAGAATCGTAAATAAATGGCACAGCATTTCGCTGATTTTCCGTCAGAGCACCGAAAAGAAGGTAACTGAGAAAAGCAAGATACAGTAAAGGGCCCTTCTGCCCCCTGCTCTGGATCACACTCAGCAAGGCACGGAGACAGATATGCAAGAGCTGTGGCACTGCTGGGCTCAGGGCCCCATAGACCTTTAGCTGTGGCTCCCTGAGGAGACTGTGCTCGGCAAGTTTTCAGGTCAAAAGCAGCAACATTCTGCTCTGTGGCTCTGCCGCCCTCAGCAGCAGCAGCAGTCAGCCCCAAATTAGCTCTGAGCACTTATGCTTGCAGCAAAAATCAGGTACTTTAAACAGATATATGAAGGATGACACTAGCAAAGCTGCAGAAAATGGATGGTAACATAAAATTATTATCAAATCCTGCTCAAGATTGCCACATGCTGCCACTACCATTCACCGTAATTGATCAGAGGTAGTATTGGAGAACAGCAGCAAAACAGAGCCCCCAAAGGAATGGCAATCCCCTCGTGCTAGAAACTCAACTAGTTTAAATTCATGAGCTCCAGGATTTGATCCCTTATCTAATCTATCTGTCTACAAATACCTACCTTTCAGACAGAAACTCATCAGCAAATTTGTACTTTGAATGCTTTCTGATTGTTACCCTAAGGCCCATTCTACACTCACCACTCACTTCTGTATTTTTAACTTTTTAATTCAATACATCCTGTGCCACTCATTGCCTTCCTTTTTATCCCTGCTGAGAAAGAAAAAAGCCTGAATTAGTCATAGACATTCAGTGAAGAGTAAATTTCTGCTCTCTTTATCATCAATGATTCTCAATGAAAACTGCAAAGCTGGAGTTCTTAACTTCTTTCATAAGCTACAAAATGCTTTTTGACTTCTATAAACACAGTTCCACAATCAGAACTTTGAAACTACACTAGAGCAAAACATCAATGTTGAAAATTAGGATCATATGCTCTTCTTGCAGGCTGTTTCTTTTATTTTCCTTCAGAATTGAATAAAATGTACATATTGCACTCAGAATCTAGTAGGTTTTTTCCTAATGCCATCACACGGGGACTGAAAAATCCCTACGGGCCAATATTTTTGCAGGGGGACAGCAATTTAATGCATCCCACCAGTGTAAATCTATGGTTTAAAATCAACTGTTGTATCCAAAATTCAAAGTACAGCAAAGAGAAGATGTGGATATAAACGCCTGTGAAATTATGTCCTGGTATATTTCAGGTTGTACATTTAAAATTGAGCTATCTGAAAACAGTGGTCACTTTAGAAAACGTGGTCCCTACCCTTCTAAAACATTTTCTTAATGCTTACATCTACCACAAAAGGATCCTAGAAAGATGAAGGAAATGTCTTTTTAAATATGCAATATTACAGTGCATCAGCTGATACTGTAACCTGCTTGTGCTTCTAAATCCCAGCTGCTTGTGAAAGACCTGTGTTAATCACCTCTACCTGCCCCAAATTCTGTCCCTATCCTGTCCCCATCTTTCTCTTATACTAGGGACCCTCACTCTGCTCTATTTCACCGACATCCTGCCTTCTCCCACTGTTCTCTTTTCTTTTCTTCCTACATGAGAAATCCTTCAAAGGATGAATGGTATTTAATTATTCTAGGAACACTGAGAGGAAGAGCACTGCCCTGAAGGGCTGCCAGAAAACCAGTATCAAACTTAATGTCAGGCCTTGTATTATTCAGCCATTTAACTTATCAATTAATTATACAGTAAATAAAGGCTATTTCCATCGGGAGTCAAAGTGCAATCCTGACAATCTTGCCACACATTCCCAGATCAGGAGCAATCACATTATAACAAACGTCATGATTAATGAATTCATGATATTCAGATAGTGCAACAGCTGCGGTATTGCCTGTGGCCATTGCTGCTTAAACCCCTGAGGGATTTGTGGAGGGGACTGTGACTACAGATGGTGTGCCTGTTGATGAAATTTTGGACTCAGGACCTTCTTTGCCCAGAATTCACACCAGTCACTTCAACAGAGAGACTCAGCTACATTTGTGTGTCTGCTGTGCTATTGGGTGGGTACCCCATGCAACTTAAGTACTCTTCCAAAAACAGCACTCCCAGCAACTGAGTAACTGCTCCGTGATTCAACCTTAATTCTACCTACATCAGTGAAGAGCCAGTCAGATGGGGACCCCAGAGCATATGCCTCACCACCACTATGGACACATCTCCTGTGACTTCCCTTGGCCTCAGGAGCATTTAAGCACTTCCCCCCTCCAACTTGGCAACTGCCAGGGAGAATAACAATTACTTACCATGTCTATCACTCCCATCCATCAAGAGACCTTGTTGGCCTGACTCCTAGTATTTTACAAAATCCAGTGTTATTCCCATTTCTTTAGTGTAACCCATGGTTTTTGCAGTCAAGAAAGGATAGAACAAAAATACCCAGGTTCATTGATAAGGTGCACAGTAAGGCACACAGAGGTATTTTCAATTTGGGTAGGAATAAAGCATTCATTCAAATGTTATCTGAGACTGTATGATGTAAAATCACATAGTGATTTTATTAATCACACTGTCAGCATAACCAACAGAGGAACTACCAGAATACATAAGACACTTTTTCAACGTTTGCATTTGTCTTATTTAGAAAGTGACAAAGTAATCATAAATTCAAAATGTGAGACTGGAAGACTGCCTAACAGTTTGGAAAGTCAGATGAAAATACATTCCAACAATTACATTTTTGTCCAAATGTTAATCATGCAATTCAAAGTTTAACAGGTTAAGTTCACATGCTTTCATATTTTAAAGAACCACATCTCATATATTGAAGAAAATCACATGCCAGAGGCTAAAAGTACACACCAGAAATTACTCCTCTTTCTTTCAAAACAAAATTTCTCTCACCTATCAAGCCTTCTTCATCTACAACAACATTATCAAGTTAGACATTGTGCATTTTTCATTCCAAGACTGTTGATTTATGATGCAAAATGGGACTCCTGACATGGTTTCTGCTCAACTAGCCACATCTTTCTTCAATACCTTACGTGGTGACCTAGTGGGGATGGCAGCCCTCACTTGAAACAGTACAAGATCTTTAGAACATACAGCCCACCCAACATGCTTATGTACAATGAAGCTGAGGAACTGCTTCAAACATGTCTCTGAGATGGAAGAGCAATATCCAGAAGAGACAGCACCACCTGACTTCAATCCAGTGTGTCAATGCAATAAAATGTTGTTTTAACTTGCTTTCAGTGATGCCAAATTATACCAAATGAAGGAAGAGGCAGCCTGACACCCACAAAGCAGAACAAGGAACAGGAAAGAAAATGGGTTGTAAGATGAAAAGTGAGGGAGAACTGAAATAAAGAAGGAGGATTGAGGGAATGGGAAAAGAAAGAAAAGCAGAACAGAGGCATGAAAAAGGGCTCAGATGATGTGGTTAAGGTAGAGTAAATTGATATGGGAGAGATAGATACCATAGTTTATCACTTCTAATACTGAACCATATACTGGAGCAGAGTTCTCTGCCTTTTTATTTTAAGGGGGCCAAATTAGGAAAGTAAGTGAGTTAAGAGTAGGTGGGTTGCAAGGATACAACAGATGGGACGTGGACAAACCTAGTACAGAAGTGGGAAGGGAAAAATGACACCCTGTGCAGCATAGAGAGATGAAGGAGGGAGACATTTGGTGCAATATGAGGCAGGATACATGGTCTGGATACTGTGAGTCTCACGATGTCACAGGACATCCTGTCCTCCAATACATTTGCAATACACTGAGCACTGTTATAGACCCTGAAGATGCTGAAGACTGAGGAAATTGGAATCATATTTAATAAGAAAGCTTATTGAGGGAATAGAAGCTTTCTTTCCCTCCCCAACTTTTCATTCAACCCCTAGGTTCATAAGAGAAGTTACAAGGTCACTAACAGTAGATCATATGACAGCCAAAACAATAAACGCAGAATATAATTGGTTACAAGATCTTGCTATTTTGAGCAACTATTTCTGGAGATAGGACCTTTTGACAAAAGGCATCTGAGCTGTCTGCTGAGAAGAGATAATGCTGAAGACTTACAACTCCAGAGTCAAGTTCACAGGAAGCATCCTTTGACTTGGGATGGACGCTTCTGCATGACTCAGAGTCAATGGAACTATAAATCTTGCATGCTTCGATGTTCCTCTGCTGTCAGCACACAGCTGTGAAAGTCATCCACTGAGCATTCTGCAGGCACTAGACACTACTAATGTCTGACATAAGGGAGGACCAGTGACATACAATAGCTATCAGAGGCTCTGCAGGCTCCACTAGCAGCTAACAGGGTTCGAAACAGGAATTTCATGTCATACTTTTGTACTTCTTAACTAAAAATAAAAGGGGAAAAAAAAAAGCTAAAAATTTTATAAGAAAGTTTGAAGAAAATGCACATTAAAATTTTTTAAAAAATGTCAAGAGGCAGCCTCTGCAGATTTAATCTTCTGGCGTTACAATACACCATTAAGATATGCATTATTATATTGTCTTTAATCATATGATCACCCAATTCTCAGTACGTATTCAAAACATACTAAAGGTAGGTGGAAAAAAATGCATTAAAAAATGACAGAAAAAATATTCAGACAGATTCTGACTTTTTGCTTCAAAAGTCTGTTATTCTTGAATCCTTGTGTATCAAAAGATCTGGCTACCTTTTCAAGTCAGAATCTTCTTAGGGAAAAAAATAATAAAAAGACATCTAAACTTTTTTTTGCAAAGTTGAGCACTTGTCAACAACAAATTTGAAAGCCACCTTTGACAGAAGAGCAAACTTGAGGAATCACTTTCTTCGTCCTTTTGTCCTGCATTTTCTGCCATTTTATAAGTCCGAGATGTAATTTATATGTAAATTTTTCCTGAATATCACTTCAACCCCTGAAAAAGGTAAATATTTCAAGAACACTATATAATAATTTGGTAAGAATATCTAAGTAGTATTTAAAGAATAGTGGTAATTAAAAAGAATACCATATTAATCAATTATAACTTTTACAGTATGTGCTACATTTTCTAGGTCAAAGTCAAGGCACAAATGAAAAACTGAAAATATTTGAAGCTAAACATACATTTAGGGGAAGCAAACATACGTATTAGGTGAAGTAAAATAAAGTACATACTAAAATTCATTTCTTCAATTCCAGCTTTTAGCTTAATTAAAATCTGAGCACTATCCTCTAAGAGATTCCTTGAAATAGATTGACTGAATACAGCCCAAAATAACCCAGACTGTGTTTTGCTACCAGTATAACTGCTGATTTGATCACTGTTGCTCTTGATCAAACATCCCTGGATATTTTTCAAAAGTTAATACACTAAGCCAAATTCACATATAGCTTAATGATGAGCAATTCCAAATATTTGCTCAAATTGGAAAATACGGGTGATTCACTTTGATCACTCCAACAATATTTATTTCTGAAACGGCCTGGAAAATAACATTGAAGAAAAAAGTTTTCAAAGGAATATTTTGCATTTTGGAATCACTTGACACCATACTTCAGCACAATTATTTATTACTGCTTAATCAATGACAATGAAGCAACTTCAGTTTTTCAGTTCATATGAAATGCAGAGAGACTTGTCCTTTAAATATTGCAGTGAGTTAGACGAGCATTGTAAAAGAGTCTGAAATGCAGTGCACTGTAAGAATATACATACATAACAAGAGCAAGAGCGTTTGTGAACAACAGAAATTTGTACTTTTCTGTACAGGCCTTGAGAAGTTAAACACTGCAAGTCAGTTAAATGTCACATAGGTGGTAGTAAAACAAAGCCATTTAACACTATCATAATGCTTAGAGGTAACAAGCTGACCCCTTTCAACAGATTTCTAAAATGAACAGGCACAGTAACTTGTTCACTCAACCTTTACTTAAAGGATCACCACTTCAAAACCAAGTCATCTTCTCAATTCTGATTTCAAGACCAGTAGCATCTGAACGTCCATCTCAGCAGGCATCATCACTGGCAGCAAACTATAGTACTTAAGAAGATTTTCAAATATATAAAAGCAGATCTTTAATACTTTATTGGTTGCCATAAATCTTTCATGTACTAGGCTGTGAAAGATGAGGCAACATGAACAGCAAAATAACAGGAACCTTTTGCTTTCCAACCAGTTCTTGGGAGAGCTTTCAGAATGAAGATTCTTGACAGTCAGCTAAGGTGACAGCACCAGTGATAACCACTCCCAGCCCATATTTATATTCCTCCAGGAGACTAGGAATGCTGAAGGATTTGTAACCATTGATAACTTACCCAAACTTGCATACTGTCATAACCACTCTGACAGCTTTGTCAGACAGGGATCTATATTCTGATATTTTTATATGATGACTAGGAGAACACATCTGTAGTCTAACTTCAGTACAAGTTAACAGGACAGATGTACTCAAATACTGAAGATATCCCATGTCTTCTTTCACTGTAACTATTTTTGTTTTCTTTAGACCCAGCGATAATCATTGTCTACATTTTTTGTCATAAAATGAAACTCAGCTTAACTACTCTTGTACCTGTGCTACATAAACAGAAGGAAAATATGCTTTGAATACAACAAAAATTAGGTTTCAATATTTTCTTAATCTCTTCTCACACAGAAATTCTAGCTACTAATATATATTGGGTTTGCATGGTAAGTGTTTGGTAGCAGTGGGCTGCAGGAGCGGCTTCTGTGGAGAGCTGCTAGAAGCTTCACTCAGGTCCACCAGAGCCCATGCCAGTCAGCTCAAAGACAGACCTTTCACTGACTAAGGCAGTACTGGTAGTGCCACTGGGATAGTGCATTTTAGAAAAAACCCAAAACAAACAACACCTGAGCAACTTCAGCCAGAGAGAGGAGGGAGAATGTGAGAGTAACAACTCTGCAGACCCCAAAGTCAGTGAAGGAGGAGGAGGTGCTCCAAACACCAAAGCCGAGGTTGCACTACAGTTCCTGGTGCAGACCATGGTGAGTCAGGCTGTCCCCCTGCAGCCCATGGAGTTGCACAGCAGAGCAGAGATGCACCTCCAGACCCTGGAGGACCCGACACCAGAGCAGGTGGGTGCCCAAAGGAGGCTGTGACCCTCTGGGAAGCCCATGCTGGAGCAGGCTCCTGTCAGAACCTGTGGAGAGAGAAGCCCACACTGGAGCAGGTTTTTTGGAAGGACTTGTTACCCTGAGGGGGACCCACACTGGAGCAGTCTGTTCCTGAAGGACTGCACCACATGGGTAGGATACATGCTGGAGCAGTTCATGAACAACTGCAGCCTGTGGGAAGGACTCACACTGGACAAGTTCATGGAGGTCTATCTCCCATGGGAGGGACCCCACGCTGGAGTAGGGGAAGAATGTGAGTAGTCTTTACCCTGCAGGGGAAGGAGCAGCAGAGATAAGATGTGATAAATTGCCCATAGTCACCATTCCCTGTCCCCGTGTCACTGCAGGGAAAGAGGAAGTAGAGAATCTGTGAGTCTTGGAAGAAGGGAGGGGTGGGGGAGAGAAGTTTTTTTTTATTTCTCATTACCCTCCTCTGATTTGACTGGTAATAAATTAAATTAATTTCCCCAAGTAGAGTCTGTTTCGCTTGTGACAGTAACTGGTAAATGATCTGGTCCTGTACTAATCTCAACCCACAAGCCTCTTGATATATTTTATCTCCCCTGTCCAGTGAAGAGGAAGAGTGATAGAGCAGCTTTGGTGGGCACCTGGCATCCAGTCAGGGTCAACTCACCACATATTATTACTTATCAACATTCCTTAAAGAGAGAATAACTTGTACATGAGTAAACATTTATATACGTATATATTTTAAAGATATGGAGATAGCATCTGATATCATGCATATAATTACCCATCTGTTTCTACAAATTACATTTGACATGACATTTAATCCCTTCATATAGAAAAGGATGTCAGATAGGTGCACATTTTAAAATTTTATTGGGAGATAGTATAGAAGAAAAAAGGAAGAAATTAAAAAGTAGTCAGGAAACTGTTTTCTACTCTATTTCTTTTTTTTTTTTTTTTTGACAGTATTTACAATTGTAAACATAGGTGAGCAATGGGGGGTAAAAGGAAAAAAAAATCAGAACTGGATTGAGCTGTTTGCCAAATATAAGGTGCAATCTAAGCATTAAAAACGTTAAACATCATCTTCTGATTAATTTTTATTCACATAATAAGAGAAATAAAACTAAGACAAGAAAAAAAAAATAAAACAGAGAAGATTACAGGAATTATAGCAAGCAGCACATTTCCAATGAAGTAATCATACTTTTTATTACTGGCAGTCTGGATGAAAAACTGAGGCACGATAGCAAAGCTACTACACTTATGTTTTCGCCAATGAAAACAAAACCATAATGGTGGCAACCAATAATTTCCTTGAATCACTTGGCAGGTTCCATGGATTGTTACTCTGGCAATTGCACCAGAGAACCCCTAAGCTAAGACTTTCAAAGCTGACAGAAAGGCATTTGAATGTCCATTTTATATTTAAATTTTAGTAGATTTGGGTGACTGAAAACAGGGGCAGCTTTCAAAAATTTGATTCTTGCTTTCACAAAACTCAGAATTGGTCTGCTGAAAACACATTTGCTTGAATTAAAAGACATTGGAAACATGAAGAAACATCACTGACCTTCAACAAGCCCAGAAAACAAAACACATCACCCATCTGACAGTACCAGAACTGTACTTAGGAAGACTGTCAGTCAGAAAGAAACACATTTGAACTGTAAGGGGCTTTTTTTTTTTTTTTTTTTTTTTTTTGGGGGGGGGGGGTTTTGTTTTTTTAAAAAAAAGTACAAATGCTCCTTAGNTTTTTTGAACAGATAAGAGCAAAGTTATGACAATTATCAGCCTGTCCAGATTTAAACTTACACCGTATTTCTCCTAGGCATGGAGAACTCCAAGTATACTCATTTATTGTTATTGTTGGAACTGAATTTAATGTCTCACTGAATAAAATCAGACCATGGGCAGTAACTGAAGAAAACAAGCTTAAGAAATTTCCCTCTGTAAGGATTTTTTAGATAACTACTGATGATGACGATAAAAATGACCATATCTTACAGTGCAAGGAGAAGGAAAAGGAAGTTATGTTTGATCTTTCTACTTAATCACACTTCTTCTGACAATGCAACTTGGTGGTGCAATAAAAGTAGCTTTTATATGGGATCTTCTCAGGACTTTAGTTAATATTTTAATAAGACCTTTTGCTTCGTAAAAAGGCTTTTGTCCTGGGGCCTGGATCAATTTTTTTTTTTTTTTTTTTGGTAACAGAGATTATTAATGTAACTAATCTTTGAACCACTTTACCAACAAAGAAATTAAATAAGATCAGTCCTGAAAAATCATGGGCTAAGGACTCAGATGCAATTCCCACTGCTTGTTGTCATTACTCTGGGAGAGTGACCAAGACTTTTTCTACTCGACTCTATACCACACTAAACAATTTTCCAGTATGGATCTGCTTTTAATGCTGTTTATGCAGCTTATAACTCTATCACAGAAAATGAGCAGAGTGGTCCAAAGAGCTGAGGCCAAATAAATTTCTTTAGGGAACTCTTTCTATTTAGGGAGCTCAGGTATCTCCTTCTTTTCCCTCTCTTTTTCTTGACCCAGACTGAGTAAGAGCTGGATAGATGGGGTAGCTCCTGGATAGCTGGATAGCTCCTGGGCTGCTGGTGAGGGTACTGTCTCTCAAAATAGCTGAGAAATTAAGTCTTCTCAAGAGGGCAAACAGATGGATGCCTTTTTGTGCATGCAAACTAAGTCTCTTACTAATGTGAAAACTGGGCAGCACTACAGCTACCACGACTCCTTCTCCAGACACACTGTGACAAAAGGACCAAGCCTCATATTGGGGATGGAATAGCAATCTCGGTGTCTGACTCAAGCACAAGTTGCAAGTGTGGATCCTAGCTCTGTATAGACAACTAATGTGCACTGTGGGTGGTCACTTAAACCCAGCCATGAAGGGGAAATGAGACACCTTCAACACCCTCAGAATGATCCCAGGAGTACTTCCTGCTCTGCACACGCTGCTCACAGCAGAGAAACCAAGCAACTAGCCTGCATTAGGACCTAAGGCAAGTCCATGGAATTCATCTAAACAGCTTTCACTATATTGACTATTTCTTAGCCTACCAAGTAGCTAAAGCAGCAAAATACCTAGTCTTCAGGTCTGAGTAGCAGCTAAGGTAAGTAAGGACAACTAAGTAGAGAAAAACAAATTAACATAAAATGATCTAGCCTAGACATATCAATATGATACCACTAAAGTTTCAAGGGAGTTTAGTACACATTGAAATTTTGGTCAGATTTTTTGGGAGTGATTGATAAACTCCAGGAAACAAACATCAGATATTTTTAAAGCACTACATAAATTATTATACATTCAGCAACTACAAACCATGTCCTCTGTTTGGCAATAAGTGAAAAGAAAAATGGAAATGGAAAATTATTTTATGTTTTTGCAAGCTGAGTGAAAAAGCAAAAAAAGAACAGGTTTCAGAAGTAGAAAGAACTTGTAAACTACTATCTTGTCTTAGTCAAATGCTCTCTCACTGTGGATAGTCTTAGAACTACTACAGTTGCCCAACTGTAATGTGTTCTTCCCTTTATCATGTATCTTGTTAGTGTGGGCTTTAAAAATCAACATTTATATAATTAGTGAATTAAAGTGTATAACTGATATTACACATGCTCCTCATTTTATGTTGAGTCTTTTATCATAAAATCTGAGCTGAAGCTTGAATTTTAGCAGACTTTTTAAATATACTCAACATAAATTACATACTATATTACAACTTTTCTATTACTGGGCTAAGAATTTAATTTTTCTTTTATTTTTAAATGAACTTTAAATGTACGAAAGCACATAAGCTAAAAGTATAAATTTTTCCACCCCCACTGCTCAAATGCCTGAGGTGAATAAGCCATGGGCAATTGGAATGAATAGAAACGCAGGGTATTTCTCCACCAAAAGAAACAACAGTTCTGATGGTCAGCCGTACTGGTTACTGGCATTGTGAAGCCATCTCTGTGCGCATGCAACAGCTTGTTTGTCCCTCTACAAACCCCTCCTTCCCCTGCAGTGCAATCCTAATGCCTCTAAAGAATGGCCAGAACCAATGAAATTCCTGCTCAGCAAGATCCAGCAGCAAATGTTCTCCTATCTGCTTTTTCTTCTGGAGATTATACCCTCTCTGAAGAGCAGTTCTATATTTCTGTGTTCCCAGTAGGGTCATGGGTCTTGCCACCTTCACTCATTACCGAAGTTACTTTTTCTTTTCTGCTTTCTTTCCTTTTTCTCCCAAATTAGCAGTCTACCATTGATAATAATAGTAGGAAGTGGGAGAATGAAGGACCTTTCCCATTTAATTCAATGACATAAATATGAAACATTTATCATTTCCTCAGTTCGTAGGTCTGCTAAAGACAAATTCACCTGTGACACATGCAAGATAAATTTCTATCTCTTTCTAATAGACTTCCATTAGTATCAAACTTACAATCCATTTGCCTAAAGTCTTGAGTACCACCCATGCAGCGTAGGAGATTATGATTCTATTCAATTCAACAGGAATCTATTTTAAAAACTCACAGCACACACATTCAGAGCTATGACTTCATTCAGGCATATTTGCTTAAGCTGCTGTCTCCTTTGTTGCAATACTGAGCTGAAAAGGGATATGTAATTCATTGCTTATACGCACCCTCTATTCAACATAGTTTAAGACTCTGTCTGTGCCTAAGCTCCATCTACTACTAATCTTTTCCCCAGAAGCCCAGTTTTTCAGCTAAAGCTATAAAGGTACATGAGTTTTACTTTGAAAGTCCAAAATTCTGTGATACATTCAGTGTCATCATGTATACACTGTAGTACACCTGCAGTACCTCATACATCACTGCTTTAAATATGAATTCAATGTCAAGTATGACATCTTTACACATCACTGAGGCATACACATTTTCTTCTGTCAAATAAACACACATACATCTCCTGTATATATATACATACAACTCCTGTATATGTATACATACATTGAATAAACATTTCAAATTTATATGCTTCCTTCAACCCCTTTATCTAATCTGAACCATGAATCACTGAAACACTGTTATTCATTCTGTCCTTTTAGATTTCAGACCAATATAAACAGAGGTTGGTCTAGGGGAAAGAAATCCATCTGAAAATAATTTTCCAAATTAAAAATTAGTCCCACCAATGATGTATTTTCTTTCCTTTCTCTTCCCTCCATCTCTTCTCCCCATTCCTTCATTCCCACATCTCATGGTGGCTATGTTACTAAATCAGAGACCAGTTCTTAATTTCCTACCCATACTTCTTGAATTCAATAAGCCTTACTGTCCTTTCATTCACTTATTGTCAATGGATTTTCTTTCACTAAAGATGCATTTCCTCAAGCTGCACACTCTTTTGGGGGAACATCTCTGCCTCTTTTTCTCCTGATATGCTGCAAAAGAACTGATATTCCCTCACATTTTTAACCACCATTACTTATGGGAATAAAGAAGACAGTCCAGGGAAATGCAGTTGGATCTGTTTGGCTAGACATTGCCTTATCACCAAATGGCTGGCTCCCTGACTAACTGCAACCAAGAAGAGTCATGAAGACTCAGTAAGATATGAAAGAACCAGAAATATATCATGTTTGTTAGTAGATACTTAGTGGGCAATCCTTGCTGCTTATATAGCTTAGTTTATAGCTACATAGGCAATTTTCCTCATGGTAGCAGCAGAAGGCAAGTTAATATAACAAATATCAACAACCACCATAAGCAGTGGCTCTATGTCACTTTTCTTCCTACCAACACATTTCAAGGAATTAAAACAAGTAGGACTCAAGTAGTGAAAAGATATCAACAGTGACAAAAAGAAGGTGTGAAAGAAAACCTCACTCACATACTCCATTAGTACATGTCAGCTCTTAAAGCAGAGACTCAGTCACCATTATGAGGGTAAATAGTCCTTTTAAGGATGAACTTTATTAACTCTATTTTACAGCTTTCCTGTTTACAATTACATCTTTCTTATTGCACAATTAAGCCTGAAGAAATAGACTTTTTTTTCCCTTTATGTATTATGGAGATTCATAAGGTGATATAACTTTAGAAATCTGGTTATGGCAGAGCTTGTGCATGTGCACGTCAAGAGGATGGGGCTTGAATCTCTTCAGTGGTGCCCAATGACAGGACAAGGGGCAACAGGCACAAACTGAAATATAGGAAGTTCCATCTGAAGATGAAGGAAGCTTGTTCACTTTGAGGGTGTCAGATCACTGGAACAGGCTGCCCAGAGAGTTTGTGAAACCCCACCGGAATATGATCCTGTGCAAGCTGCTCTAGATGAGGCTGCTTTAGCAGGCAGGTCAGACTAGATCATCTCCAGAGATTCCTTATAACCTCAACAATTCTGTGATTCTGTGAAATATAGAAGGAGGATAAAGAGAAAGAAAAAAAAAAAAAAAGGAAAGAAATTTATCCATATTTTAACTTACTGTACACTTAGAACAAAGAAGTATACACCAGATGTGCATGGGAGCAGAAAAAGCACAGGTATTCTGTGTATTCTAGACACCAAATTTGGGACTTGATAGTCTATACTAAGTTCATAGAGATACTCATTCTTTCAGAGTATGATTTAAAGCACCTAAGTTAAATTTCTAAATGCTAACAAAGAGCAGTAAATTCCTGCACTACAAGACCCTGATTGCCTCCACCATCTTGATAGGCAGCCTAGGAACTGAGTTACCTGGTAGGAATTTCTCTCACGTGCTTGCATGCATGGGAAAGCATGGCAGCAAATAAAGTGACACAGATCTCCAATAAGGAGCACTAGAAATACTTACTTTAAGATTATACTAGGTGACTAGTGGAAGACTGTGATGACCCACCCACCCTTAAGCACCTTGTGTTACTTTTGCAGTCATAGGGAGACTGTAGACACAAGGAGAAAGGTTTTGTAAAAGAAAGTAATTGTATGAGATTTTTCAAATATGAGTGCTCTCATTAGAAGAACTCCATAGATACATCTCCCCTAAGTGATTATCACATACCTTCAAAAATGCTTCCCTTTCCAAGGCCAACATTCTTATGGTAACACTACTCACTCTGTAGGGTATCCAGTAAAACCACTGCAGTGTAAAGCATTCTTCTTCATGAAATCAGTATGCTAATAATGTCCAAGCAAGTGTTTATTTTTTTACACTGCATGAACATTAAACAAAAGATAGAATTTTCTAACATATTTTTAATCCAAAATGAGAATGATCTAACATTGCTGAAACACTAATGTAGGGACAAAGTGTGGAACAAACATTTAGGTAAAGCTATGTACAACAGGAAGTACTAATCAGAAATATTTATGTAAATGCAAAACTATTTTTCAGCTCCTGCTGAAACAATTACTGATCAATATTCTCTCAAGTATGGCATCAACCTAGAGATCTATTTTCTTTATCCCTAACCTTAACCTAAGATCTGCTGAATTTCAATAGAAGTATATAAATAATCTTTACTTTTTGACTTTTTAAAAAAACATTCTCTAAGCACATTTTATCTCTATCAAATTTGATGTTTTAAAGAGATTTGGATGGCTGCGTTTGTATACTGACCTTATGCAAGTCCTAGGATGGCTATGATGTAGAGGTTCCTCACAAACACAAGTTGACGCTTTATGTGGAAACACTCCTGGAAGATTAACCATTCCTTCTGTCAGCAAGCACACCTCTGCACAACTCCTCAACAAATTTCACATCTTCATGATAAATGGGATAAAAGCTCTAAGTTACAACACCCCGCTAAAGAAGACTAGACACCCCAGTGCTAGTCTCAGGTCTCTGCATGAGCATAAACCTTCTCCTCCACCTTCCCATTAGTTTATGTGGGTAGGAAATTCACTATGAAATAATTTAACACTGTAAGAATGTAGCCAACTCAGCAGCCCTTGCTGTATCGGGGTATGAAGACTGCCAGCGTGGCTCAGCCCCCTGGATGCCATCATCCACAGCTTACATGGAGGACATTTAGTACGTCCACTACCAACATCTATAAGACATCTGTGAGAGCAGAAAAAAAATCTTGTCCTAAATTGTGCAGGTGGGCCTATGGTGCAGAGATTTTAGAGTCATGTTCTCATGAAATCTGCAGAGACTAAAATATGAGGATTGCATCTTGTTATGACAGACATTACCTTCCAAACTACTTCAGAGAGGGCTATTCTTAAGTACTGCTCTGGCATCTGTTGATATCACCAGTTTTCACTTCTATAGAGATATAAAGTATCTCAGACATTTACAAAAAAATAAAAAAGAGTTCATCAAGTTTTTAAAGTTTATTATTGACTATGAGGCTATTCTATGTTTCTCCCTCAAGCACCAGTCCAGCTGTGAGGGCCAATAAATGCCCCGCCTCCCTGAGCCATCTTTATTGAATAATTAGAAAATATCATGAGTTCGAAAGGACCCACAAGGATTGTCAAAGTCCAACTCCTAAACCTGTACAGGAGAATCCCAAGAATCACATCATGTGCATAAGAGAGTTGACCAAACACTTGTTTGAACTCTGGCGGGCTCAGTGCTGCGACCACTTCGCTGGGAAGCTTGTTCCAGTGCCCAACCACCCTCTGGGGAAAAAACTTCTTTCAGATATCTAACTTAAACCTCCTCTGAGACAGCTTCATGCCATTCCCTCAGGTCCTGTCACTGGTCACCACAGAGCCTGTCCCTCCCCTTCCCCTGGTGAGGAAGCTGTAGACTGCTATGAGGTTTCCCCTCAGTCTTCTCTTCTCCAGGCTAAACAGACCAAGTGGTCTTCTTGTATGGCTTTCCATCTAGGCCCTTCATCATCTTCGTTGCCCTCCTTTGGATGTTCTCTAATGGCTTAATATCTTTCCTATATTGTGGCACCCAAAACTGCACACAATATTCCAGGTGAGGCTGCCCCAGTGCAGAGCAGAGCAGGACAATCCCCTCCTACGACCGGCTGGCCATGCTTTGCCTGATGCCCCCCAGGACAGGGTTGGCCCTCCTGGCTGCCCGGGCACTGCTGACTCAGATTCAACTTGCCATCCATCCGGACCTCCAGGTCCCTTTCCATGGCACTGCTTTGCAGCATCTCATTCCCCAGTCTGTACAAATATCCAGAGTTGCCCCATCCCAGGCGCAGAATCTGGCACTTACCCTTGTTAAAGTTCGTATGACTGGTGATTGCCCAGCCCTCTAATTGTCAAGGTCTCTCTGCAGGGCCTCCCCGCCTTTGAAGGAGTCAACAGCTCCTCCCAATTTAGCATTGTCATGCTTGTGCTGAACATCAGAGTAGGTTGGACCTTTAGTATGGTCATTCTTCAGAGACCTCAAAACAAAAGGTAGCAGGGAACTTACTATAAGTTTCCTAATTCATATAAATACATACTAGCAGTTTGTCTAAAGTCAGCTATTTTAAAATGGTAGAAGCATAAAATGAAACATCAAATATTAACTGGTCAATCCATCCATTGCTGTAGCTTTGTATCTTGCCTTAAATTAGTAAGGAAACTGTCTGGAACAGATGCTGTAGTTTTAAGACGAATACTTTTCACCTTCCAAAAAAACTCAGAGCTTGTGCTCACACAGAAATCTAGTCAGCCCAAGTACTGCAGAACTTCCAATTTCCTCAAATTTTGAAAAGCAAAAAAAAAAAAAAAAAAGAGAGAATTTAGAATGAACATAGAGGCATGGGTTTACATTCCCTAGGCCAGTTTGGGCTGCTCACCATGCAGGTCGGAGCTAAGAGAAGCAAGTGCTTACAGATTTACACATGCAGCTCATTACAATAGCTAAAATGCCAAGAGGTTGTTCTTGAAACTATGTTCTTGGGCTTGTCATGGCCAATAAACCTTGTTCACTGCAAATGGTTTTCTCCAGCTGAGTTTACATTAGCTCTTAACAGCATTATGATGGCTCTGTGCCATCTATTTTCTCCTTTGTTCCAATTCAGTCCAGTTCTCAGCAGAACTGACAGCAGCCAAAGCACCATTACAGCATCTGGGTTCTTTAAAAAAATCAGCTGGTCACCCCTGTTTTTAATCCTGATGGAATTAGAGAAAGACTGAGGAGTTACCATAAAATGTTTACAAGTTGGAAGCATGCCAAGTTCCAATGTGGCTGCTCTAGGCTCATGGGGACCTGAGTACCTGGCTTTCTAGTGGAGACACTCAGCATGCTCTGAAAGACTCAGATGTTGTGCATTTGGACAGTGACTTTCTTACTCACCTGTTACAAAGGCCAGCTAATAACTGCTGGAAGTTCAAAACCTCCTTACAAGCACTGAACTCTGAACAAGCATCTGAATAGTCCCAGATCCATCATTGTTTCATTCCTGATTTTATACCTAAGTTAATTAACTGAAACCACGAGAGCTCCAGCATCCCCCGGTGGTGTAATGCAGAGGAGGGTTACACTCATAACTTCTATTATCGTCAGTGGTAGTTACAATGTGCTGGGCAGAGAGGAGCAGCTGTCCTCCAATAAGGCGTTAGTCATGACAAATATAATACTGACATGGGACCCACATAATTATCTTTATAAGCACACCACAAAGCAAGAATGATTGCAAATGCCAGGAAGCAAGAAAAAACCCCCAACATTCTCCTCTCCTTTTTTTTTTTTTAATTTCAATTTGCAAAGAACAGCACATTTCTGCAGCAAATAGAGCTTACTAAACCAGCTGCCTTTTGTTATTGTCCTTATGCCGATCTGTGATATTATACAACAGATACCACTTTATCGGTGTCCATAAATAACTTTTATTTTGCATCTGAAAAAGCACAGTTTAGCACGATGCAGAACAGACCTTTCTTCCAGGCCAATAATTGAGGCCAGTAATTTTTCTTCTGTACCTGCCATTATGACCCCACCTCTGGATGATGGCTTTCATTTACAAAAAAGAAAGAAAAAAACAGAAAAAAGACTGTATCAGACAAAAGCCCCTCCAAATAGTCTGAGAGATTGCCAAGTCCAGAAATAGACATTATTAGGGACATTGCTGAATTCTACATTCAGTTCCAGTTTGTTGTGGTTTTACCTCTGCAAGTACCAAATTTACTGCCAGCTCCATACTCAGGAAAGCCAGTCTGATAAAATCCAAGACAATGAACTCTGTTTTCAGGATACACTGAAGTCCATACCTTATGTTAACACTACCAGTGCCATCATCTGGCTTGTTACCAAGCTGCTGTCACTGTCTGTGAGTGCTGCAAGTGTCAAAGAAAATAAAAGCTAACTGGCCTCAAGGGCATAGGACGGGTGTGGACAAGAACTTAAAAAATAAAATAAAAATAACATCTAAATTCTATAGTCTCTTTTTTTTTTTTTTTTTTTAGACAAGCCTCTTACTATTTAGCATTTCTTTACTGCTAATGTTTTTATCTGTTCTACTGCTATTTGCTCTGCCAAGTTGAACACTGATGTAATGACATATGACTGCCTGATATTCAGTGGTACTCACAGCACCTTTGTCACTGGTGGCTCAAGAGCACAATGAACAGTATCTTGAGTTTAATGTATTTGTGGCTTTGTGATGGCAGCAATGACACACAACAGAGTTTTTTCTCCTTTTGTTTCTGTGCTCTGTAATAGAACACCCTGACACCACAAAGACTGTGACCAGACTATAATGAAAAATGCTAAGCCATTGTTGGTCATGGCAAAAATCTGCAAACTTTACATTTTGTTTAATTATTGAAGAACAGCTTTTCAAAGAGACATGCATTGTTCCAGAGAGACATCATAGCATCTATCTTCCTCTCCTCACAAAAGCTTTTTATCTTCAAACAAGAAGAATATACTTGTTGAGGGCCAATTACTAGTCTGTCTATGAAGAAGTTTGAAGGTATTTTTAATTAGTAAATTGACCCATACTATGAGTCACCTGGAAAGGAATGACATCATTTCCTAAGACAGTTAAGCTTTCTTACATAAATATTAGTACCTTAGATTCAAGACCCTCTATCTCTTTATACTGTGTTGTTCTTGTACGCCAATTTAATTCTCTACTGCAGCATCACTCAGAGCGACAGTAAATGCTATTCAAGGTGAATAGGGCAGGCCTCTGCCCCTTGTTCCAGGCCCCTAGTATGACTTCCATTCATCCAGAAAAAAATGTTATATATTACTCAATTACATTCTGCCTGAATTTTAAAAAAAAATTTGACAGTCTATCTTCTCCTCTTTAGTAGAAAGGTATCATCAAAAACAAGCAGGCTTAACTGTATAATGAGGTAAATAAAGGTGCATGCAGAAATAAAGCTGGCATTTCATTCCCAATTCAAAGATCCCTACATTCAATGGAAAGAGGCAGCCACTTCCAGAAGGTGGTTCAAAGACTACTTATTACATGTTTAAATGAGCTAGCATGAATCTCTCTCTCACCATCTGGAAGTGGTCCTGCATTTTTGCCTTCTGAAAGGTCATGTGACATAGAAACATGACAGGCATCATCATTTCAACATGCCTCTTTGAAATAATAGAATTAACCTCATATGCTGCTTTCTGCACAAAACTCCACTAATGAGAATTCCTTCATAAGAAAAACAGGGTGACGAGGAAATAAGAACTCAATCTGTTATGGTATGAATATAGAATATGACAGACTTTTCCTATTCCCATTCACATAACTGGTAACTTGCCAGTTACATGTAACTAGTGACTTGCCACTAGAGATGATGCCTAACATCCCAGCTGCGAGAAAACAGGAAGAACACCCAAACTCCAATATTAGAAAGCTATTACTTTGAACAGCATAGGAAAATCTGAGATTCATTTATGTCATATAAACGATATTTTTACTGTTTTTAGCAATCAGTATAGTAATCAGAATTTCCTCTATACATCCCATTATGACATAGGCAGCAGAGAAGGAAGGAATTCAAACTGAAGCTGTTTTCAAAGTATCAAGATAGACATAAACATTTAAGTGGGAATCAGCAGATCCCTAAACTGATAAACATTTCTCATAAGTTATGTATGAATTAAAATCAAGTTTTTATTAAAAATGCATAAGTATGATCTGTGGTGAACAGAACCATTAGCTATGCATGTTTACTTTTTAGTGAACAGAGAAATCAGTATTTTTTTCTTCTAAATGTCATTTCTATCAGAGAGTTATAGAATGACAGCACGCTTAAACAGTTCTCAGATGCCATCCAACTGGTACATGTACAACTGGGGAGAGGGCATAAAATAACAAACTGTGAAATGTTTATCTGCCACAGAGGCAAGAAAATGTCATTTCAGCTATTTTGCCCCATTCTACTTTACAAGTCAGGTAGCACTCAACAGTCCTTCACTTTCAGTCAACATGATAAAAAAATGAGGATTAATCTGGATGATAATAAACTATCAGATTCTTTAAAGTTATTGTATTTTTAGCACAATTTTTATGATCACACATTATTTACAGTGTTCCCTGTCTTCCTCACTCTTGTTGGAAGTTACAGAAAATCATCTAAGCCCCAAAGTGAGAATAAATTGGTTTCATCCATGTGATTTTACCACCGTATTTTTAGGGGATCCTAAGGAAGTATGCACAAAAGCTGACATTGTTCTGGTGACAGCAGGCTCCTTAGTTTCCCCTGATAGGCAACAAACACTTTTTCAAAACAGCATTTCTCAATCTGTAGACCACAGTCATCCTTAAAATCAAAAAGTCCTCAGCAAACTAACTAGTGAAAATGCAAGAGGGAGGAAAATATAAGTACTGTGGGTGGCAAAACATAATATAATGGGGTCTATGATTTCTCTTCTGTCTCCCACTCTCAGAAAGCCTTCTTTAGCTGAAGGACCCCTTTAGTTAAGACAAAACCCTAATGGTCAGTTTAAGGCATGAAACAACATTGGGTAACTCTGACCTATTCCCTGAAGGAGTCCCCTATTTAGAAGCTTAGAGAGATTAATCTGATTTAATAGTTTTTCCCACCCAAATCTGAAAGTACTCACTACTGTTATTCTCCACAAAATGTCACTTAAATTCAGAATTTTATGTAAATTCTGCAGAAATTCAAGATTTCTGACATACCTTTTGTAAAACACCATTGGGAACAGCTGTGTCTTTTCGCATTTAACACATGGATTAATCTCTTGAGTTCGGTGGAGCCATGGGACCAAAAAGGCAGTTTGGAGTATGGGGATACACAAATAGTTCACTGATATCAGCCTCCAGAGCAAACACTGCCTGAATCTCTCCAGTCCCTAAGCCCAGGGAAGTTTTAAGAAAATTCATACTAACTGAAACTGGATGTTGACATCTGTGTCATCAAATGCACCATAACACTGAGAAGATCCCATATGGATTTAGATTCTTTCCTGGAGCAACTCACCAAGTACTTGTTTACAAACCTTATCTGCTGCACCTTGCACTGTGTACATTTTCACAGATCAGCCTGGGACAAAAAAGTCACCATCATCAAAATATTATGTTTTCCTTTCTGTTGACTACAGAATGAGACTCCATTGACTACAGAGAGCTTTTAGTGTACTTTTAAAATTCCTACCTAGTGCATTTTGTAAAGCAACAGAAGAAAGAAAAAAACAAAACCACAACACCCTGCGCTCATCGTTCAAGGTGCTAGCTCAAATCTCTGTCCATATGAAATTAATTCCTCCTGTAAAAGATTTTCCTCATGGCTATACAAGAAGAGTAACTTCACTAGTGAAAATTCTAAGTGCCTATATTTAGGCAGTTTATTCAACTTCTCTCAAGCTATTTAAACCTTTCATTCCTACTAAACACCACAGTATCTGAATGTTGAGTTGGCTCACTGAACTCTACAGCAGTTCAGCTTCAAGAAGCAGTGAATTAAACTGGTTATTCAACTGAAATCTTTTACGACTGTAACTTAAAACAACATACTCTGCTTTTCTTGAAGTGTATGATGGTTACTCACAATTATTACACGTTCACACTTCTAAGAAAAGTAATACCATACCATTCATAGTGAATGTCAAGCCATTAAAACTAACTTATATAATGGACTATTAACTCCATTTTTTTGTATTCATCACCATTTTTTATTTCATGTCATAAGGAAAAAAAAAAAACCAAACAGTATGGTTATGAATCATTGATATTTTATCTCAAAAACAGGGAAAAAAAAAAAAGCATTAATTTTTCTAGCAAGGTCTCACACACCTAAAAAGATTGCTACGTATTTTTTTAATTACAAGAGAAGATGTTAGCTCTCTGAATTCACGCTCAAGTTCCTACTTTATATATTTTCAGCAACACCTCAAAATCTACTCCTTATTGTTTTACAATAGCTCTCAAACACACATCTGCTGGAAGTCTGCTATTCACAGCACGGTTTTCTTTTCATTGCTAGTAGGATCACATGCTTTTGGATACAATGAAACTAAGACTTTCACTTTCCTATCAAATTTGAAACAAAACAAGAAGCAGAACTTTAAAGAAGGCAGACAGACACAAGTTGTTGACACAGTCACAATTTCAAAGGCAGCACTTACATTAAGTACTATCCAAAACACAGAAACCAATTCTTTCTACTCTTTGCAGTTTGATAAAACTACAGATCCACAGCATAAGTGCAGCAACAACATCACTTTTTATTCCACGTGAAAAGCCCACGTTTTTAATTCCCCTTTTGCTAGCAGAAAATGTAGGAACATGTACATGTCATCAGAATTTTCCATCACAGACACTTGCCTCCTAAAGCTGCTATTGAAAACCATTGGCAGCAATGACAATGAAACACAATTAAAACACACATGCAAAAAGAAGATAAACTCTGGCTAAAACACAGCAATTAAAAGCAAACCCCAAAAATTTCATTACTATTTCCCCGTAACAAAACCTGGAAAAAGCAAACAAACAAACAAAAAAATCCAGACATGCTATGTCCACTGGTTATGTGGTTTGGTGTGCTATAGGAAAGTACCCAGATACTATGCATGGTGTAAGACCCTACATTAACAAAATATGTTCTTCATTGCATAATGCTTCAAGGTAGCTAATCGTAGGGATTATCTGACGTGAATGCCTTTGCTTTGCTCTCAGCAAGACCTGAGCTCTAATCCAGCAAACTTCACTCTCTGAAAGTGCGGAGACAATTCAACCTGCAGACTGTTAAAACATGAAGTTTTCCCCAAGAAAGTATATTCATGGTATTAAACTGAGCTAAACCTTGTAGCTAGATTTGTGATACAGACTAGAACTTGTCATGATCACACTCCTGAAGTGTTTGAACAAGCATAAGAATGTTTACTATTCATGTTTAAAAAAGGCAAACCAAAATTTTACAAGACTGACCACTAAGGCAGACTTTTTCTCTGTAACTCTGTTCTCTGTAGTTACATGTACCAATGTTTAATATTGCAAGTGGGAATTGGAAAAGAACCAATCTTACATCAAGTGTGCAATATAGATTATGGGCTTCTCTCATGACATCTGTTGTCACAGAAGACATATGGTAAAAACTGCTTCCCAGTTTGTATGTAATTCATTTCCTGGATTTGAGTGGTTCCACCACACTATCTGCGGCAGATCAAATATATATCTTCATGTCCAATTAAGTGTTTATGGACATTGGTATCACAATTAAGTATAGAAATTACCTCGGTTGATACAGTTTTTGAAAAAAATGTATTTGAATTTTCTCTTAATGAGCATTATTCATTTGTTTAAAAGCACAGAACAAGGACATTCTTAGCATTTTGATAATTTTTTTCATTAGCTCAAAGAAAAGATAAAGATTGGACCTCTGTTAGCAAAAGCAACCAAATCTGGGTGTCTTTGCCATTCTGTTTGGCCAATATGACAGACTTGGACAGTGTCTTCAGCCAAAACTGTAACAGGATGAGCTCAGGAAGAGACACCATCAGCTTGTGTGTCAGTATGTTTATGGCCCCAACTGCGAGCTGCCAGCAAGAGAAAGGAAAAACTGGAAACATCACACATTGGTGTCTGCAAAAGACACCCGTTTTCAGAAACTGGGGGTATGTGCCCATTACAATAAATGCATCTTTAGAGCATCACATTGAGTACCCCAGAATCACTAACTGATCTTTTGGATATATGTAGCTTGTTTATAAATTTTATAAAATCTTTACTATTTAGATGGAATATCTGAGTTGCATTACAATTTACTTAAAAAAAAAAAAAAGGGAAGAAATAAAAGAAAAAGAGGCAAAAGGTACAAAATTAATTATAGAAATAAAATTCAGTAAATTCATACAGAAACTGAGAGAAGGGACTGTAAAGGCAAAATTATCTGTCATCTGATCAGCCTTCGGAGGATAGCAATATTTGCCTGATGGATAGAAAAAATAAGGCAATGATTATTGGAGACTTTCCTTATGAAATGTTGTCCTTTCTCATCACTGCACTCGGAAAGAGACTAAATTGAAAAGATGCAGCACTTTTTACTGTTTTGCCATGCTCCAAGTTTTCCCAAGCAGCAACAGTCATCAGGAAAAAAGTTTCAAACTTGTTTTTGTGGGATTCTTGAAGACTTCCAGAAAGCACAATAATCTTGGCAGTTTCACCTTTGCTGCTCTTGCTATTAAAAAGGCTATGCAACAAGATATTAGTGTTACTGGTGTAAGCTATTAATAGAAAATGAGACACCCAAAAATAAAGAGGTTTAAAGGACAAAAGGCAATAGCAGAAAATTCTTTCATTGCAACCAGGATAGTTAACATACAACAAAAGCCACCAAAGCACCTATGCCTGGAATTCTCTTCAGAAGGAAAAAGGAAAAAAGAGACCAAAATAAGTACCTTCAAAAAATGAAAACATATTTTGAGATAATTAATTTTGCATGCAGAAGGCAATGCCTTGTTCCTAACATAAGCAAAATTAGCTCTTACTTGCTGTTAATTCTTCTCATTGGCTACAAATGCAGAGGAAAATGAGCTGTCAAAGGTTGTTTTCTGTAGTACAAATGAGAGCACAACAGGAAGGTATATGTATGTTAATAAGCAGAGAGCAATGATCAGTATGCCCTTGAGAGAAGTATTCCTTGAGGTTTCTGATAATCTGATGGTACAGTATGTTGCCTTAACTATAAGCACTTAAAATGCATTTATGAAAATAATTCTGCTTGTGCAGGGTCACTCAAGCTGATGCAGTTCTACTCCTGCACCAGTACTTGAAACAACCACCTTTTTTGTCCATTCGCAACAACTACATCATTTATACATGTACAATAAGCAACAGCTGCTCTAATGAACTGCAGTATTCCACAATATTATTTATTGTGCAGAGCCTACAAAGACCAATTATATCACCACACCCCAGCTTTGCAGTGATGGAAGAATACATTCACATTAAAAAAAATGAAAGAAACCTTTCTTTTTACTAACTTTTTTTTTTCTCAAACAAAAGTATACTCTCTACTCAAATATAACCATTTTAAAACTGAATCTCAGGTATCGGTAACACACAATCTTCACATTATAACTTCTATGCATTTTATATTTTTAAGTATAGTTATCACAGTAGAAATGCTTCCCACACCCATCTCCCTAGGCCAGGTAACTTATGGATCCTTTGTTTTTGAATATCCATCTGCATTAACGTGGCTGTTAGTTCTAGGATGAATCTTGACAGCATTTGTTCCTTTAAGTAGTCTTTATCCAAAAAAGTGGTGACAACCAACTAATCACCCATGAGCCTACTGAGAAGAGTTAAATCTCCTTGACTTAAAACTCATTCCCATCCCATCTGATGCTATTGACCTATTCCCATCTGACGCTACATGGCACATGAAGGCATATGACACGTGATTTTAACAAAGTGCATAATTTTTTTTTTCCATTCCCATCTACTTTTTCTCATGTAAATGATTATTCCTGCTTTTAACCTATCTAAATGTCATTACATAGGCCAAGTGTGATTCAGAGGTTTGCATTGCTGCTAACACATTTTTTTCCTGCTCAATAAAAATACTGAAGTTTGCTTTCAGTTTATGATTCTGTTTAAAGTTTGCTTAAGCTATCCCAGAAAATGGAATTTATTTTTAAAATATATATTTATTTGACCTTTTAGTTTACAAGCACTTGTAGAAAACTTCCCGTAATGCTACAATTCTACATTAGCTTACCTGCTCATCCACCTGCAGATACGTTCCTACGGGGCATTTCTGTTGATGTTTTTACTGAGTTCTGCATGTATTTTTGCCACCATGAGCTAGCAACTATGCTTTTCTTCAAAGACTTTCATAACAGTAACAATTTAACATCTGAGCACATTCTATCATCATCATAACTTTCTGGTTGTTGAATGCATTTAAAAAATAATAATAATAATAAAAAAAGGCAAAAGTCAACCTTTTATCTTTAAGAGCTACAATTTAAACCATTTATTTTGTTCCCTTTGCAGTAAGAAAAAAAGTATGCCTCTGAAACTTAAATGGATTTGAAGAACTTCAGTCATTAATTTTACGTTTCCAAATTGCTGGAAAAGGTTACATTCCTACCATTCCACTCAAGATTCACTATTACTAGTCAAGATTCTTTTTTTAGACAATATGCATGAATAAAGCACATCTGATAAGATACAACCAGTTACAAAGAATTAGATACCTTAGGTGAAGAACAGGATATATAAATAAAATGCTTTCCAGAATACAAAAGGATTGGGGGTTGATGACACCTGATAAAAAGACCACAGGCATTTTGAATTTCTGATTTGCTAACACATCTTTCTTTCCTATGTACTGTTTTACCCATTTTGGTCCCTAAAATCTATTGGGTGTTTTCTTCTGTAGTTCTCTAAATACCTGTCTGCAGGAAAGGAATTGGCAACAATGCTGGTTGCTATTGATACTTACACTTTCTCAGCAAAACTACTCAGTGAGAGGAAGAGGGATAAAGTAACACAAAATGTTTCTTTTCTGTTATAAGGTTAATTGCTTAACAAAGGTGCTTTCAGCACCTCTTCTGACAGCACATAAACGTTTGGTCTAACGAAAATAAGAAATGGGGCATATTCCATTGATAGGTCTTTATCTGTGTGTCACTGCATTCATATCCATAGGAATTCTATATACTATGTATCTAATTTCACAACAATAAAATAATCCACGCATACACTACAGGAAGGGACGTTAGTTTCTCAACTTTAAACCCAGTCTCTTTGAAAGTGCCACAATACAATTGCACAGCCTAACCATCTTGCTAAGCAGATCTATTTTTAGGCAGCTTCTTTGTTATTGTATCACAGTGCCTACTTTTTAAACTCAGTCTAGTTTCACTGGTAGCTGAGCTTACGAGTGCTGCCACATCCTCCAGAGGTAAATATAAATATGTAATCGTTTTAGTTCAGTAGCAACATAATGATACAGTGTTAACATACACTGGACAATAAGGCTGAAAGGAAAAAAACCCAGAGACACATCTGCAGAAGAGCTCAGGCGTGATAACTTCACACACACACACACACACACACCTGTATGGCAAACTGTTTGCAAGCTGCGCATCACCCCTGACACGGCCGCGTCCCTGCCTTACGCAGGGCCAGCCAAAGGCAACCGGGTACCAACTTGAGTCAACGCTTGGGAGAACTGCCCGAGTTTATTAACTCCGCCGTGAGCCCACCGCAGTCTCCCTGGCAGACCCTCCGCCAAACTACCTGTAACACAGCCCCTATCTCCCACCCTGCCGCCTTACGCGGATCCCCATCCCGGCCCCCCCGGCCCCTCCT
>VXBX01006761.1:515102-557560 GCA_013400415.1 Scytalopus superciliaris | reverse complement strand
GGCTGCGGCCGGAAGTGCAGGGGGAAGCCGCCCCAGCCGGCACCGGGGAGAGCTCCGGGGGACCTCCGGGGGCACGCCGGCCCCACCTGCCCTCCGCACCCGCATCCTTCCCACCCCGAGCAGAGGTCATGGGCGGGGGCCGAGCAGAAGAGTCTGACCTGGAGGTCTGGGAGGACTCCGGAACAGAGGCCCGGAGCTGCAGGGGGAGGGCAAAAAAAAAGAAGGATAAGACTGGTCGAATTTAGAAAAAATTATTCATTGGTTTCAGGGAACTGGTTCTTTCCACCATCATGATGAGGAACGTTTGCATTTAGTGACTTGGTCCAGCCTTTCTCTGCTATTAAAGGCATCCAGAATATATCAAGTTGGGGATGTGAAGTTATGTGAAGATTTGGCGTGTCAATTAGACTCCAATGGTTGTTACTTGCTATCACCAACAACCACCTTGACATTGCATTTGGTCCGGCTCACTCTTTTACTGAGCTGTCCATTAACAAAGGTAGTTTTATCAGTGACATCTACAGTTATGAACTGGAGGAACGTCACTGGGTTTTCTGAGCACATATGGATTTTTTTTTTATTTTTTTTTTTTTTTTGCAGCACAAATATTCTGTGAAACTGGAAGCTTAGAATTCCATGTAGTTTGTCAAAATAGTTGACAAGCAGTCATGATCAGTTATGGCTCCTAAAATTCTTATAATGTAATGAGCACTCCACAGGGGAGCAAAACACACACAAAGGTGACAGTGTTTGTCCTCAACTCAGTAATGACATCCTTCTGATTGTTAGACTCTGTGTTATCAGAAACAGCATTGACAAGGCAAATCACAGGTCATGAGGAGTACCAAATACAGTGAACATATTCACTTTAGGACCTAAGGAAGCAACTGCTAGGGAGAGTCATATCTGAGAACAAAACTGTGGAGCTGCTGAGGCTCAGTGAGCAGAGATATCCAGCAAGTGGCAGAGAATAGCTCAGGTACCTCTGGACTCAAACAGTCTTTCATGTCTTCTTCAGCAAGCCACTCATGCATTTAAGGGATCACAGAATGGGTCAAGCTGGAAGGGACCACACTGTGTTGTCTGGTCCAACCTCACTGCTCAAGTAGGGTCATCCTAGAGCACATGGCACAGGATTGCATTCAGAAGGTTCTTGAATATCTCCAGTGAGGGAGACTCCACAGCCTCTCTGTGCAATCTGTTCCAGTGTCCAGTTACTTGCACAGGAGAGTTCTTCTTTGTGTTTGGGTGGAACTTCCTGTGCATCAGTTTCTGCCCACTGGGTCTTGTCCTATTGCTTGCCACTACCAAGAAGAGCCTGGCTCATCTTCTTGACACCCTCCATTTAGATACTTACAGGTATTATGATATAGATATATAGCTCAGTCTCATCTTGATACTGAACAGGCCCAGTTTTGTCAGCCTTTCCTCATACTCTAGTCCCTTATGATCTTTGTAGCCCTCTGCTGGACCTACTCCAGGAACTCCATGTCTCTCTTGTACTGAAGGGTCCAGCACTCCAGATGTGGACTCTCTAGGGCTGAGTAGAGGTGCAGGATCATCTCCCTCGATGATGCTGGAGGTGCTCTTCCTAATGCCCATGATCCTATTGGCTGCCTTGGCCACAGGGGCACACTACTGTCTCATGGACAGCTTGTTGTCCACTAGGACCCCAGGTCCTTATCTTCAGGGCTGCTTTTACACACATTAGCCCCCAGTCTGTACTGGTACATTTTACAGAAGTGATATTGGTGTGCAAGAATTAGCTGGTATGGTTACTTGAACTTCAGATTTGAAGTAGACAAGATGGAGCAGGACACTCTGCAGTTGCTGTGTAATTACTTCTGTCTCATCCCAGGCATGTTAGCCTTTGTGTACTGATCTCTTCCAGTACAGTGAGCCCTGAGGAGTCAGAGTGGTAAAAAAGAAAATTACACACAGCAACTCTCTCCTAGTGAAACTGGTAGTAGCAAGAACAGAGTATGTCATTATCTGAGACTGGGAGCTGGGAAGCCAACAGAAGGGGCAACTTGTACTCATTTAGACTCTTGAGAGGAAGCTAACTCTAGTTTGTGCCCATAACTAATCTGGTTGTTTATTACAGTGGGAGGTTTCCTAAGGAAAATGTGGACAGTACTGATAGAGTCTGAAAGGGTGATCAGATCCTCAGAGCTCCCTGATCCTTTTCTCAGTGCCTTCACCTATAGCTTTGCATTGTAGTAAGAATCTCTACTTCTTTGCCTTCTCCTGAACACCTTCAAAGTAATTGTGTTTTTTTCTGTCACTGTTATCCAGTTCCCCCTGGTCAATGACCTATCTGTCCACACAAACTGTCTTTCTTCATGTCACTTTTGTCTGTTTAACTGCTCCTTCTCTTGGGCTTCTCTGAGTTGTCTGTGCCCCATTTTTTCAGCAGCTTTTTTTTTTTTTTTCAGCAGCCTTTTTTGTTCTGTCCTACAATATCAAATGTACAGGTATGGACTGCATTTTGTCCTGTTGTTGCTGTTGGCCACAGCTGCTTGGTGACACCACTCAAGAGCAAAATGAGGCCTCAGCAGATGTGGATGAAGTCAAAGAAGTCAGTTCTGTGAATTACTTTGTTCTCTGGCCTTTGTCTGAGCTCTGGTGCTGTGTCTGTTGTTGTTTCTCTCTGCTGCTGTTCCAGTCTTTCTACCTTTCCAAGCAAGAACCTTCCCAAAAGCTGAGATTTAAAGAGGAAGGTATTCCTCCAGCTCAGTTAAGCTTGTTGACAATAGTGACACTTAGGTTCTCTGTGAGATTCTCCAGCCATAATCCACCATTGAGGTGTCAAAGAGCATTCCTCCTTCCTATAACAAACAGACTCACCACTGTTAGACTTGTTGTTGCTTGCTTTGTTCAATTAGGGAAGCTACAAATTATATATTGAAAGGGAAAAAACTGTTACGGTATGACTCTGTAGAGTAGGTGGGAAAGGATGAGTGTGAAGAACTGAATCCTTATTAAACTGCTCCTGAAGCAGTGAGCCAGAGGATTCAACTCATATTGTGTGAAATGCTCAGGGCCTTTTCAAGTTCAATCTAAGCCTGTTCTTGGGGCCCCACAGCTGCAGCATGCAGCTAAATTGGCGGTGTACGTACAGTAATACTGTTTTTTGGGTTCCCAGTTATATTTCACAAAAGGCCTGTTGTGTGTGCTCAGTGAGTAATTTCCAACCGTTCATAATTTTGTCAAAACAAAACCAATTTTCTTCGAAGGCTGGCTGTGCAGTGCTCTTCACTGAAGGTTATTCCATGCAAAACATTAACTTGCAGATTACAGTGGTTTCACCAGTTGGTTTGTAATCATAAAAAGGCCAAAAGGAAAAAAAAAAAAAGATAAAAATAGGTTTCCCTCTTCCCTTCACTCTTCTCATAATCAAGTGTAATTTTATTCCTGTTTCTATAACTCATTTCTGGGAGGAGATCACTTCCAAAATCTGTGACTCTCACTAATGGCTGGAAACAGAAGGCTACAGATTCATTTTACAGTTCAAGTTATAAGAGCTCGTTTCTAGTGCCTGTATACCCATGGTTGTCTGCTCTTTGGAGGTGAGAAGGGAACACACCTTTCAATGTCATATGGTAAAGTCTGTGTCCCCCAGAGTGCCTTCCCTGTGATTTGACAGGACTTGCTAACTGGTTGGAAGCCTGACCCTAGCGTGTTCCTTCTGTGAGCCTGTGGGAGCACCTGGGGAAAAGGGAAGCCCAAGGAGAGCTACAGCTGCCAGCCTGCTGCATCAAACCTGCAGCCACAGGGGAGAACAAGCAGACTTGCGAGAACAAGCCGCAGGCCAAACAGACTGGCAGGAAGGGCCACAAGCGGCTTATGAACCGTAGCTTGTATATCCCTTTCCTTTAATAAAACTTTTATGTGAAATCCGTTAAAGCCAGCACAGCGGGGGTTCAGTGGCACATCATCCAAGCTATGTAGGAGCTTGCCACTGCCAGCACAGGCTGCCCGGGCTGTCCCAGGTGCTGGTAAATCAGCATGGGCTCCTGCCTACTGTATCCATTCTCATATCAAACCAGTCAGAAAATGCTTTGTAATTGATAATATTGTCATCAACAGTAAAGGGAAAATATTGTTTCAATTTAGCCAACACCTTGTTAACAGAGCAGACCTTGCTGTGTGACATACATATACATTATCTGGGGAAAAAATCAATTAAGGGGGGAAATAAGTGATTAAAACATAATACAAAATTATAGCAGGCTTAAGAACACTGAAATAAAAATTCTATTCAAACCTCTAAGACTGTAGCAGCATTAAATGATCTTTTTGAACATCAGCCCTACCATGAAGATTGAGTGTCAGGTACTTTTTTTTTTACCTCCTGCAGGATTTCAAGACTTGATTGCCCAAATGACAGTTTACTTATTTTACTGTCACATACTTTTGTGAAATGCCATAACAAGTTGATTACAGGTTTCACATTTTGCATAGTGACAAAATCATCTGTCATATAATAGTCTGATGCCTGAAAACCATTTAACTAAGAAGCAGTTTCTACTGAAAATAATGATATTCAAAACATTAAGATGGGTTTAAATGTGTACACTTGCTAAGTAAGCCTTTGTTTTAACTGAATGAGAAGAGCAATGTTATCCCTTTCAGGCATGAATTTAAGACTGGTAAAAGTCATCAGACGACAACTAGCCAGAGGGTGAGGCAAATTAGGAGGGGCATCATTTCATGAAGGAAATGAAAGACAGAAATAGGAAGCCTAGCCATACATCCCAGCTGCTGCAAAGATGAAAAAGGGCTTGGCTCCTATTTGCAAAACCTGCCAACCTACCAACCTGTGCTGGAGGTCTGAGGCCATGTCATGCACTCTGGCTACTGGAGACAAATATGGGCTCTCTTTCCTCTCTGTACAGAAATATTGGGCCACTGGAACTGGTATGAGGAGAATAAGATTTACTTCTTTATTCAACAACATCCATACCTAAGATGAGATGTAAGTAATAACAGTAATAAAGAAAATCCATTCATTTCATGTATTCAGTTTTTTGACTGATTCTGAGGGACTGGATTTTGGAAATAATGTGATATATAATTTCTACTTAGCAATACTAACCAATAAGGAAATTTTCTGGGCATTTTATTACTGCTAATGAGTGGATGAAATAACAGTAATAGCAATCTCACTTGTGTGCAGGCGAAGGACAAACCCATTTTCAAGATGTGATGGGAAAGCTCAGCAAGCTGCTAGATTGAAGAAGAGAATGATGTGTCTGTGGCACTCTGTCATACACTGACTTTGTACACAATGCAGCCATCACATACCCACCATTATGAATGCTAGTAGTAAGTAATAGTGAATTATCTTGTGGTTTGCTGCAGTTAGGTGCTCAGCTGACCTCTTGCAGTGGGCTGTAGCGTGGGGTTCCCAGCAGTTAAGAGCAGAATTCAGCATAGTGCCCAAGAGTGTCTGACCTTCTTGGGCCATCAACTGCAGCACAGCACAAGTGGCAAGAAGCCTGCTCTGGGGCCACAGATAAACAGCAGCCAAGTGCTGTCACTGCATCCTCGCTGCTGAGTTTGTTCTCCACCCAGACTGGAGAGACAGCAAGGATGCAACAGCTCTGGCAATTCTCAGGCAGCTCCACCTTCTGTGGGAGAATGGGAAAAAGGAGGAATCAAAGGGAGAAAGGACTCCTTGGCATGCTGTGTTGCTTTACACAGGAGCATGGTTAACAAAATTGTCAGTGCGAAGGCTTACCATTGTCTCTGTGGACATTATTTTTATAATGTTTTTCTTAACTAACACTGTAATTTTCTGTGCTTTCATTAGCCTTTTTGAGGGGGGAAAAAAGTCTAATAATGCTATCATTAATTTTAGTCAATGTTTTCTCACTTATGGATGTTAAAGCATTGTATAGGTAAATTAATATTATTGATCCTACATTTCAGGAGATCTGAGTATAGAGATTTGAAACACTTAATATGTTAGGTGCTTTGGACTTTCGTATGGTAGACTTTTCTTATCTGTCTCCTATAAACTTGTATAACCTTTAGCAAGTCGATTAAACATTCTGCTTCTTATATACCTCATCTGGAAAACAAATGTGTTCTCATTTTGCCTAGGGCAAGGTAACACAAGGGAGAAATCATTTTCATAGCACTGGAATTTGTTTTCACTTTTAAAATTGGCCAATGTGGAGGTCAAATTATTCTTTGTGACCATTGTTTTTTCTGTTTGCTTCCCTGTCATGGAATCACGGATGCATTTCCATTAATATATGTTTAAGCACTCTGCTCTTAATATGCTTGAAAGTTGCCTTTTCCATAAGCTACTGTCAAATCTAATTTCCATTTATTAAGTTTCTATTTAATATAATCTATTTAACAAAATATTTAGCATATTTTATTTCTGAAATAAACAGGCTCTGTTTTGAGCAAATATTTTGATTGCCAATGGAACTAAAGTCCTGATGGTTGACAAACACAAGGATGCTTTCTTGTGTTGTGAAGCTGTGACAGAAGTCTAAATATGGTATTAGACATGGAGAGGGGAAAAAAATAAAAAAAGAAAAAGCCCTGTGAAAGAGGGGTAAAAAAAAGGAAGAAACTTGACGGGCAAATAGATAAATATAATAATGAACCCTCGTACTGCCACTGTGGAAAGATCTGGTTCACTTCTGAGCAGCTGGAAGAGCTCAAGTAGCGCTCAGCCACAGCTGAACCTCGGTCTTCTTTGTAAACTGGGACCCGTCAAAAGAGGGCACTGTGTTCATGTACAGACACGGCACCCGACAGCGGCCGGTCCTGCGGGTTCCTGAGGATGCAGGGATTGCGGAGGATGCAGGGATTGCGGAGCCCGCAGCGCGCCCGCCTGCTCTGCCCGCCGCTCCGGCCGCCCCGGCAGTGCCCGACGGCCCCGGGCAGGGGGAGCCGAGGCGGAGGTACCGAGGTGGCTGTGCCTAACGCCGTCCCACTTTTGCAAGCAGCGGATTAATGGGACTCCATGAAGACTGAACTGTAAGAAGGAGAATTATAGACGTACAGTAGATATAATGATCTTTTCTGAACTCTGATCTTGGTAAACCCTACTGTTTTCCTGAGAGCATAAGTCGTCTTTCACACAGTAGATCGGGGAGAAGAATAACCCTAAATATATATATTTTTATAACATTTTGATGGCTTTCTAGGTGAAATGGAGTCCCTTTGTTTACCCAAACTGGCCTCCTGCAAGCGGTCATAAGTCTTCCTTGGGTTGATTTCTGGTTGAACTAAATTCAGGAAATGCTGTTCCAGAAATTATTTTGAATTTTCTAAAATCAAGGAATGCACAAAGCATTCTAAAATAAATCCTAGGGGTTCAGTAGAAGAAATAATATTAAAAATTTGCATTTTAATTCCAGTCCAAAAGCTAATTTTTAAAGAACTTCTTCTTGATAAGCTTCTGACTGCAACACTGAAAAGTTCCTTTCAGAAATCAAAAAGGTTAATTTTTCTTCTCTCTATAAGCTTGTCTTGACTGTTGCCATTTCAATATATAATCTTCCTTCTGATACACTAAAGACCTCGGTCTCCCTGTGCCTTATACTAAAAGGCAGATTTTTCAATCCTTCAATCATTTTCACAGAATTTATTTTTTTTTTTAATCCTCCCTAGCTGTTTTCTAGAAATGTGGGCTGTGGAAGTGAGTACAGTATATTATTAAGTAATGTGGCATTTTCAGATGCAAAAAGCCTCATAGCAGTTTTGCTTTCATCATCCTGATGACATGTCCTGTCCATCTTGTGGAACTCCCATGACCTCTAGAGCTCCTTCTCTGGTTCTGTTTCCTGAGATAGACTCTTCTGTGAATTCCCTCTGAATTGCCTCGTCTTTTTATGGCTATGGGACTTTGCATTCTGCCCTGCTCAGACAAATGTTTCTTCATGTTCATCTTGCCAAGTTACCCAAGTTACATAGAATAAGCCAGTCCTCTTCACAACATGCCACTGAAGCTATTTTTTCATTTTACATTCATAGCAATTTTTTTTCCTTTTATGTAGAAATAATTAAAATGGTAGATGGTAGAAGGTGCTATTAATGTATTCAGAGGTTGTTTTCCATTGCAAGTTACAATTTGAGATGTATCAGTTAGCTGTCTTTTTTACTAACTTGATATGCTATATACTGACTTTTCATTATTCTAGTTTTTCTAATTGAAGGGTCATCAAAATGAGCTCACAAACCAACATCATCTTCCAAACTTGTAATCTCATCAGTAAAAGCCATCAAGTTAGCTTGATAAGATCTGTTTTCCATAAACTCATGTTGGGCTATGAACTCATGATCAACTCATGTGAATCAGTGGTAATTATGCTCCTTTAATTCTTTATTAATTGAGTCTTATATCAGCTGTTTCATCATTTTGCTTCAGATCAATGTTAGACTGACAGGTATATAATTGTCCAGGTCATCTCATTTACCCCTTTAAAATATTTGCACAACATTAGCTTTCCTCATTTTCTCTGGAGCTTTTATGCTGCTCCAGAGTTCTTACTGAGAATCAGCATTAATGGTCCAGAGAATTTCCTAGCCAGATTTTTCTAAAACTTCTCAATGAATATTGCCTGGACCTTTATATCTGAAAATGTGTGCTGTTAGTAGCTGCCATTTAATTCTCTGGAGTGACCACTGGAATAGAAAGTACTTCAGCATTACCTTATGATAAAATTTCTACTTTCTCCCCTCCTAAGCACAGAATGTAGCTGTGCACTGAGCACACGTGGCTTGCCTGCATTCTTCATTCTGCATTTCCTGTCTGCCAGTACAAAGCCAATATTTTTCTTCTCTTTTATTTGCTTTTAATATCCTTTTAAAAAGCCCAAATAGTCTCTCTTCCTATTGACCTTAGCAGCCATGGCATGTCTTATTGCCTTTTCAATTTTGTAATTGATTCATCTTGATTTACTTGAGTCTGGTGAGGCCCATTATAAAATGATTGCATATTCTTTTACTTTTGTTTCCTTTGTTTTCTCCAGTTCCTACTTCAATGTATGCTCATTATGTTGCGAAACAATTTTTTCCCTCTTACATTTAATTTGGTTCTTAATTGCTATCAACTCACTGAAATCAATCCATTTAAAGCAATACAGGATCTGACTGGGCTTTGCTTTCTGCGCAAAGAGCAAATCTAGGAATTTTTATGAATATAACCATGATTTTTACTTAGTAGTATGTTAGAAATTTTCACCTGGCTTTCTGCTGCAATATGGTAACTTGCAGTCAATCCCAGCTGGTGTTTTGTTCTTTGCCAGTTAAAGATGCACCCATAAACTTTCAATATGGATCACCTCTCCACTTTCAGCACTTGGAAAGAGGTAGGGCCGTTTTTGACATGAAGTGTCTTTTTGCAGTCTTTCTCCCTGCTTCAGCTTTCCTAAATAGATTACAACCATTGCTTTCAGTATTCCAGTCATGCAGATCGCCCAATCAAGTCTTAGAAATGCCAATGAGGACAAATTCATGTTCATAAATTCTCATTTATTCCAATTCTTGTTTACTAACAAGGCTCCTGGCCTTGTAATATAGGCAATTGAAGATTTTTTTTTCTTCTTCATATCCCCTGGATTTTTGATTGATTTTGTTCTAAGTGTCTAGATTTTTTGCTAAATCTGCCTGCTCTGTTCCACTTGTCCCTCCATCATCCCCTTTTGTTATTAGTCTATCATCCTTAGACAACATTTGCAAAAGGACTCCGCTGCCTTGCTGCCTGGTAAAATGTGCAGTGAAAGTTGGATGTTCCCAATCCAACTCATGTTGAGAGGTGGAAGGTGGATTCCCAATGGCAAGATCAGAGTGCTGCCAAAGATGGCAGCATGAATTTCTTCAGAAACGAGCATCTTCTTTGCCCTTGATTCACATTCATTCACATCCTCTAGGATATAATTTCCCATTATGTTTCTACTAGTAGTAAGGAACTTGAAGAAGTTCCTACCTTCCCCTCTCACTAAGGCATCCCCCATGATCACCTTTGCAGACATGCTGTAGAATTCTGCATGGAACCAGACTCTTAATCAGAGCTGTGAAGAGATTCAGCTTTCCAAAAGTCATGCAGGCTGGGATGGTGGGGAATTCTTCAGGACAGCCAGACAGCAAGTTCCCAGGTGGCAGTGGGGCTCCTGGTAGTCAGTCCTCACCCCAGACCTGCTGTGGTGGGCTTGACTGCTGAAGGTCCATAGTCAGAGATGCAGAGGCAGGAGTTGTGCCTCTAGTCCTGCAGAGTGAACACAGGGCCCTTCTGTGCTGGGGGAAAGCAGCACTCGGGGTCGTCATCTGAATTTGCAGGTCCTTCTGGCTTTTAGGCAGAAGTCCTCAGCACTACTGATGGGGAAGACATAGACAAAGAGGTCTCTCTTGTGGTGATGCTCCTCTCCCATGCTTAGAAAGCTAGGAGAAACAGCACAGGAACAATTTCCAGCTGTGTGATTAATTCAGTTCACAAAAAGTAGAGAAAGGGTTTTAATGGACCAAGTTTTGCTGACTGGCTTAAAAAGCTTATCAAATAGCAGTGTCACATGTCATGACTTGGCATCCAGGTAACAGCAAATCGGTTTATTTTTACTTGAGGAAGATCCTTTCCATTTATCTTTCATGAATGGTGATTTCCTTCAACTATATAGCTGACAGAGAGACTTGAGATAGATTTAATATTTGGCAATGATAGCAGCAAAATGTTACTCTGCTGAAAGAAGATACACATTGGAAAATTATTAACCATTCAGACCACTAAATGTGTATTAGTTTAGTTATAATTATAACCCACAAACAGTTTTGGTTTGGTTTTGGTTTGGGTTGTGGGTTTTTTCGAGACTTATTTTCTTTTTTCTGTCACAGTGAATTAAAGAAAGTTTAGGTCAAACAGCTCCTTAAGACAGGTGTTAGATACTTTGGTGGAAAAAGCTATAACAAACCAAAAATCTCATCATAAAAACTGTGAAGTAAACTTCTTCCCTGCTATCAACAAGCTACCAGAGATCTGTGAAGCTAGTTTATGCTTTGATTTTTAATAATGATTCTTTTTTCTTTTTAGCAATAGGCTCCTGTAGTTCCCACCAGTCTGATTGTTTAGAAGTACTCTCTGATTATTTTTGGAAATGTAGGGTCTATTTAGTTCTCTCTCAATAATTTCATTAGCTTCTGCTTCTTTAAATCTTTATTTAAAATTGATCTCTGACATGCTTTTTCTAACATGCAACATGCGTTTCGCAAACCATTGAGACACATATAGTGTAGCCTGATACTACCAATTCCGATTCTTTTTATGAAAGATATTCTTTAAATATAAATTGAATTCTTCAGGACAGAGGTTGGGCCTTCAACTGTACCATAAAATGTTTACTACATTTTAAAAATGAACATTAAGTAGGCTAGGTCATTAAAGAACTGCTGCATTAAGCTCCTAGTTTGTGTATCCTAAGATTTATTGCAGAATTTTTCAGTTGCTCTTAGATTCACCGATTATTTCAAATTGATTTAATTTATTTTCTTTCTTTAGCTGTGGAAGATGTCAAATCTCTGTTTTCTTGAAATTACCAATCCTTCATGGTCTGCCTTGAGATTAGATTTGAATAAGAAAGGTTTGTCAATTCCTGCAGCCACCAGATCTGGGGATTAATTGTTGTTGTTCCTACCTTTTGTATTTTTTTATTTAAGATTTGTTGTTGCTTCTTTCTCCTCATGCATTTTAGTGATGGTCCAGAGTATTTCTTTACCTGTCTCTCTGGGGAGAGCCTTCCTGCTTGAAAGATCTATTTCATTTGCCTTGTGGATGCAAAACACCTATCTCTACTTTTGTGTTTAGGAAAATACGTGTCTTGTTTCTTGTTTGGTATAAAAGTTCTTGCAGTACAATTCCTCATGCCCTCACCTAAAAATATGTATTTACCTCCCATGTGTTTCACATCCATCCTTCCAGCTAGTAAATGTCTATTACTATCCCATGCACCTGTTCTAGAAGCACCACAGAAAAGGTAGACTAACTTGGACTTGAAGACTTCTCAGCAAATATTAATTTTACCAGCATTTTCCTACAGTTTCCTGGAAATAAGGCAAAAACCTTCTCGTTTTTACTGACCCTCAAGAAGCAGTGCAGTAGATGATAGTGAATAAGCTAGTAAATAAAGTAAAAGACTATTTATTTCTGAGGGTGAGACTTCAGTACTACTTCTGCCATTACATTCAATAAAAGTCCAAAATAAATCTCCCCTTCAGTCTATTTTTCAGGATTATTTTGCCTAAGAAGCTTTAACCAGCCTGGAGTAATCTTTCACTACTTATTAGAATGATTTCATTCATATAAATAAATCATCTATAGTAAAACTATAGTCTCCTACCACATTTTATTTCTGTTCCTCTTTTTCTTGCTTTCCTTTGCACTTTTTCTTTGGCTGTTTTACTCTCTGTTCTTTTCGCACATATTGACTCACTTTCCTTTTTAATCTCACTGCCTGTAGGTGTTGTTTCTTTCACTGAGCTTTCTTCACTTCACTGAAGTTCTTTCTTCACTTGCAAAAATCCCTTCCATACCCCAAACTTTCTTAAGAACTCTGTGGTTCATTTGCAGATAATTCCAGCAGGAAACTCAAAATTATCTTTTTGCTAGTCCTGGGGCTTTCTTTCCTGTTTATTTGTTTTTCTTGACTCTTAAAACATTACTCGGAGCAGTCTGATTATTGCTTGAACAGCACTGGGGATAAAAATCACAGCAGCTGTGCAGTCAACATGTGGCTACAGGCTAAAAGAGAGGAAGACTCAGAGGTACTGGATATTCTTCCAATTTCTTCTATTTTGTCATTATATCAATTCTATCAAAAAATATTGAAAATACAATCAAGAAATGAAGATATTTCAGTCATGCAGGTTTTGACATCACCAAAATTCCCTATTACAAGTGAATCTTCAACTTGATTCTATTTGTAGCTTTCTTTTTAATTATCTAAAAATGAAATGGGAATTGCAATGTAAGTGAAAAAAACCCAAATATCAGAAGTGAATACCCAAGCTATAAACCTTCATTTTTCTCCTTGCTGTAAGCAACTTCTCCTGCAAATATGCAGAGTAATAAAGTTGTAACATAAGAATAAACAATCTTGTTCTCCATGCCCTCTGCAAACTATATTACTAAAGCGATTTTCATTTCATCAAACAAGACTCTACGAGTGGATAGAGCTGACTGGGATAATGCAAATCATCACAAATAAAGGAATATGATCAGTGTTACCTTCTTTTTTTTTTTTTTAACACTAGCCTGTATGAGTTGAATTTATTTATCTCCAAACTCATCTGCTTTATTTCTCCTTGATGTGTTTATTTGGATGATTCACTCAAGGTGATCTTTTTACAGCATGAATATGGCAGTCTCCATCTTTGTCAACATAGTGGGACTATTTTAAGAACCATTACCTAACCAGAAGCATAGTCAGTCCAAAAGACCATAGACTTCCCTTCTCTCTCTCCTATCTCTGCACATCCACCCCACACACCATGCAATTGGCTTATGGATAGATCAATTGCACAGCAATAATCTGCTCCCCTGTGGGCTGTGGCATTTGCAAAGGAGTAAGACCTTCTTTTTGCATTTTACAGATGTAAATGGAGCTCAGCCTCCCACACGCTTTCTGATTTGATTATTCCTTTCGTGCAGGCCCACACAATTTTTAACAACATTGCAGTCAACTGAAACTTCTGTTTGAGAGTTACACCTTCCTGTGCCAGGAAGCAAAGAGCAGCTCTGCACTGGTGGTGGGCATGAATTCAGTTTCTGAGCTAAGCTGCCCGCAGCTGCAGAGATAGCAGTTAGCATCTGGTTTTCCTTGGTTCAAGGGCTTTTTTGTTAGCTCAGATGAGCAACCAGCAGAGGGGAAAAGTGCCTTCTTGGTTGTATAGGGTAACATTTGCTGTTAGCCTGTTCCACATACAGACTTAAAGCCTGCAGGGAGAAATGAGTATAAAACTGGGTCTCAGAGAAGCACACTGTCTTTGGGAGCTATTCATGGGATGTCTGTGCTTAAAAGAGGGTCCCTCAGCTGTTGTCTGTATAAAAAATTATAATCCTGCCTGTAATAATAACTTGTGCATATCTCTTTTTTTCCTTCTTATTCATATAAATGAATAGTTACAGGCAAGAGAACAGAAACATAGGAGGGTCAAGGTGGGGAAGTATTAGAAAGCTACCTGGATTTCTTCAGTTGACAGAGCTGAGATGCACAGACATTTGAGACTGACTGCATCCATTGTTCTGTATCCAGCTGGTATATTATAAATCTGGATGGTCAACAGAGCATAAATATGTTGTGCATGTGCATTTTGACAGCACATGTATCAGAAGAAAATCTTGCTAAAAAGCACATAAAACAATTGTCACAAAAAGATTTTTTTATATCACAGCTAGTCATCTGCCAGTAAGATGCCAGAAAGAGTGTTAAAAATACTGTATATATTCAGCTCAAAATGTGTTTACATTTGCAATATGTTCTTTTATGTGAAAGAACAGAGACAGAATGAAAGGAGAATCCTCCCCTTGGTAATGACTATTTTAATGTCTGCTCAAAGCTTTGTAAATAATGCAGGACTATAAAATTTAGTCATAAGAAGTAATCATTATCTCAATAAAAGGGAATATTTTTTTCCATTTGACCTGCCATATAAATGTCTATAAACATTATATTTATATGTAAGAGTGTTCCTTCTATTCATGTTCTAATACAAGCAATTGGAAGATTTCTAACAGAAAATTACCCCATACTACACCCAGTTTCCTGTATTTTCCAAAAACTGAAGTCCTGAATAGGGATTTTTGTGCTTCCAACAGATTGGGTCATAGTCACAGAACAAATCAGTCCTGAAATCTTCTTTTGATTACTTCTGTAAACTTCCCTCATCAGTGGGATACTGAGATACATTAGTGAAACATACTCCTGTTCAAATAGGGCAAAACATCTTTTCACAAGGTTTCTCAGATGTTTTCTCAAGTAATGATGAGAAAATTGTGGAGGACTACAGTATATCTTAAGTGAGAACTTTTAAGTATGACTTATTACTTTTGAAAAAAGAAAAAAAAAAGGTAGCAGGTGATTATTAAGCAATTTTTTATTATGCTGTCTTGAGAGGTTGTAAGTGAAGACTGATATGTTGCCATATGTGTTTACGTGTACTGTGATGCTGTTATATGGTCACAAGACAACACATGCTCTGTGCACCAAACTGGGAAATATTTGCATTCTGTTTGTTGTATAATGAATAGAAGTGCATCTTGTGTGATAAATTATTTAGAGTTGGATGAGATAAAAAGATTTAATGTAGGAAATGAAAACAGTAGTAAACCTAGCATGATGCAATATGGAACACCAACATAACAAGGATACATCTGGTGTTTCCTCCAAGATTTTAATTTTCAGATCAATCTTGAAATATATATTTAAAAGCTTAAATGTTCCCATTTGCAGAAAGCAATGAATAATGAGGTATGAGACATGAGTGCTACACTATGTCAGGGTGGAGTCCTGATTTATAGAAAGCAAAGCCCAAGCATAGATTCATCAGGTTATCCTGATGGGACAAGAGAAGGCTGTGTGCAAGCTCTTCCCAAAACTTTTCTTCTCTTCCCCACACTTCCACACATGTTCCATCTTCCCTGCAAGAGAAATCTGAGTGCACTTTCCAGGTGGGATCTCTGATGCACTCCAGGCAATACCAACCAGCATGTTCCAGGCCTCAGGGCTCCACACACTATGCAGCAGAAGGAAGTAGAGATGCACCCCAGAGAGGTCAATAAGTCATGCCTGCCTGTATATGAGGGTTGTAGGTAGCTGCAAGTGTAGGTGAGATAGCACACCGCAAAGCCTTGCTTCACTCTTACTGCCTGAAGATCTTGCAGGTCTGTTTTGTGTTGATGTTGGAAACCAGAGGGGGACAATCTGGGCTGCTAATCAAGAGGTTTGATTTTCTGTGGTTCGGTAGCACACTGATAACTTCAAAAAGAGTCTCAGTAAAATGTCTGGAAGGAACAGGTTCTGTACAGATCATGTAATATAGTTATAAGCAATAGATTTTTAGATCTTTCATGCGAGGAAAAAATCAACAGGAAATACTACAAAGAGGGAATTATTTGAAATCTTGCTAATAGGCACTTCCCCACAGTATTCAGTTGGCATGTATATGAAAATGGAAACAGAGAATCAAAAAATGTTCTTCAGCAATTAGTCTTTTATGAATTTAATTTAGAAAGGTATAATGGATCATCATTGTCTTTATACAGTGTGAGCCAATGAGGAAAACATGATTGAACGTCTCTTGTATGTAGGATGGCCAAATAAACTTTTTGACCTCTGTTAATCACATAGTTTATACTTTTGCTTGTAGCTATGAGATCTTGTGAGACTAATCTGGAGCAGCAGCTACGCACTACTCTGTTGTCAAGGAAATGTCCTAATCACCAGTTATACCATAGTAGTAAGATGTTTCTCATGCTCACGGTGAAAATGGGAAATTCTGCAAAGATATGGGAGAAAGGGGAAAACCAGCTGTAAGAAACCACTGGCAAGAGTCTTTATCTGGAAGGGAAGATACTTACAGTTTCTGGTGCCTGCTCCAAGTACTGTTGGTGTATTTTATCCTAGTATTATAAAATATACAATCTTGGGAGCAGAGAGGTCTAACTCTCCAACTCTATCCTGAGAACTGTGCTGGATTTCAAATACAATTTACACTAAGGACCATAAACCCTACATTAATAATTTGAAAATAGCTTGAATATAATCATGGAGGGCAGAAGGGGTATTATTATTATTATTATTATGTATAATTACTTTTAATACAAAGAAAGAGATACAAAATAATATGATGATTTTATAAGAGGAAAATCTTATAACCATGGATTGAAAAGGTCTTCTACGGCTTGTCTAAAGGTTGTCAACGGCTAAAGTTAGTAAGATGATTCCTATCGAATCAGTGATAAATAATTATGGTTTTCTTTCTAAAGTAAAATCTCAAAAGAGGTGGAATAAATGGCATATTCATGATGTGGGAGACTGTATACTGTATTTGCAGATACCACTGAGGACAAATACACTTTATCAGGGGAACAACATAAAACAATGTAATCCATAAAAGTAATATCCTGATTTTCATTATACTTCAAAGGGGGAAACATGTCAATAGTCAGCAAAGCAGGTATGCAATTCTAATATTGCATCTGTGAAAGGAAACAAACATTTGTTTGACATAGGCAAAGAACATTCATTAACCTGGATATAATTGCTCCTTTTCTGCCAGTACTTGAAATGGCCAACTCTGGGTCTCTCTATATTAGAACTTATTGGAGAGGAAAAAAAAAAAAAAAAGATGTCAGGTCTGAGGAGAATCTTTTAAAATTTCTTAGCAGCTTTGAAAGAAAATTCACCAAGAAAAAGTCACAGATCATATGCAGTATGCATGTAGAAAGCAAGGGCACATGGATCACTCAGCAGCACTGAAAATCTGACCAGTATAAATACCCAATTTAGTTCAGAATTCTTTTTTCTCTCACCAAGATGATATAAGGATATGAATATCTGGAACCAATCCAGTAGGTGTGCACATTGATGCAAATCTTTCAACAGATTGTGGTAGATTCTGCATAAAATTAAAAAATGGAATTGTGTCTAATATTCTAACTGTGCTTATCACTGAGTTTCATGGATGAGAATTTTCCTTCCTCACTCGTGTATACTCTGATTTTATAAGTTAAGATCAAAATGAATGCTGAAAGTCACTCTGATGAGTTGAAAGATCTGATGCTTAAAAGAAGCAATCCTTTAGATGAAAGTCAAAGGAACAAGATCATGTTTTCAGCATTTTTTTCAGATGTAAATATGCTGAGCAAAGGCTCATTATTGAACAAATTGAAATAATTCTAGAAGTCATCTGAAAAAAAAAGGATGTCTGAAAAATCACCGTGAAGTACTTCTGTAGTCAACAGATACCTGGTAATTACAATAAAGAGAAGCTACAGAGGCATTTCCTCCTCAAGTAGACTCAGTGTTGACTATACAGACTGGTTTCCTTTGACAATACAACCAGTTTATTTAAAGGGATTGTTTCACATATAGACATCAACATTGTGGCCAGTTAAAGTTTGGGTCAGGGAAAGGTGCTGAGTCTGAGAAAACAACATTACTGAGTTAGAGTTCTGTATATGGGATAAAGAAGGCAGCCTTTTTCATGTTCTCTGACTTTGAAGCTAGGAAAATAAAATGTCAGGAGAGAAAGCACAGGGAAATTATCACTAATATAAATGCCTTTCGGTCAGTAAAGCTTCAATGGAACTAATATAGGAGCTTGGATGTTTTCTTTTCAGGTCAATTGGCTGCAATCTGGCCTCACTCAACTTCTCCCTATGTGCTGATGTCAGATATTTTCTCTCTGAATAGGCTCAGATTAGTCTTGTTGCTTTACTGTAAACAGGGATATACTATGACAAAGGAGTTTTGCATTACATTTTTCCTGTAATAGGGGTGGTAAGTACAGGAAGAAAATGCCTATACGGGTCACACTTAGATGTATTGCCAAGTCCTGTAGTATATACGCCCCTGTAATATAGTCAAGGAGAAAATGTCTACTTTTTGAGAAAGTAGCCAAATTGTAAAAGCCCTGTGGGGATTCTGAGCCCAAAATCTGGAGAAATTGATTTTAAGCTGGAGCAGATAACTAAATAAGTTATGCCATAATGGTCTATTAGAGTATAACAGTATGTTACCTTTTAGATAACTTTCAGTTTGCTAATTTGAAAATTGCAACCATATGAAAGCTTTCAGAGTGGCAGCACATTTATTTGTAGTTCAGTATTTGAATATGCCAAATATTGGTTCTATTAAGCTATTGTAAATCTAAACATCCACATCAGACACATTTTCTTTCTGCATGAACACAAAGACATAATGCTCCATGTTTTGCTGATGTCTGCATGATTAACTACATTTGTTTTCTATTTACCACAGAAAGCTGTGCTCTGGAAAATCTACTTGAAACCTTCAAGCTTTCACCCAGGGACATTTCTCCCCATATAATGACCAAAGAGCAAGAGATGTCACTAATCAGAAACCTCTGAGGACCCTGATTTTTGCAGCCTCATTAGTAGTGTCTTAATTAGTTGTCACCCAGGTTAGCATTGACTTGTTAAGCTCATACAGAATGCACTGAAGAGCAACTGATGTGCTCTCAAAATGTCACATCTTGTATTCAGGCTCCATTATATGACACTTCTGTTTGAAAATGTTGGTCCAAGTAAAAGACAAGTGGTCCTCTGACCTCTTTTATCTCTCTTGGTAGGCTCTGTGTATTTGCCCTTATTTCAGGAGGAAAAGAATATTGGTTTAGAACTTTTCATATAAGCATATTATTTTTACAAATGCAATTTCTTCTGTGTATATGTATATTTACACGTCCTTTCATATGTCTTTCCAACTTATGTGTTTCTGCCTTTATGTGTGGAGTGTGTATATATATATGCATATAAAGAGAAATGTGTATATATTAGAAAGGTAGTTGAAAAATCATGTTGTTATTGTATATATTTGTGAGGTACTAGGTTATTTTATCATGCATGTGTTTCTTTTTCATAGCTGTCCTGATGCTAACATAAATAAATAATTTGCTATTTATGGCTTAATTAGTGAATGTATGTGTGTCTTGAGCGGGGAGGCTGGGCAAAATGACCTGCTGGGCAAAATGACCTGCGGGGCAAAATGACCTCCAGTGGCCTCTTCCAATCTAAATTATTCTGTCACCCTATTTACATTTTTTTAAAAAATGTGCACACATGCACATACACATTTCCGAAGAAAAAATGGATTGCAAAAATGTCTGTATGATGAGTAATTGCATGTTTATAGGTCTCCAGTGTCTTGAGAAGGTGGGAATTAAAAAACCCACCTAAGGAGAAGGTATGTACAAGTTGTGTATGCAGTGGGGATCGAGAGAGGGTGCCTTTTGTGGCTCTGAAGCTTGATTTCCATGGTTTGGAAGAAGAAACTCCTGTTCAGAGAGTAAGCTGTTCAAAAACCTGCACAACAGTTGAAATGAAGTGCTTCACTTCATATTAATGTTATAGGCAATTATTATTATAATAATTATCATTGTATTATTATTATTATTATTATTATTATTACTATTACATTCTGCTAGACTTCTGATGACTTCACATCCTGATTTGACTATATCAGCAGCAATCTTTACATCTCTGTGGATGGATGATGAATTTGGAAGGAAGGCAAAATTTGTAATACATGTTTTTAAATTACGTGGATAAAAGAGTTATGGATGATCTGATACCAACTGTGCTAATTTATCTCTTATAAATGTAATCTAGAACAAAATGATGAAATTTCAAAAATTTCTGTAAAGAATGCTACAAAATTGACCCTTATAAATCACAAGCTATAGAGATATGTTAAAAAAAGCTACATTTGTGATCACAGGGCTGTGGTGAAAGGCTTTTTTTTTTTTTGCTTGCTTCTTCTAAATGATATTGGAACCTCACTGATCTAAAATTTCCCCAGTGTATTTTGTGACTGTGTGTCAGCTGCTCCTAAGATAGACTGGCCATACATTCCTTTAAACCTTTAGCCAGTAGTAGTAAAACTACCTGTAAGATGAAAGAGCTATGCTACTTTATACAGTAAAATAGCTCAGATTATTATCAGCATATGACTCACATAAAAATATGTTGCCCTATCTCCTGTTCACTGGCCTTCTAGACACTCTGATGAAGTGGGTTACTAAGGCAAGGGGGAGAAGCTCTCAGTGAAAGAATAGGTGGACAGTAAGTTAAAACTCACTTGAAATAAATTATTGAAAGAGCCCTCCACCTGCCCTATCATAGTCTGCTGGAGTGATACGTTGGGCAGTAACATTCAGTGATCAAAAATAGTCCCCCTGGGTTGTTGATTTTTTTAGGTGGAATGGTAGCCTAAAACATGTACCTCTAGTAAGGAAGATTTTTTTTATTGTTTTTTAACTTTCTGGGGAACCCAGTGGTGGGTTGCCAACATATTTAAGGGATTCCACTCAAAAAATACGCTCCTTACCCTGTGGTAAGTTATTTCAGTAAGGATTTTTATTACAGAGAGTAAAGGCAACATAGCAGGAGGTATGTTAGCACATTAGCTTACTTATGCAGAAATACTTTCTTAGGAAAAAAATAGCAAAAGAAAGAAGGAACTCACTAGTTGTTAAACACCTAAACAACATTAGGTTGAAATTTTTTTGTCATAGGACTCATTGCTGAACATTTCTCTCATATGTTTATCTTGTGCAAGAATTGATAGCCAATATGTTTTAAAAGGTCAGATATGTTAAGACAATTTTTAGCACAGTGTATCAGGATGTATTTGGACATAAGAGCCCAAATAAAAGTATTCAGTTGTTCCATAGTAGTGCTCTGGGTCTAGGGGGTGAAGGATGTTTCTTTCTTCCAGCATGCGCTTCTGCACTGGTGTGGCCTCACCTTGAATATTGTGTACAGGTTTGGTCATTGCAATATAAGAAAGACATTAAGCTATTAGAGAGGGTATTGAAGGAGGGCATTGAAGATGGTGATGGGCCTTGAGGGGAAGCCGTGTGAGGAGTGGCTGAGGGCACTTGGTGTGTTCAGCCTGGAGAAGAGACTGAGGGGAGACCTCATCACATCTTCAGCTTCCTTATGAGGGGAAGATGGGCAGACGCTGATCTCTCCTCTGGGGTGACCATTGACAGGACCCGAGGGAATGGTGTGAAGCTGTCTCAGAGGAGGCTCAGGTTAGATATTGGAAAGAGGATTTTTACCCAGAGGGTGGTTGGGCACTGTAACAGTCTCCCCAGGGAGGTGGTTACAGCACCAAGCCTGACAGAGTTCAAGAAGTGTTTGGGCAATACTCTCAGGCACATGGTCTTATTCTTAGCCATGGGCCTGTGCAGGGCTAAGGTTTGAACTTGACGATCCTTGTGGGTCCCTTCCAATTTGGCATATTCTGTGATTCTGTGACTATAAAGTAATTTTATGTGTAAGTGAAAACACCTGATTGTTTCTTTCCTATCAATCAAACATTTCTGTGGGTAGTTATTAAATTCCTCTTTGAGAGCAATGCTGGCTGAGCTGCTGTTTTGTTGATCCAGCTAACAAATCTTGAGATAAAATTCTTGTCCTTTCAGATTGCAGGAGGGCCCCCAGCTACTGGAATGGTGGTTGCAGCCTTGCACAGTCACACCTGTTTCCACGATTTAACAATCACCTGCTCTTGCTACTGATTTTTCACTAATTTTTCATCTGATTTTCAAAATCTGCTTGACTTCTGAGGCAGGATGAACTCTTGTACTCCACAACTAGTTATTTTAGCCTTCCTTTACAGTCATGAATTCAGTTAAGCACCAAACTGTGGTGATATACTTACTGAGTTATTGCTATTTTATAGCTCAATTAGTACAGTTAATTATATTTTGTAATTATAGTATGTTTTGTTGTTGTAAACATGGAGGTCACAGTATGTGTAGTCAGATCTGCTATAGAATTTAAGCTAATGGTTATTTAATTATGAGAACAATTTTTTTTTTCAGTTTTAAGGCCATATATTGTCAATAGAAATTGAGGGTAATGTCCTGTATTGACCCACTTTTCCATCCATTTTTTATACAGTCTCTATCCTTTAAGACTCACTATTTTGCTCCTCTTTTACCTAAGATGGATACATTTAATGTGCAAGCTTTCTTGATGGTCTTTGAAATCCCATATGGGAATCCAAACATATAAAATAATTAAATATGAGGAATTTTATTTACTAAGCTGCTTAAGGATGAAGAAATAAATGCAAGAACTGTCGAGCACATATCTGGGGTTTTTTTACTATGTTAATGTCCTACTAAAGCAGTCTTTTACATTATGTAGAGAAGACTTTTAATGTCAAATCTAGAAGTTATTATGCATGGTAGTTTGACAAAAGATGTTGCAAAAATTAATCAACTTTTAATAATATCTTTTATTTTATTAGTAGAACAAGTCATGTTTTTGCATCTCAATGCATGCTGATAAATAACACTGGCATAAAAAACACCTCCCTGAAAGAATCTCAGCATTTGAATGCGCCTTTGATTCAGAATGGGGACTAAGATTTTAATTATGCAGTTCTTCAAATTCAGCTGACATTTTTGATTGCTATTTCTGTTCTATTCTCTTGATGATTTTGGTCGTGATAAGGTTTTTAATTTCATGACTATATAGCATTGGTGAATATGACACCTTATTCTTTAATGAGAGGAATTCAGCAAAAAAGAAATGTACCTTCCCTGAAATCTCATAACACTGAATCCATCATTTATGCTATGTAATCTTTTAAGAGTAGTTGTTATGATAATGTACAGTGATATAATCACATGAATGGATGAATCAGTCAGAGAAAGTCTATCAGCATAATAGGTGTATTGTATTTTTGGAATAAAAAAGAACACTGCAAGCAAATTCATAGTTAGAATGGCTTCACACTACAGTTCAGTACACAAGTTTGCTGTAACAATGCTTCTCTAATGGCTTGCTTCTCTAATGCCGGAGAATTTCACATTGCTTCTAATATTTAAACCTTTTATAGTTTCATATTTCTGAAGACAGTAAGCATCACATGTGAAAACAGAAAGACAAAAAAAGAAAAATCTCCAATAAAAGATAAATAATTAAAAAATTCCAAAGTGGTAGGTCTTTCTTGAAACTCTTTTGGTGCTATTATGCCAGCACAGCCCATCAAATGTTCAATAACCAGGACAAGAGAAGAGTAGTTACTCCAGACAAAGTTCCAATAAATATAGTAGATAATGCCCTTGCAGCCAGTATGGGATGTTTTTTAACTCTTTTTCAAATGCAAAGAAACTATTAAAGTATATTCTGTATTTTATGCAATTAAGGTTTGTGATTATTATTCCTGATGTTAATAAGTTATTTTTGCAGACTATGTGGCACAGATTTTTGTTAATGAACAATACAAACAACTTTATTTTCCAGTCACACATTTTGACTTCAGTCAACTGAATATTTTGTGATTCGAGCTGATGACTCATGTATGAACAACAGTGACCTCATGTGGCTATTGCTTCAGGGATACAGGTGTCAGACAGTACAAAAGGAACACATTCATCTTCATTTATATTCATCAGGAATATAAAAACATAATGATGCCCACTGTAGTTCATTGTAGTTCTTTTAAGACAGTGTTAACTACAATATGTTCATTACAATATTGCTTGAGAAAGGAGCTTGATGAATGCAGCCATGAAATTGGCCAACAAGCTGTTATACATAGTTAAGGTTTACCTAATACCATGCTCAGACTTTCTGACTTCTTCTCTGATAAAACTGCAGATTATTAGTGATCAAAAAGACTCTCCTCCCCTCGCCACAAAGATAATTCTGTGGTTTAGGTTGGAGATTCTTTGTTGGTGGTGGTTTTTTTACATTTAGATTAACTGCATTCTGTAAACCATAGGCTAGATATGGGAGTGGATAAAGAGATATTTAAATCCATATATCTGCAGAAAATTACTATTGGACAGTGCAGAAATCAGAGATGTCACTATGCACCTGAACTGACCTAATGGAGAATGAATGAAATTTGACATGACTGGTCAGTTCATTCAGATTCTGTAGCCATTTTCTCAGAAGCCTGGGAACCGATGGCAAAGTAAAAAAAAATGGGCTACTCCATGAGAAACCAGCTCTAATTAGGAAGCTCTAACCAACTTATTTGTTTTGCAGATGCTCACAGATTAATACAGGGCTGGTTGGACCCATCTATATCACTGTCCTTAGCTGTTTTGGTGCTGGGAAGAAATACCAGGTTGGGAACCGTGCTATGCAGAGGGCAGACTACTTCTAGACCTAAATTATTTGTATGTAAACATTTACCCCATAAGCTGGAACGGACAGAAGGATGGCTAGCATATAACTTGTCAAAGAGCAAAAAGCAGTAAACTTGTGACATCTGCTCCCTGGGGCTTTCTACGATGCTGGGCTTTCCAACACACCATTGCTGCAAAAAATTGACAATTGGAGCAAATTCAGCTGAGGACCACTGAGATGATCAAAGGCTGGAGCACATGACATATGAGAGGAGGCTGAGAGAACAGTATTTGGTGTCTTCAGCCATCTAAAGAGGGTGTGTAAGAAAAAAAAAAGAAGCAAGACTATTCTCGGAAGTCAGCAATAGAAGGACAACAGTCACAAGTTATAACAGGGGAAATTCTCAATATGTATTAGAAAGAGCAAAACCAGAGTGGGTTCAATCAAACACTGGAGCAGATTTCCCAGATAGGCTGTGAAATCTTGCCCTGAACCACCTTCTCTAAGCTGCTTATACTAGAGAAAAGTTGACCTCCAGATGTGGAGACCCAAATACAGAAATGTTTTAATTGCAGTTCGACAAAATTGCCATAATTTGAAGGAGATCTTTATCAGTTCCATAAAACCATTGGATTTGGATAGAACATTATTGAAACTGATGAGTTTAATGGTTTGGGTTTACCAGGAACATTAGTGTAAGTGCTTTTACAGAAGACAGCTGAGTAAATAACAGTCCCCAAATCCTCAACACAAAGCACCCATTTTCACCCAGTTCAAAAACAGAAAGACATTTCTCACTATTTTCTTGAAAAGGTACATATATGTGTGCGTGTGTATGTGTGGAGAAAGAGCGGTAATTGAATCAAAAATTAAAAAGGGGAGGGGAAAATATTTCTGCACTGTAAATGTATTTCAAAAGAAAGCTATAAAGTCAGTACACTACCTAAAAAAGACTTGGGATTGTGAAGAAGAAAACCTTCTGATGATTTCATTCTTTCCATATTCAAGACAACATGATGATTGCATTCATATTAATAAAATATCATGAAAAATGCTTGATTTCATCAATACAGTACCCTCAGAATTAGAATTACTAGACCAATCTTCATGTTATGGGTAGTTAGGGAAGAAATAATAATGTGCATTTCTTAGAAATTAGAAAAATATCTTCGTACCTAAATTCTGCAACCAGATGTTTCCTCTGCTCCAGCTTGGACAAGTGAATTCTGTAATTTTTATTCAAACTCTCTAATTTTAAGATTTTCTCAGTATTTAGCTAGAAAGTGCTTCTTTTAACAACTCTCACAAAGGGAGTTGGAAGGCAATGGCCTAGATTATGCATCTGCTTTGGCAGACAGCTATGAGATGCGGAATTCCAGCTGCAGAGGGAAAAATGTAAGTTGCCAAAAATATTAACCTGTCTTTGTGGCCAAAAAAAAAAAAAAAATCATTAAATTTGTTTTAGATGAATGCTAGCTTTCCTTTTCTATCTCTGCTTCTTGAGCTAATGCTCTTAAGCTGGGAGAGAAAGATAGTGTGAGTGACTGCAGAAAAAAAGGAATAATGTTTCTCTTTTTTTGTTCGTTCTGACTCACAGTACAAATCAGTCAAATCTAGCAACTATTGTTCTCCTAAATCACAAGATTTTGGTCTAATAAGGATTCTGGCAAATTAGTGAAATTTGGCCTTAATTAAGCATCTGTTTCATTTCTAATATGAGAAGTTTTGCAAGCAAAAAGCTTTTTCTAGATCAGGCTTTTCTGTAGGTTTTTAAGGTTTTCTTCCTCAGCTCAAAATCATTTCTATATTTAGCACAACCTTTGCAACAGGGGAGCTATCCAAATTCTAAGATACAGATATCAGTATGCCTTGTTCTTTTAAGTGGCAAAATCTTCTGCCCTCCAAGTTTTCCATTTCAAAGCAGAATTAGTTAGTAGTCAGGTCCTGGTACTTCTGAAGGATTCCACCTGATGATTAAGAGAAGCAGGATTTCACCCCCTGTCCTGCAAAAGAGCTTCTACATACATTTGCTGGCTACTGGATTGCACTTCAAATGTAAGAAATAAGTCTCAGAATGTGTGCAAAAAAAAAGACATTTCTCTGAGAAAACATTACTCTTATGTCCGTAGCCACCTGGAAGACTGCAGACCTTTTCTAGATGTTGTGACACTTCCAGTTTTAAAATAAAATTAAATGTAAAATATAGACAATGACTCATATCTAAGCAGGCTAACAGGAGAAAGGCTTCCTCTCCCTTTCCCATGGAAGGCTGGACCTGATGGTCTTTGAGGGCCCTTCCAGCCTGGGCAATACTGTGACTATTCTGTGACTATTCTGTGACCCTGTGACTTTCAGTTATGCCTTAACAGCTATAAGGATGCTTTTTTCACACTGAGGTCAATTGCAAAAACTTTTTGACTTCAAAAGAAACAGAACAATGTCTCAGGTTATAAAAATACATTGCCAGACAAAATAGAATGTAAATAGAGGTAATTATTTGGAACTGCATCTTTAGGCTTGAAAACAACTGATTCCTTCTGAAAGTCTTTGTAGCTGAAGTTGAAAATTCTTGTTACAGTATAGTGAGTTGACATCACACAAACATAAGTAATGACTTGTGCACCAAAGAAACAAAACGTCTTCTGGATTTTTTTAGTTCTGGAACAGGAGAAAAAAAACCAAAGGGACAATCATCTTTGTTTAAGTGAATTATGAAAGTTTATTTTGATATACTTAATTCAATTTTTTTTGTTTATTTGATCCATACAATTACTTGAAAAAAAATTAACCATACCATTTTAGGGCAGTATGCAAAAGTTACTTAAAAGGCCAATTGACACCAGCAATGAAAAAATTGTTTCAAAATTAAGAATAAAGTAACCCTGAATTCACATAATCCCTCATTTTCTTTTCACTTTCCAGTTTCATGGTAAAAAGAAAGAAAGTAACCACTGAGAGGGATAGATATGAATGAATCATCCTACCTCTGCTTACAAGTGAAAGTAAATGTCATGGCATCAACCTGAATTTATCAGAAGTAGGAGCATAGAATTTAAAATACTGAGACTATTTGTCCATCAAAGTATGTCCTGTAAAGTATGTCTGCTGAGCCTGGTAGTTGAAACATTACAGAAAGAGAATATAGAGACAGGGAATGTTCAAACAGATAATGCTTTCCTTAATGCTATCTGTGAATGGGGTTTTGGTGGTTGGGTGGGTTTTTTTTGGTTTTTTTTTTTTTTTTTTTTTTTTTTTTTTTTTTTTAAATTCTGGTACTTGGAGATTGCCACTTAATATATTACAGTAATCAAATGTTGAAGAAGCCAGCTGCTTTCGCAAGCAGCAGCCATAGCAACCAATCTCTTCCTGGGTTGGGAGCCAATTCCACAATTTATAAGGAATTCCATGGATTTTTCCTGTATTATAAAGCCAGTGCAGCCATCCAGCAAAATCTCAAACTTCAGAAATATACATTTGGCTTTGTTAAGGCTATTTGATATGAAAAGAAAAAATCCATATCTTCGACCTGATTGAAGTCAAAATACCTATCTATAAGGAAACTGTTGTTTTGTTCTCATTACAATGATATCACCCAATAGTATAATTTAGCAGTTTTAGTCTTCTGGTATGTTTCTAGATCCAGTCTTGCAAAAATGTGAAGATGGGCTCTTTTTAAATTGTTATTAAGCCTGCATACAAGACATCAGAAAAGCTTTTAAATTGCAAGTATGGCTCAGGAATTTGTATGATTAATGTCCACTTCAGTGGAAGTGAAAAGTCAAAGGCTGATTTTGATTCCCGAGCATTGTATATAGTAGAAGTCTGAGTTGATGCTAAAGACAATAGTATAATTTTAAATAGTACTAGTCAAAGAACGTCATGACAGTTCTTTGTTTACAAAACAAAGAACATTACCAAGTTAATAGCTGTTGAGGGAAACCTCTACTTGTGGAGAAAAACACTTGTTTTCCTCAGATTCTTGGTGTAATTAAACAGTTTTTTCACTAATTTTAAAACAGCTCAGATATGCCTTAGGGAGACAGGAATAAAAATTTAAAGAGATTATGATTCATGCCATTGTTTTGGACAGTCTCTTAAAGAGTAATGTGCATTATTAGTAGTCCTTATCAGGTACACCTACCTCAGAGACAGTGGTGCTGAAAATTTCAAAGCTATTGATGAATTTGAATCGAGTGTCCACTGTGAAGATGCAGGGTCATGATTCCAGAGAAGAAACTGTCTCAGACCATCTCTGATACGGTGTTCTGAGACAGGGATGTGTGTTCCTATTTATTTACTTTCATTTGTTTTGTATGAATTGACCACTAACCCTTAGAGTTCCTTTTAATCATCCTGTCCTAGTTTTAGCCAGGTTTGTAAGCCTACTAAATAAGCCTAATATTTTAGCCCAATTGCTAGTAAGTTATTATCACCAATGGTTGAGCCAAATCCAGACTTTTACTCAAGTCAGTCATTAACAAAGATCTCTGAATTGCATCATCAAGATGATTGGAATGTTTATATCTATGATGGCTCTGCTTTACCAATTGATTGCTTTAGCAAGTGCATGTGATACAGCATATACTAATTATATTGAGAGATAATATAAGTCAAACTGAACATAATCACAAGATAATAGTCTCTTGCTTCTATGTGAACCTAAGACATTGGAAACATGCAATAAATAGTAAGGCACACTAAAATATTAATTTTGAAAGAGATGCTTCTCATTATATGATTCTTGTTACTCAGCTCTAATAAATTCTATGGCACAATTATTTTTACGTCAATTCAAAACTTGAGCTTCATCTAGGATAATTTGGCACTACATCTAGGATAATTTGATGCTTGCAAAATAAGGAGTTAAACTTTACTATTTTGTTTGGATGAAAAAAAAAAAAAGAAAAGAAAATGTTTGGCTTGAGTGAACTCCAAGGTCTCATTTTTCCAAAGGGCTATTTCCCACTTTTTCCCTAATTTTCCCCCTCAGAGAAATTACATCATTTTTAGGTCATTTCTATCTCATAAGTGTAGTCATAGCCTACATGTTTGTTTCACTGATTCTGAACTTATCTGGTTTTGATATATTTGCTGAAATTTTCTATGGAAGACATTATCATAAATTAATCTTTACCCTAAATAGCTCTCTTTAAACCCCAAGGTTATTCTGTTGTTAGGTCTACCATGTTAGCTGTTTTTGACTCAGGTTCTCCTTTGCTGTGTCCAAATATATAGTGAGAAGATAATTGCTGCTTAAAGTTTAAGTATGTCCTGATAAATAGCAGGTCAACCAAACAGTTGACAGGAGGGGTTTACTTTGTTTCTTTCACTTTCAAATCTCTTCCCAGGATGGGAAACTATCATTCAACTGCCATCACAGATTTTTCGTGTTACAGCATAAAATGGATTATTTTTCTGGTTTGCATGCTGAGCCTTTTGGAACTCAGCCCTCAAGATGATTAAAGAGCTTCTAATTTCTGGCCTGAATTAATTCTTCACCAATATACACTCACTTGTTATATGCCAGTCCTTCACTGTAAATCACTCTTACTCCTTTCTCCTATTTACCCTGTGAGAGAACAATCAGGTCCCTTCTCAGAACTTAATGGCATTTATTCTTAATTTATATCTGGAAAACAAAGATGTCCTGTAAGCTCTTTCAGGAATTTTGCCATTATTTTAATAACAATCTGTAACATGAAGGTAGATAATACCTGTAAAACATTTTAAAAGACCTTCCCCAAAAAGAGTTTGACTAATATTGATTGTTTCGTCTTCTTCTTGGTTCTTATTTCTCTGCAGTCTCTCATGGCTTTGTAATTCCCTGTGACATTCTCTTACCTGCCTTTATATCTACCTTTTCTGGTCAGTCTGTACCCTGTAGCACCTGTGCTATAGGTTCATATAATATTCAGCCTCATGTCAAGAAGCAGTAGCAGGACATTGCAATGCAATAAGTAACATTAGTTCATAAAGAGTTAGCAAACTCTCATTGCATGGAGTTTTTCCAAGCATTAAAAAAACAAAGCAATCTGTTGACTCCAAGTTTTCTTCCTGTAGATAGAGAATATACAGGGGAAAACGTAACAGTAAAATGGGGAATCAGGACAATTAGATTAATAAATGGAGAAAGGTGACATTATGGGACTAAATTCTGTGCAGAGTGAGAGTTGCTACACAGATGGTGTTATTCTACATCTGCTCAGCTTGCAGGTATGCAGTAGCTCCTAATTACTCCTTGCACAAAATTCCTTCCAGGCTGTTCTCCTAGGGAGGGCTTTCAAAGACATTTCCAGTGGGACTTTAACATGTAAATCCCTTGACTGTTTTTGAAAGCTCAAAACACAATGACTGACAAGAAGCTTTGGAACAAAAATCTTCTAAGAAAGAGAGGTTCTAACAAGTCTCTCTTTTACTTGTGATTATTCTTCCACACTCTAGCAGATTTGTGGAGATACTTGATATTATTATGTGAAATACATAATTTCCTTTTTTTTTTTCCAAGTTTTTTTTATTCTTGTTCTTTGAAAAGCATCTTATTCTTTGTGGTATTATTTAATAGAACTGTCATATTCTTTGAGTACAAGAGGCCAAACAAATGACAAACCAATGTCTAAAATACTTAAGGTCTAATACGCAAAAATCAGCATGTAGCATGAATATAACTCTAGAATAAACTTGGTAGGATTACTGTTCTCATAGACAATATTATACATGAAAGAGATAGATTTTAGAAATCAAGATAAATTAAGATACTTCAATTAAAATCTAGAGCAATAAAGAATAACTACATCAGTACTTTCCTAATCTAACTAGAGCAAAGCAGTTCCTAACAGAGCATCAATCTTCTATTCTTGCAGCCAGCTGCTGAGTTAGTCGATCTTTTATGCTTTGGGTGATGTCTAGCTGGGAAGTAGAGAAATACTGTGCTACAGTTATGAGCATGTCACTTTACCTTCTCTTTCTGCTCCCTCGTTCCCTGTCAAATATCCTGAGGAGCAAATTGGTCACGCATTTTGAGGTATCACAACACACTTGAAAAGACCTTACTGTTGTCTAGGTTTACTACAGGTGTGCAAAAGTAACCCCAAGGAATTGCTTCAAAAGTATGGATTAGCTTTTCATCTCAGTTTCACTGGTAAACTGTGGGAGCATCTCACAAGCATATAATGAGATTTAAGCTAATTGGCATCAGTGAGATAGATATTTCTGCTCTGGATTTTTTCTGTCCAAGAATTCCCTTTTTACATTGTGGTTTTTAATCACCAAATTTGGCCCCAAAGTATTGTCAGAAAGGCTTTGACTGTAACTTAAATCTCTGCGTGTGTGAACAAATGTGAAGTAAATAATGAAGGCATAATGAATTTAAGAATAAAGTAAGAAATGTTATTCTCCTCCTACCTCCACACACACAGTAGATTTAAAAACCCCAAAGATTTCTCATTTAATGCCATCTCCTTCCAGTTTTTACGTTATTTAATTAAAATGTATTGAGTAATAATATATACATAGCATACACATGGCACATACAGTAAAAGTAGCTAAATAAGCTAATTGGAAACCTAACTGTTGCAATGACAAATGGCTCCATCTCCTGCTTTTAATTCATATATCATTATATATCAGTAGGGACTAATTTGTAAAATGCCTCATGGGCTTTGATTGACAGTAACTGGCTAACTGTAGCTGCCTTAATGATAGACATTTGCAACAGTCTCAAGGGTAAAAAGATCAGTATTATGCGACTTCTGATATAGTTCACTTGCACATGGTTGAATCCATGAAGAATAATGTTATGGCCATGGAACATAATGTGGATTGACATTCTCTTCCCAAGTCATGTCACATGACAAAAGGATTCCCTTTTGTCAGAAGTATTTAATCTCATTACAATTAAAGGCATTATCTTCAAACACAGGTTCTTCAATTAGTGGTTTTGGTTTTTCAGTGTAATTATTGCAATTGGTTTACTATGCAAATTCTGTGACTTTCTGAACTCATCTCATGCAGATATTGTTAAGCCAGTATTATACTGACTGTGCCAAGCTGTCCTTTTCTTCAAAAACAATTCCCAAAAGCAGACAAAAAACCCAACCACAAACAAGCAAACAAAAATACAAAAAAAATTATTCACAGAAAACTGTGTTAAACTCATGTCTGACAGACACAACAAGTGTGAGACCAAAAATTACTGCACTTGGTGGATAAAAAGAAATTCAAGAGAACAGCATATTGCTACCAACATACCAAGTTTCTTTATTGAAAAGAGTGAAAACCACTCCCAAGGGTCCCACACATAAGTTCTTTGTGTTCCATTGTAGCACCCAAAACTTTCACAGTCAGTTGTGAGCAGTGCTCTGAACACACCACACCAGATGGAGATAACTAAGTGCAAATGCCAGCTTCACAGCATGAACTAAAGCCCTCATACCATTACTTTTCCCCTCACATGACATTTTCTCTCCTTTCTCTTTTCCTGCCTTTTTGTATCCTCTTTTGGTCTTCTCTATAAAAAAGAGCCTGGTTTTGCCAGCCACAACTTCATCTCATAGAGGTTGCTGAAGAAGTGTTCGGAAATAACCTCCTGCTGATGGAGGTTTTAACATTTCAACACAGACACCAATTATCTGGTGAGCAAATACTTCATACTGTTCTGACTGACAAAAGGAACCTCTTCAAGCAGCACAGCTGTAAGCAGAAAAGGACATCTGTCCCTGGTTGGGAGAAGAACATTGTGGATTAGCTAAGGCAACCTCTCAGCTCTCTGTGTATCCAAGTATGCTGATGATTCTGAGAAGCCTTCATATTATAGAAGATTCACATTGTCTTTCTGAAGGGCAGGTTAGAACTGCATGACCTTTGTCCAGACCACAGGACTACCACTTCTCATTATGGCAAAGAAACTTGAACATCCTCAGATGCATTGCCAAAAGCCAATTAGGGAAGGGAAGCCCCAGTGCAGGACTTGAGTCTTGTCCTGGATTTAGTGTGTCCAAAGAAGAAGGAATGTGCCCTCCTCAGGTTAGTCAAAAAGAGAGCATGCCCTTCATCATAGTTAAAAAATTGTAAGCTCTAGGCCATAATACAAAAGTGAAGCTCAGAAACAGGAGCTGCATTTTTCCCCTTTTTTTTATTTTTTTTTTTTTTTTAACTGCTCTTTTTGTCTTGGCTTTGTTTGTGTTTATCCTCCTTTGTTCTGAAGGACACAGACTGCAACAGCAGCCTCATTTTAAACTGTTCTTCCATTTTTTTCTCTATCCCAAATGGACAGCTACTGCCGTCCTGAAGCTGTAATATAAGAAGTCTGTTTCTAACAGCTTTAGAGCAAAAGAAGAGAGTAACAGGAAAAAATGCTGTTTAAAATTAGCCTTGTTTAGTTCCTTGTATGTCATAAAGTTCAACTGTTTTCTCTTGTTATTTCTGCATGTTTAATAGAAGTTAAAAATCTTTTGGACAGCATTTATCATCATGAAACTCAAATTCTGAACTTTACTTAGGTATTCACAGTATTATAGAGCAACAATGTTATGAGAATAACTTTGTAAGGCCCAGCCAACTTATTCCATCTGAATTAATGCAGCATTACTATATTTTTCTAGCTTTTCTATTAACACCTGTCACTGTACTGTCCAATATCCTAAACAGTCTTTTTAGGAAAAGAAAATGTCATTAAATGACTTTAATAACATTATGGATATAAATTAACTTATAAAATGAGTCTTCTAAGGTTTTAAAATTGAAGTCCCCTCTCTGCTTTCAGAACTCTACTCATATATCTCTTCCCTTATCTCTTCCTTGTAAGATTTAAAATTAATTCTTTTCTTAAAAAAATACAGTGATTTCAATCCTCCTATCTGCATTTCTTTGTTCACCATAGAAGAAACGGTTTAGCTTAGCTAGATACACGTTTCTTGTTCACACATCAACTTTTATCTCCACAACTGATTTTCAGAAAACAAAATGGTGATTTTAGGAATGTTTCCTTATTTGAAGGCATCTTCCTAACTTAAATCAAACTCGGTTATGCTCAGTGTTCTGGTTCCAGTTAGGATAGGAACAATTTTTGAAGTAGTCAAGAGGGGGCATGGCTAGGACCTGAAGATTATTCTATACAACCTCACCTCATTGCTGGGGTGCTAATGTCGAATTATTAAAATTATTAGAGAGATGCCTCTGCATGAATTAACGTCTAAACAAGACCATATGCTGAAGTCAATAGGACAGATTTTTATTTAACAGTACATGTGAGGTAGAGAAAGATAGAAAGAAATAGGAGAAAGAGAGAGCTGGGGAATAGAAAGAGAATGACAGAGAGACAGATTAAGTAAAAAAATATCACCACTCCATGGATTCTGAGAACCTCCCATTGATTCTCTTCTTATGGTCTTCTCAGTGGAGAGGGTCTCAGTCTTATCAAAGTGATGGTCTGGTCCATCAGGTGGTGGAGAAAGCCCAAAAACACAGTGTCCATTGGGTTTATATTATGCTTAGGCTAGGTGGGAATTTCCAAGTACCTCCCCTGAGTTGGGGGGTTTTACAGTACGTGATGTAATACTGTGAGTCATGGGGTACTTCAGGAGTCTTTGATGGTCTGTGACACCTTCTAAGATGTTACAGCTGCCTCTCAGGTCAGTTCAGTTGAGTCAATTATGTCCCATATGAATACCTTCACTACAAGTGAATGTCCGGGTACTTTTCTGGAGGAGAGTTTTCACAGTTCAGCCATTACGTAAAGGACTTTGACATGATAAAAAACACTTATCCCACCCCACAAAGATTTGCCTCTTATTGACTTCTTTCCTTATCTTGTTCAACACCCAGCTCATAGCAGAGGTTGTGGGTTTGCACACCCTCTGCATCTGTGTGGCCACTCTCCTCATAGCACCCTGCTGATTGTTTAAGCCATTAGCATTACCATTAGCATTCACAGTCCAGTCTCTCACAGGGTGACTGAGGAAAGGGAGTCTCTTCTTGTCAGGAGTAGCGTGGCTGCAGTTCCTGCTTGGTGAGCTTTCTTCATGTGTGAATTATTTGCCTTTCTTGCACAACTTTCTATTAATATTGTTACTTTTATTATTGATTTCTTATTTCATTGTTGTTTCCAGTAAATTGTTCTTATCTCAACCTGTATTCTCTACCTTTTGTGTTTCCGATTCTCCACTTTGTTCCACCACAGGGGGAGGGGGAGAGAGAAGGAGAGGAAGGAGTGACTGAACTACATGTGATTTGGAGTGTTTCAGTGGCAGCACTAAATTGGGAACACTATTTCTTAACCAGGACACTCAGAAAGATTCAACACCAGAATAATGTATAAAGTAGGATATATTCTGGAAAATATGGAGCAGTTTCCTTTCATACACATTATTTGTGGTTCAATTAATTTTTCACTATTTTTTTAATAGTGTATTTGGTCTCAGAAATTAAATTCTAATGAGAAACATTCCCATCTGTAGATAACTTCCAGCAGCTGCTCCCAGCAGGACGACAGGGTCTCCAAGACAAGTGTTTTCTCAGCTGGTTCTAAAGGGAAGAAAATTCCAAGATAGGCAATGATGTAACCTGGGTATTTGTGATAGCTTTTAAAGAAAGAAGACAAGATTTTGTCATTTTGTCCAAGTGAGATGAAAATTAAAGTACTTGGTGCAAAATCGTGTGTTATGAATGGTATGAAAACTGAAAACTTCCCATATTATCCCTGAACTAGGTTGTCCCACTTTGGCCTTTGCTGTTTAAATCACTGAAGACTGGGATTTAAAGCAAATCTTTACCTCATACATTCTGGGATAGTCTCTCAAACATTGTTTTTCTCTTTTTTCTCCATTGTTTTTTTCTGCTGATAACCACAACCACTTTTTACAAGTCAGCCCTTTATTTACTTGTCTTCTATATAAATTAACAAAGCAAAGTCAACAACTCTGCTGTTAACAGTGAAGATAATTTATAGTAAAAATTTATTATTATTTTTCCCTGAAGTGACTTTACTTTGTTTTACCTTTTGATTTCATGATATTGAAGTTTAATTTCTTGCATTCGTTTTCTGCACAACTGAAGTGGAAAACCCCCCTTATTTCCCAGCTCCCACTTTGCCATCCCTATGCCATCCTAACAGAACAACATGGTAAGCATATAGAAAGGAAGGTATAGATGTAGTCTTAAGAGAGTAATCAGAATTTTTAAAAAGTATGCTCTAATTTAACACCATTAATCTTTCTGAAGTCCCATTTATGGGAATGGATTTTAGAGAACAAGAATTCAAGGCATGAACTCAAAAATGCTTATTTTGTAATGCAACTGGCAGTAAATGTGTATTCCTCACATAAGTATTTACAGGAGTAAAGTGGCTCATTTGAGGGCAATAAGATGACTTAGGGGGAATGCCTTGGTGAAAGCTATCAACACTCTGAATGTTCTAAAGTATTTAGAATAACGGAAGACTTCAAAGTTTGCCAAACATTTTCAGGGAAAAAGGAACTCAGAGATAGGAAGCATTTATAAAATTAATAGATTTATTTAGTCATCTGAAGACTGCTTATTCATGAGGTTTTTGAGAGATACAACAAGAGAAGACTTATGATCTCAAAATTCAGCTCTCAGGTGTATCAAGACTTGAACCTTGAAGGATTGTTAGAACAAAATGTAAAGGTTTTCTCAGAGCCAGATCAATTAGTATGCTGGGCAATAGTGTCTAATAGGAATGCTTCCAAAGGCTTGGAAGGTTTTAAAGTCAATGTAACAGATGTGTAAAACACTCATAGAAGATTTTAACAGCCAACAAGAAGTTGCTTCTCTGAAAGAACAAATCAGAAATATTTAGTCTTTTAGCTATTAAGTCAACAAAGCCCTGATAAAAACTAAAATTTAGCAAACAAGCTAGACCAGTCTAGTGCAACAGGTATTACAATGGCCAGTTCTTGGAGACATGAAAAACAACATCTTTCATATGACAATGCTGCCCTGGTCCTATTGGGAAAATGGGTGACCCATTCTTTTGTCACCATATGCTCACAGAATCACTGGAGGAAATGCCAACAGGATTATTTGGTGATTATTCTTTGAGAAAGAGGAAGGGATAGGGGGAAAAGAAGTGCAAGAGTGACAACAGGAGTCTGCAGTCATTAGTGGGAGAAAGAAGGGATGGCAGCAGCTTTTAGCACTGAAGAGGCTTGTCAGGGACCCTGATACCTAGGATTTGGGCATAGCTAGCCTTAGGCAGCAGTAGGCCAACACAAGTAGACAAAACCACCTAAGACTGGACGTGAATTGAAGCAATTTTCATGGTAAGAAAAATAGAATTAAAAATGGACTTTAAATAACCTGATGATACTGAGACTCTGAAAAGCAGTTTGCATAGTAAAGATAGCAGTACATACTCAGCGGCTTGCAAGAGTGAACTGCAGAAGGTAATGAGTAGGATATATGTGATGAGAGCCACAGTCTGTCTAAACCAGGAGCTGAAGAATAGAAAGAGTAAACGTATGTTTTTCATATACTTCCACAGCTTCGTTGTAGATAATAAAAAAAAAACTTCCACTAAATGCTGAAACAATTGCATTACTTCTCCATTGTTCTCACTGTCAGGGGAGGTTAAACCCAGGAAGCTGATTTGACACATATCAAAAACAAACCAATGTCTTTGTTGTACATGGTTCTGTCAATATGCAAGTTCAGATCTTACTCTGTGAACATGAAAAAGAATTGAGTATTTCTTAGTTTATTTATTTGAAGACAAATCTGAAAAACAGATAAACATACTCTGCTTCACCTGGAGGTCATGGCTTCCATAAACAATAACATTTCATTTCAAGTTTGCAATTTTCTACCAGAAAACACAGTTTAGAAAGACGTAACACCCCACTGCAAAAAATTAGGCTGCAGAAATTCATGTTATGCCAGCAAACTAGTGCTAGCAGTTTGTACAGATTAATGCCAGTTAATGTTATTATAGACTCCATGGAACTTACATGTAAATGTTCTCTTTAATAAAAGTGGTATGTATGCATATAAGGATGTAAGTATCTGAATATTTCTTTTCCCTTAGTGTATCTTGTGTGAGTTTCAGGGAGGAAGAATACCAGCAATGCTAAATCTTACTAGTCATGCAAAGGAAAAAAACCCCTAGAACTATTTCCAATAATTTGAAGTATTTTGTGTCCTTTTCTTAACTCCTTAACATGGATTAATTTTTATTTGTTGCAGATAGTAATAGATGAAAGAAATGCATTTATAGAGTGATTCTGACAACAGTTTGGGAAGCATTTACATTGTAATCTAACAGTGTGGTTGTAGATGAATCAGAACTGATTTATAAGCAGCTAATTCAGACACCAGTACCTCTGCAATGAAGCAGTACTCACGAGTTCAGTCTAGCAGCATGACTCTTAGAAGTTACTTTACATAGGGTGTTTTTCCCAGGCTGTATTCTTTCTGTCAATTGTGTACTGTGTTATGGCAAGCTGAATAATCCCTGGGGAACATTTTTTTGCATGAGTTTTCCTAATGCTTTCACTGCACCACAGTTTTCTTTGGAACAGAAAGCTACAACCTTCATCATTATTGCTGTAACTTTTTAATTAGCGGTTACTAGGACAGCAGCCTTCCTTAACACTTGTGACTGGGTAGTCAGGTATTAATGTCACAAACAGTGGCTTGATGAAGCAACCTTCTAGGGCAGAAATCCCATCAAAGTCCGAAAAGCACTTGCAAAAGCAGGCTTCTCAGAAAAAATATTTTTTCTCTAGGGTTATTGCCAAAATTGCCATGCTGTACTGTCACAAACACAGAAGAATAGTACAATTGCTTAAATAAGAAATTATGCAGTCTTAAGCCTTCAGTGTTTTCCAGGTCGGGAACATTTCCAGTTAGGAGCCAATGAATATATGTTTCCATGGTGATTAGCTAAAATGTGGAATGAACTTAATTTCATGATAATTGCTACATATTTGCAACTGAAGTGCATCTTTCAGTTTCAGCCTAAGATTTTCAGGTCTTAATCACAGATCTGGATCTGAATCTACTGATGAAACCTATAATAAAAAGCAGGGGTATCCTGCATCTGTTTTGGAGGCAGAAGGGTTTTCAGGAGACTGGATGTGATTTCTATTATTGCATTTCACTCCTTTTGGTTGTTTGTGTGATCTTTAAAGAAGCAGTACATATGATGCTTAAAAAAACCCCAAACCACAACTTTAACAGAAAATCCCTTCTTACACTTGTGATAAGCAACCAGTACTTCAATTATCTATCAGTAGCAGAGTTACATATTCCTGTTATGTTTTTTCTCAAAGCTTATATGTAATGCTACAGTAATGGAATTTCACTATAGCTCTTTCATACCCTCTGTTTCCACGCATTTTACATCACAGTACACTTGCCAGCAAAAAGTAACAGCATATGCTTTCACAATTTTATGGCACTGTGAATGTGTGCAGCAATTAGACTGTAATAATAGATGTCAAATACTTCTTTAATAGACATTCTGAAAGCTATCTTTTCTTGGTGGAATGATCAACTATTTGCAAATCGGTTGATCTTACAAATTTGAATTGAAACTGAGGGGAAAGATTGGCCTGTTCACTTAAGCCCCCATGCAGGTTCAAAATCAAAAGGCCTGCTTCTCTGTTGAAGGAAGTTGGCATACTCCTTAGATTAGATCCTATCCAATTTTGGACAAAAAGCTCAGTTGTTTTTTCCACTGGTCTCTGTGTAGTTGATCAGACAGGAAGAGAAAACCTATTACTTCCAGCTACTAAAATATCTTCCTGGAACACGTCTTTTAAGCATTAATATCACTCCCCATTCATTGTCATGTTGAATCTGATTTCTGTAGATGAAGGCAGTGTGAGAGTCACAGGTCCACCCCAGGAAACTGAGTCACCAGCTGTGAGATGGCCCTGGAGAAGGACCCCAAGGTCACCTGTGGGGCTGCTGAGCCACAAACTCTTGGCCAGTATGCTCTGAAATAGCAAAATTATATCATATGTGAATACCTAAATGGTTTATGTCATTATATGCTGAGTTATGTTTGTATAATATGATGCTGAAGGTGTCTGGGAAGATAGGATGAATCTTAAAACCATCTGAATTTTAAAAATCTAAAGTATATGTCATTCACTAAAGGATTAAGTTTTCTATAATTTGCTTTGTGTGGAAGCTTCTGATATTTTTCACTCATAGCTCAAAAATAGGTGTTTGTTAATAGAAATAGTTTAATTCTGAATATTAAAAGCGTAAATTGCTCTATGGAGTCCATTTCTTACCGGAATCCATTACAAAAAAATACTCAGTTCCTCTTACCCGTTTCCTTGAGTGATTTGCATAAATGAGTCAGTGAATGCAGGAAAATGAAGACTGTAGCATAGTGCTTTTTAAAATAGTTAGATCAATTTTACCACAAGTAATGGAGGAGGTATCTGGACAATTATTAATAACAAGTTTTTCCCTCATGTCAAAAGGCCTTTAAAAATAAAAAATTAAAATACCCATTTGCTTGCTTTCTGTTTCTTTCTTTTTCTTTCTTTCTTTCTTTCTTTCTTTTTCTTTCTTTTCTTTTCTTTTCNTTTTCCTTTTCTTTTCTTTTTCTTCCTCCCTTCCTCCTTTTCTCTGTCTCTTTCTGTCTCACATTCTCACATTCTTCCTTCTTTATTTTATTTTTTAAAAAAGACAAAAAGAGTCCTTATTGCTCTATAAAAAAAAACATCTTTTAGACAGAGATGGAAGTGTTGCTAGACCAGATTGTTTAGAACAATTATATTCTTGCAGGCTGGAAGGCAACACAAGTGTTATTACAGTTGAAATGACAATACACAATTTTTGATGCAAGCCTCTGGTACCCATTTTATCTATGACTAATGTGTCACAATGATCGGTAAAAGGATGTACTAATGAAATAACAGCTCTCTTAATCACTTGATTAAAGTTGCAATAATGCTATATGCAAGGGTGGGTGAGACAAAATAACATCTGAAGTAGGAATAGAAAAAGAATATCTGAAGGTAAGTAAATGTCTGCAACAGGAAATAATGTTTCCCCTGTGATTAAGATTTGTTTTCTGAATACTTTTGAATAGTTTTTCTTTAAAACTTAACGCAGAAATTACACATGTGTTTTGAGAGAAACGGAAATGATTTTTAAGTGGCCTTGATCCTATGACAAGCTTAGCAGTGCAACAAAATATCAAATGCACCTGGTGTTTATTGAGTAATCTGAACCATAGATGGCAAACTATTTCTATTATATGTTTATTAAAGAGTATGGAGGTGATCAAAGAAAAAACTCAAAACAATGTGAAGGCCTGAGACTGAAATGAGATGGTTTGTAATCTAAATTATGTTGTTGAGTAGATGATGGGCTTGGTAAACATACATTTCTCTCTGTGGTTTTATTTCTCATGCTTGGAAATGTCAATCAGTGATGCTATGTCATGGCACAGAGCTTTGAGAATCAATTAAGAGCAATCTAAAAGTGATATATAAATTATGGCCAAAGTTTGCATATTTCCTATACTTTAGTTTTTGTTAATCATGAATTTTCAGGGTTATATGATGGCAGGGAATATGAAAATCATAAAATCACAGAAAAACAGACCCACAAGGATCATCACAGTCCA
>VXBX01006761.1:487982-511483 GCA_013400415.1 Scytalopus superciliaris | reverse complement strand
AAATACGGTAAGTCCAGTCAGCTTCTAACCACCAAATACTAATGTGGATACTAGGTAGGAGGAGAATCCTATGATTTAGTTTTTAGTCAGTGAAAATTAATAAAATTATTTATATTCAGGTCTCAGATACCCCAAGACAGTTTTCAGTCAAGTGGTCCATCCATATGTAGAACAAAGAGAGAGAGAGAGAGCGCTTAATTTTCTTTTATTTTTTTTTATTTGAAGAAATATAGCAGGTGGAAACTGATACATGAACTCATTATATCTTGGTGCAAAGAAATTCATGTCAAGTTGAAATCATCAGTGATTTCAGTAACAGGCAAAGTACCAAAATAATTAATGCAGCTTAAAAATGGAACCTTGTCAATATCAGAGACACCTTCAATATGGTCTGAGTCACAAGGATAATTTGAGTCAGTGGTGAACTACCTGTGGGAATCTGGAGTCCTGAGAGAAGGCTTAAATGAAGGACAAAATCACAGGACTGCTCTTTGTATTTTTTCTATTTATCACAATTCTCATGAAAGCTTTCTCCCCTCTTTCCAAACCAGTGTTAGACTACAATGAAGTGTGACACGGGTACATTAATAGCACTGCTCATTTGCAATAAGGTTAAAACCTGGTACATCTCAGCTCCTTAGAGCAAGGGTAGGTTCACAGTTCCCTTCAGTCCTCATATGTATTGTTATATGGTTTGTTGCTAAACTGTATCTAAGTTTTTACAATGGAAAACCAACATAGTTTTGTAGAGCCAACTAGTGGTGTCATAATAAAATGTTTCCATGGAATTTTTTTGCTAGTTCCACCACTGACCATCAGTGCTCCAATACTTACCTCAGATTGATAAATCTTTCCTTCTTAAGTAGATTTTGATTTGATTGTTGTCTTTGTCTTCTATTTAGTTTTCAGTCTCCACTTTAGGCTCTAATTTGAAATATAGCGGTGTCCATATCTTGCATGGGAGTTTTGATCCTTAAGGAGATTTGACAGTGACAACTGAGATGAGTGTGCTGAATCCCTAAAATACAAAGAGTAGAAACAGTGATGCAACTGTGTCATAAATTAGGCAAGCTGTCAAGTCAACTGGAAGTGAGTAGGTGTGTGATAACAGTGAAAGTCACAAAGGATGGATGGGATTACTAGCTCCATAATTTTCTTTTACCAAAAAGACACAAACCTCAAATTCAAGGCAAAGGTATTTTGTGGCCTTTGATTTTGGCTGGTGTTTATATTCAATCGTACATCTCCAGCTGTTAATGGAGATTCTGCAGGCACTAATTAAACTGTTGTCCCTATGTGAGAACATTATAACCATAAAGACTGCAGTGGAGGTGCCAGTTCCCTACCTTGTGCTGTGGTCCTCCAGAGAGAAGCTGTTTGTCAATAATTGCTTCTCTGTTCCCTGATGTAGTGTATTGAAGTAACAAAACAGAAAACCAAAAAACCCTGCTCAAGTGACAGGTGGAGGGTCCATCTGTTTAGATAGAAATAGTACCTGGAGACTCACAAGGGGAGAAAAGGCCTGTAGCTAGTGGAGAATGTGTGTTTCAGGAGTTTTGCTGATGAATGAGGGACTGAATGAACTGCATTAGACTAATTCATTTCTTCTGCCGCCAAAAAAAAGGCAGTTCAGTCTAACTACTGATATACTTGGAGATATTTTGTGTTGTGCTGATCATCTTTGGTCTAAGAAACTGCAACATAGTAATTGTACAGCTTATTTCTCATGTTCTTTTCAAGACAGAGGAATCTATTGCTATTCTTCAGCCCATATATCCACCTCAGTTTCATGCAGCCAAGGAATAGAATTGTTAGGGTAGTAGGGGACTTTCACTGCAGCAACAGGGCTCAAAGTGGTAGCAGTCTGATACTGTCAACAATTATTGATTGTCATTGGTAGTGGTGCTCCCAAACCAGTAAGGGAACCTGATGGGACCAGAGGAAGCAGGTCTGCGGAAGCAGGTGGAATGATTTCTAGTTTCATCTGGTCTGTGTGTTCTTGAAGTGTACACAAACTGAAAAAGGACAGTTTGAGTCTACTGTCAAGGGACTGTACATGTGTGAGAAATACCAGGGGAATATTTTGTTTCAGTATTTCTTTTGTGTCAGATGATTTCTAAAGCTAAAAGAATAAATGAGGAATTTAAGGGATTTTTTTATAAAGACTGAGATGGAATAGTGAAATAAGCCTATCAGGAAGAGGCTGACTTCACCTCAAACTCAATGACAGAATCAATCTGACATTGTAAAGATTCAGGAGATGTTTGAAAATCTGGAAGACAAAAGATCAAATTTGTGAATGCAAGGTTTTCCAGAGGGAAATGAGGGAGAAAAGAGGCTGTCATTTTATAAATAACTTTTAAAGGAAATCTTTGCGATCAAGTATGTGCATGCTTGGTTTTGCAATAAAAAGGCAAATCCTTCTGCTGACAAGCCATCAAGTACAGTGATAGTAGAACTGATCCTCCAAAACATGGTGAAGTTTTTAAAATTTGCCAGGAAGGGAATGTAACAGCTGTGATATATTGGTATAATCTGACCAATGAACTGGCATTTTGGCTGCAGAATGATTTTTCAAGCAGCGGAGGATAAACACCACTCTATTCACATCAAGTATCCTTTTTTTCTTCTGTTCTTTTGATATTTCATTGGTGTGTACGGCTAGAGAGTAGGGTTTTGTGCTGTGATGAATTAATGTGGTAGATTTGCTCTCCTTTTTGTTAGGAGATTCTTGAGAATGTTCTGCCTTTGCAAAATTGGTGTGTTAACTTCACAGCAGTCAAAGATGCAATAAACAAAAAAAGTTTTTTCTGTTAAAACTTGTTTTGGCCCATTGGGACCTCAAGGGCTCTAACCCTAGATAATTTTAAAAGGGGTGGGTGGGTAACACAGAAAATTTCAAATTCTGCATTTTCTTAGTCTCTTTTTAAGTAAGAAAGAATAGAAGAAGACCACTCATGTCACCCTTATCTTGCATATACTGGTGTGTCCTGTCCTTTTGGTTTTGAATTATGGCATTCACACTTTCTAAACATACTTTTTCATACAGCTAAATTAGGTTCTTTTAGTCTAAATTTAACAAGTACGAAATGCTAGGCATACTCTCAGAAGTCATAAGGTGCAAGCAGCCATCATATGCTGTTACAACTAGTAAAATTGCAAGTGCCACAGGAATTCCTCCACCTTAATGACACTACATTGTGTGGTTGTCAGAAGGCTCAGGTACAGTATTTCTATCATCAGCGGTTCCTTTAGAACAGCCTGAAAATATGCTCTTATTCTATGTGTAACATGAGTAGTATAAAGAGCAAGGCATATATATTTAATTTTGCTGTACTGGATGTGACTGTAAAAATAGCAGTTTGATTTGGGAAAAAAAAAAAAAACTTTAAAAACTCTTTCAAGACTAAAGTGTTCATACAAATCACTGTGTTAATTATATATCCTAAAAATTATGCAAATAATCTTTTCAGTGGTGAATTAATCAATGTTAATCACTTGAAAAATAGCTTTTAAGTGTGAGATTTTCTTACAAAAATCTGTCAAAGTATTTGAAGTTCTCATGGTGAATGTACATTTTAATAGTTCTGTTTTAATTCTTTTTAATAGTGACAGATGAATACTCTCTATGTTATTTTGATGTTGAGCAACAGACGCAGTAGGCAATCACAGGTGTAAACTTCTTGCACTGGGTTCCAGAGTCTTGCACAGGTTTGTAAAATAGTTATTTAGATTTCATATCTTAATGTTTCATTTTAGATTTCACATCTTAGTGTTTCATTTTAGATGTCTATGGCACAGCAGAAATAATCCTAATGTAAATGTAAAAAATATAGCAACTAAGTGAGACAAATGATGCTCTTGACCTCTTCTTTAGAATTGTGGACATAAATTGCTGCCTAATCTGAAAATACAGTACAAAATAGTTCTCAAGACCAGGGCATGGGAATGCATTTGGATCAGAACTTTAAGTTTGTGAATTATTTGACATATCTGTGTCTGTTTACTGTCCCAAAGGTGTACTTATTTCTAATGCTTCCTCTTGTGAACGTTAGCACAAGTCTGAAAAACAAGATAATCAGCTCTCTATGTCTCCCCCAGACCTGCTGTAACAGTAGACCCTGTGCTTTCAAGCACACCTAGACACAGGGACCACAACATTGCTATTGTTCAAGCTGGGGCTATATATACTTTTACATCTGGACCCCTGCTGTAACTCTTTGAGTCTCAAAATTTTCCAGTACTTTGACTTGGGATTTAAATAACACATATACTACAGAGCTAGTCAACCATCACAACCTCTCCCAGAACACATCCAGAAAATGGCAGAAAAGATTTGTGGAATCCTCTGAGTCCAGATTTTAACAGCAGGCCCGATCAAAAGCTCTTGCTAGATGTTCAGGCAGATTTGGAGAAATGTAACAATTCCTATCTTCATAGTAAAACAAGGCTTATGCTTTGGCTACATACCACACACTGGCATCTAGCCAAGAATGAATAAAGGTTATTAGCGTATTAGTGTGAAAATCGAATCCCTAGAAATTATCTTGAAATGCATTTGATGTGTGTGTATGTGTAATGTGTTTTCTACACTAAAGCTCATTTTATTCCTATATGTGACTATGATGAGGCAAGCTGCTACCACTGTGTGAGACTACTAGCTAACACTCTGTTGAACTACAGGATTTTGTACAGTGTATCTGTAATTCTCCACGGAAGTACAAAATGAACTACTTATAAAGTTTACAAAATTAAAGTGAAATGTGGAACAGAAATAAAGTTTTGCTTCTGTGGAGTGTACTACAATATTGTGTTAGAAGTAAATAAAAGGGGACTGCAAGGTTTGTAAAGAAATGCAACAGATATTTCATGAGAATACCCAATAATAAAGGACTATGCCTCTATAATGTGTGGCTAGTGTTCATTCACTCGTTCATTCATTCATTCACACATTTCTTCCATAATCTGATTCAAATTCTCAGCTGCATGGTACATTTGATGAAAGACAATTGTTGAAGTGACTGCAAAACTTTGAATAAATTATTAAATGATTGCCTTTCCACATGATAATAGAACTTACATGCTTTCAATTAAATACTTACGTTTACAATTATTGGTCGCATATGCAGTGCAAATATACAAGCAAAAAAACTAGATGCTTCACATCCTGGTTTTGAAATTTCCTGCAGTTCTCACTTGCTTTAACAGAGATCTTTGTCACTCTTAAAATTGGGCTTTAATTGATTGAGTTGGATGACGAAGAGATTCTTTGGTGTCAGGACCTCTACTGCAATGCATGATCAACACATAAAAAAAGCTTCTTCCTTCCATGCTGTAGCGGGAAAGCAATTTTCCATTAAATGTTCCTGTACTTCACACATGATTTCTGTGTGATGAACTACTGAGACAACTACATTTTTAAAGAGGTTCACGGTTTGCTGTGTTGTTTCATTTAGAAACACCTGAATACAGAAACTCCTTCATGAACTCCTTCAAATAGTCAGATATAGCTCGCACGGTCAAATGTTCTGAATCTGACATCAGTCACGTACCATGGGAGACAGGTACATTCTGCCATAAATAAAGGAACTAAAATTTGTTTTTCATACTTTTTAATGCCTGTTCACTTTTCTTCCCATTGATGGTTCATTGCTGGTGTGCAAGTGAAGACTGTGTTTTATACATATCAGGCCACAATACCACTGCCACAGAAGGGATTAATTAGCATAAATACATTTATTTTAGTTAGTAAGTCGTATTCAATTCAGTTCCCTGAGTTATTGCATTAGATAATAATGCTCTTTCCCAGGACTCAGGCAAAAAAAATTGTAACTTCAATTTCTACTTTCTTGAAAGAAGACTTGTATCACACCAGACTGTCTAACATATCTACTCTGCAGTCTTTAGTTTATCGGAAATATTTCTGAAATATTATTGATCTTTTTATGAGATTATCTCAGGGAGGAGACTCCATATTTTTTCTGATTCATCTCTGATCAAAACAAACAATATGAAAGAGTCTCTGGGTTGGGTTTTACACATGAAGGTGAAGGGGAGCTGGTAACATGGCAGAATCCTTCACACTCTGGATTCAGAATTACTGATAAATGCTAGTAATGAAATCCTAACCACCCAGCAATGACTAACACAGATGTTATTTTTGCAGATAACAGTCTTATGGTGCATGAAGCATTAGTCACATCTTTTAAATAATTCAGAATTCAGGAGAATATTAATATACTTTAACTTCTACTTAATATTGACAAATGTGTTTAAATTAACCTCTCAAACACTCGGACAACTCAAGACATGAATTTATTGCAAGACCACCAGCTTTAAGTGTCTTTTTGATCCAATAAAAGAATTGATAGACCTTGCATAGTCAGACAAAGGAAAAGAGCTTTTGGTCTCTTCCTAATTACACACTGAGGTCAGTCTTTTAGAAGGAAAAGAGCAGGGGTAAATTTATATCCCAGTCCACTTGTATTAGTATGGATTGGAAGAACTGGTAACATTACTTTGACTGGTCCTAAAAGACCATTAAGTTTTAGTCTCTCAGTAGCATTTGCCAGTCACTGTGGCATTATTATGACAAATGAAGAGTTGTTGTTTTTTTGGCTTTTCTTAACACAGAAAATAAATTTACTGGTGGAGAGAATGGGGTATGAAGGATTCATTTGATAAATGTTGTGGAGTAGTGGGATGGTATCATTTGCAGGAGAAGTTTGTTAAGTCAGGTACCAAAACAAGAGACCAGGGACCATAATGCTGCTTGTGGCATGAACCACTCACTGCTTGCAGTTTTCTACCTCTGCATAACCTCCTCCAGGGCTGCACAGCACCTAGATTTCTGTCAGGCACCTATTTGTAGTATATGGATTACAAACAAGATTGTGAACATTAGCTCGAATTTGGTGATGTGTGAAAAGTGCATGTTCTGGTTCATTGTACTTTTAATCCTGCATTTGTGTATCTTTGATGCTTTGTGGCCTTTGTTATTTCTGCAGATGAACCAAAGGTTTGCTTCAGCCAACTGTCATGCGCTGGTTCTTATTTCTAGAACCGATAACATTTTTTGTTGTTACTCTGAAATGTGGGAAATAATAGTACTGTTATATCTGCCTTTCAAAGATTAAGTAAAACCTTAGTTACCTTCCTTCTCTTAATTAAAAAAACCAAACAAAACCACAACACAACAAAACCAGAACTCCTTTCTCAATTGTCTATTACCTAAGTAACAAGAAACATGTTTTCCTTGTTCATTAGAAGGCAACATTGTTAGGTAAAGCAGAATCCAAATATCCAGGCTAACGTTCTTCACAAACCTTTCACCAGGTATGAATTTGAGCAAAACTCTGAACATTCCAGATAGCTCAGGAAAGAGGAAGAACCAGAAGTGACTGTAGAGGAAAATCTGTAGGGCACAAGGGATATAAAATGGCATTTTATAGCCAAATGTTCACTTCACAGAATGTCTCTGAATAATAAAAATACAAGTACAGTTATAATTCCTTTCAAAACCCACAAAATTATCTCAAGCACAAACCTTTATACTGGACGCCAGATCCTCCTGATGCAGAAAATACTTGTGTCCCTGTCTGAATTGTTTTACAGTTGCACAACAGCTTGACATGCTGCCCTGCCGAATCTGGCTGCTGGGCCCCTTCACCCCACAGGGAACAAGTGCCAACAGCTCCTTGGCAGCTGCAGTTTGCCAGTTGTACCAGCACTGCATGCTTTCCTCAGGCCCTGGGAATGCATCCGGGAGCTTCCAAAAGTCCCCAATGTCCTTGCCTTGCCTTGTGAGCTCTGGGGACACAGCTGAGGATCTTCTACTTTGTGTCTCTGGGGTAATACCTTTATTTTCATTTAAACTGGGAATTTGGAAAAAGAAGTGGTTTAATTTTCTCTTAAAGATCATTTTAGTCATCTACCTTTGGTGTATTTGTTTTCTACTCTTTCAGGAAGATGGGAGGAACAAAGAAGACATAGCAATTCTTTGCAGTAAATGCTTTGCAGACAAATATTCTTTACGGTTTGCATTAGGAAGTTGACTTTGGACATATGTTGGAGCTTGGACAGGAATCTAAAGTGATTGACAGTGACAAATGGTGATGTACTATTCTAGGAAAATTAGTATATATCTGCTATGATGAGTTGTAAAGACATTAATGCTCAAACCTATTTTTCCTTTTAAAAGATCCTATATTTTTTAGACATACTTTTTTTGATGCAGTTGCAGCTGTCAGCACTGACAAGGTTGAATTTACTAATTCATGTCTTCCACTTCTACTCTGTAAAAAAGCTAAATTGCCTAATGAAAAAGCTCCCAGATTAGATTTTCTTTTAAATAGTGATAATAATAATGTGGGTTCTTCATCTATAATTCTAACTTTGATCTATCCAAAACTGTGACTAGAATGAGGGAAAAAGAAAGAGGAAACAAAAAGAAAAATTATAGCTGTTGTAGAAACATTTTTTTTTAATATATAAATCTGGTTTCTTTCATGTATTTTCTTTCTTATAGCTGATAATTGCTGAAATACTTTGCCTGTTTTATATTTTTTTTCTCCTTTGTTCTATATCTGTCTCTCTATATACTTGTGACAGAAAACAGATGCATTTAGTTCTTGAGCATTTTGCATCAGAGATTTGTGCATGGCTGGGCAGGTGACTGACTGTGGCACATAAAGAGTTAATTGAAGCTTCAGACTTTTGTATTTCAGGAGTGAAAAATTATTTACCCACTGCCAGGAGCTGATATCTATCACATCTGTGGAAATGCATAACTCAAGCAGGTCCTAATGTCCCAGGGCAAACAGGGACCTGGGAATAACAGAAAAACCTGCTGTTAAAATAAACCCAAAGAAAAAAGCACAAGAGACACATACTATTAGCAAAACTACTCTTAGAGCTGCAGCTGTATCACACACAGAGAGATGTCCAGGACAGAAAGGGCTTAACTTGGAAATGGCTTTTAATTTACTGTGCCTAGATCCTGAATGTCTGCTCTTAGAAAGGCTATGAAAGTGCCAAAATCGAGATGAGCCTCCTACGGTTTGATTTGGTTTATTTACAAGGCAAATCTTTTGGTAATGTGACTAGGGGAAGTCCAGTCAAGCCTGAGTGTCTAAGAATATGTGGTACATAATGTAACATATCAAGTGGAAGAATAATACATTAAATGGAAAATAAGGTGAGATTTCCCCTTGTTTGTGAAGGTCAGGCTGAGCAGATAGTTTCAAGTATCCCAAAAAAGGTTCACGTTACTGAAGATTCTTTAGACTTAATTTTACCCCCATATTGTTTTCCTGTTATTGTGACATGAGAACATGTTTGGTTTTGTCTTTTCAAATCAGACTTTGTTTTCAAAATTGTCTTTCTCTTCATCTGCTTTTGGTAATGTGCTCAACTATGGTCATATCTGGGAAAAAAAATCCCACTATATGATGATTTCTATTGGAACTTTCTATAAGACTAAGAGAAATTTCAAATGTATTAGTGGAAATTTGGAGATGAGTTGGAAGTTTGAAGTTCAGGAATAATTTTGCTCTTTTGCCACATATTTCAGTGTGATATGTTTCTGATTCTTGTTCTTTCAGCATAAAAACCTGGTTTCAAATAAAATTTCGGGGGAAAAAAAAGAATTTTTTAGAAAATTTTTCAAGGAAAGTAATCGGAACTAAAGTCATCTTGCTTTGCAAGAACATTTTTGATGAGCCAACATGCTAAGTATGTTAGTGTATTTGAACAATTCTCAACCTCTATTTCTCACAGAGGTAATTCATGTTGTGCAGGAGTCATTCCCCATCTCTCTAATTGGCAACTTTCTATGTTCTGTACACAGTCAAGCTTAGATACAGATTGTCCTGAAGAAAAGAACAATAGAAGTGTACTTTTTGTCATTGTTTCTTAAAAAGGGTCTGTTCCAAATACTCCTTTTTCACTGTCATGGACATTATCTTATCTGCGAGACTGCTTCTGAGAAGTTTTCTAGATGTGACAGTAAAGCCACATAGGGGCTAATAAAATGATGCTCGCCAAGAGTAGTGAGAATAGAGTAATTAAAGGAAAAGGAAAAGCATGAAACATAGAACTGCTAAAGCTCATCCAAATACAGTCTACTTTGACATGCTGCAATAGCTGCCTTCCCTGAATCTAATTTACAGTAATACTTAGAACAGTTACAGCAGAGAATACTGAAAAAACCCTCTCTGCTAAACAAGGGGGCTGCTTTAGCCAGATTTCCTTCCGCAGACTGTCTACTCAGCCTGCTTGGATGACTAAATAGGATGTTCTTGTTTCCTGGAAGTAGTTTTACAATGAGTTGGCCTTCTTGAATATTAGAAAATGTTCGTTATTCAGTCACACATCCAGACTGAGGCTACTTCATCAGTTTTGCAGTAAAATGACTAATGGGAAGTATTGTCTATAGTAAAGCAGAATAGTCAGTATCATGGATATTTTCTTTTGTACCTGCTATTTTTCTATCATATAGCTTTGGAATAATTTCTTTTTGGGAAAAATAACCTACCAAATGCCCCTTAATGAGCTCAGAGTGTCAAAGTGATGTGACCCCAGTGTGCTTGTCAGTTGTCCCCAGGCAGAGGCTGATTTACATTCAGACCAGTCTGCCTACAGAGACAGAGCTTCTGAACCACCTGTCAGTTGTTCACATTAAATGTAGGATAGATCTACTGTGGAGTTAAACTGACTATCTCCTACATATTAAACAAGAACTTGTTTAAAGGTACTTTTTATGCAATTCTTTAAATGAAAAGATGGTGCAGACTGATTTATGAGAATGCTTAAACATACATATACCAAGATTTAACCTCCATCAGATGTGCCTAGGTCTTGTTTAGTTTTGTATTTTGGGTGTGCTTTAGCATATCCAAAATAAGTCTATACTTTGGTCATGTTAATTCCAAAAATCTTGCAACTGTTAATCATGGAATATCAATCACAAATGGAAACCAATGACTTCAGAGGTGTGTGATGGTCCATAGAAGGTCACAACTTCATTTTTGACTGATCAGGACTTCAAAGGCATCAGAATATGAATATGTGCTCCTATTGACATTGAGAAACACAGGATATTACTAGTGGGACTGAATGAAAATCTCATCCATAAGTAACAATATTCCTAAACAAATATAAAGCGAAAGAAAGTAAAAGTCTGTTTCAGAGGAAACCAGCTTCATATGCACATCAATGCTCAGCTGACAGACATAATTCTAATCCTATATTTGCTTCTGCATCTGTCTTTACTATTCACTAGATTCAGTACCATTCACCCTCTCCCTGGCATTATATTTTCATTCTATATTTCTTATCAGTCGATTACAGGTTGTTTTTGATAACAATATACTTCCATCTGATGGGGGTACATCATAAGAGATATCAAAGTTAAAGTTTCCTTTTTTTTGACCCTGCTGTGCTGGTGAGCATGCACTAAGATGCAAACCCCTTTTCTTATGCATAGTTTGATTTTTTAGGACAATGCTGAGGATTCATCACTAGTGTATCAGCAGACAAGCTCCAATATTGTTCTTCATGTACTTGTTGACTGACAGTTATATTCAATTCCTCTAATGTTTCCTTGTATCATTATGAAAGTCTGTCCTCTCATTACCTCATAATTTGATGTGATCTCTTGTCTCTCCCAATTCCCTTTTTAATAATATCATCAAGACAAGCCAGAAATCAGCTCATAAAATATTCGTGTATTCCTACTTTAATTATAAGAACAACTCAACTTTCCACCTAAAAGCAGGATTTTGTATTAGAGTCCATCAAGTAGTAAACCTCTGAAATTTAAAAAAAAAAAAAAAAAGTTTGAATACTTGCTTTACTTTAAGTCATCAGCTAGGATTCTCAGTGAAATATACATTACCTGAGATCAAGGCACATGGTTGGTTACACAGAGATATTAGTACAACATGTAGTACTTTCTTCTCTACTGTTCCAGAGATTGTTACTTTTTTCCCTATCCAGGCAACTACAGAGCAAAGAGAACTTTCATTTGATTTTCTTTAAAACAGACTTGTGTATCTCAGAAATCTGGTGTGAGGGTGTAGCTACTACTATGGTTCTCTCCACCACCACCAAATGCAAGAACTGATCCTAGGACAGTTCCCCTCTTAAAGGGAAGGGAGTACCTGTTGATAACTTGAGCAAACAGCATTTTTGCATTGTGCCCAAGACATGATGAGAAGAAAATAAGAAGAAAATGTGTGTGTCCAGGATTGCATATCACTTTTAAGAATCAAAGCAGTTTCAATTTTTCAGTTTTGTTATTGCTTGAGGGACAAGGATAGGTTAGACAGAAAAGACTCCCACTAAAATGCAATTTTCAATACATAAACTAGGCCAGGGAATTAATGTTTACTTTGTTGGATGAACAGTTGTATAGATTTTGTTCTGGCATTATGCCTACTGTGAATTTCACAGATTAGTCTAAAAGAAGCTCCTAAACTGGGTCAGGAGATGAACTTCAGATTTTGACAAAACTTGTAACTAGCCCTAAACAAAGTTTTCAGAATGCCTCTTGCTTACACTCCTAAAAATAAATATGACACTCTGTATAATTTTCAGATAGCAATGCTTGTTTTTCAAAACAAATGTACATGCACACTTGGTTTACCTTAGTTCTGTGTATTTTTGCAGAGGCTGTGACTGTCTTCAGTAAGTATGACACTCAGATGCCTTGACTTTGTCCTCCTTAAAGGGTGCAACAGTTTGCAAATACAGTTGCCTAGAGTTATACTACTTGTAATATATTAGTGCATGCGACAGCTTTAACCCGTCTCAGAATGAATGCTTTGTGTATACAAGGGATGCAGAAGCTACCAACCACTTCTCTTTCTGGCCACTGGGCCGATGTTGTGGAAAATTGATTTCCAGTTGGATTCTCTCGCTTCTGCTCTTATATTTTGGTTTCAGAATAACTACCCATGACTGATAATAAGTATAAACAGTAGCAAGGAAGTAAAGCATGGAGGCAAGAGGGCAGGTGGTAGGCACTGAAATATAAAACAGTGAGGGACAAACAATCATGCACAGTTAAGTTGTAAGTTATACAAACAGATATGTCTGGATATAGCCCACAATCTTAAGATCTTGCTCCATAAAACAAGAAAAAATTCAGACATTAATTTTCCCCCATCACTCTCTCCTTAGACACTCAAACTAAGATATTACTATTTTACTTCAATTTGCATAGTAATACAAGTAAAAACAATCTTGACTTCACAATATTGATTAGCTCTGTGCTTTGGGCATTCAGCTGAGATGATCTCTCTCACATCTCAAGCAAGTAGCAAAGCTGTCAAAACACAGATGATCCAAAATGTTTAACTGTTCATATAAAATGGAACTGCTCCAGCAGAAGATAAATAATTAAGAACAAAGGCTTTGTCTCAGTATCACACCTCCTATCATTCTTTACTAATCACTGAGCCATTGTGGACAGCTGATTTCTTAATATGAATGTGATTTCATAGACCATTTTGTTATTCTTGAAAGAGTATTTTTGAAGGAATATGGTTATGTCTAAAATCTCTTCATGATCCCTAGTGAGAAGGATCTACTGAAGGACAGGCTAAAGGAGCAAACAAAGGGTTAAAGGGATGATCAGAAAAGCATTGAATACTTAGCATCCAGCAATGAAAACTTGTCAGTGCAAAAGATTTGGCCAGTAGAGCTAAAGGAGAAAGGGGATAGAGCACTCATTGTAAACTTTGGCTAGAAAAAGCTAACATTTTCAGAAATCTGACAGGTTTGAAGTGTGTTAAGAGTGCTGGGAAGAGAAAAATTCTGCTAGTGACTGTACTATTCAATGAACCTTTGCTTCTGCATCTTGTGCACTGGATAAATAGATTCCTTTCCCCATAGTTTGCCACAGAGCCAGGTGCTTATATCTCCTGGGGGGAACATGAGAAGTGTAAATGCCAACTCATACAGCAGAGAAGAGCTGACTATAGGTTCCCTAGTAAGAACTGTTTAAGATGGTTTCTGATTTCATGTGATGATGACATTTACATAGAGATATGCTGGCTTGATGGGACTTTTTTCCTAATTTCGTTTTCAAGCTATTGACCACAAACATAATTCCACAGTTGTGAAATTGCAAGCAGTGCAATGAAAAGATTGCTCAGGTTTTTAAATCATTATTCCGATTTAAATTGTTAATATTTTTCTTCCTCTAAATTCTTTTAAAAATCTACTTATTTTCAATTTTATAAAATCTTGTTTAAAATCACAGAATTTTTGAGCTATTTAAATATTTCCATGAATCAAACACAGGAAAAAAATCTAACCTGCTTAATAGTTTTGCATATTACCTTCATGTATTTAGACCAAATAAACTAATACTATTTAAATTTTTAACAGTGTTCTGTAATACTTAGATGAACTTCACAGGTATGTATGATAATTGCAGCAAATTTGAAGAGGATAAAAAAAATCCAAACTGAAGAAGTTACCGGTTTCATAGGTTTAAATTGGTGTCTTATGTGGTTCTGAACTGCAACTAAGAATTGAAGTGGACAAAATTACCCAAATATACCCTCCCTCTTAGTCAGCTTCACAGGACCCTCCCCAAGCCAAATAAGGTCAGGAAGAATGTGCTAAGCACTGAGTGTGCTAAGAATAAAGTTGAACTGGGATGGATAAGGTTACTTTGAACTCTATATTTCATGTTTCCTGACATACACCCCAAAGAACTGCAATTATGCTGGTGAAGCTGCAGGAGCTTTGAACACTATTTTCCCAGTTCTTTTGATTTTTGTCGCCTTTCTGTGCATTCCTGTCCTGTTTAGAGCTGTGCCTTTTTACTTTTTATTTGTTTGTACATGGTTCTGAGGATATTACAAAAACGTGCTGAAGGTTCACTGTGAGGCATGGCTATTTTTGTTAGAAGCTGATACTTTAGACTGAGCTTTAAGTGTTGCCTCTGGAAGGCCTTGGTTTGCTCTAGGAGGGCAGGATTCTGCAGAAGAAATAGAAATTTCAGAGGGGAGCAGAAGAAGAAGGAACACAATTAGACAAAGCAGAGGACCTCCCTCCTTCTCATTCTGCAGTTCCTGCAAAAGCCAGCAACCCAGAAGTACCATCTAAGCTGCCTCACTAGATCTTGAGAGTTTTAACAGAATATATCTTACCATCATCATGGCTGAGATTACAGCAGAAGGTACAGTAACTATTTTCAAATATAACTAGCCAAAAATTATATGTACTTTAACAGTGTAATTGAGCTAACATGTAAAAATGATTTGTTGCTCTTATTAAATAACACTTTTATTCCAGGATCATTTAATTTTATTTGCTGGATTGCTTTTAGTTTTTCTTTCCCTTGGGTTTTTTTTTGGTTTTTTGTTTGTTTTTTTTTTTAATTTTTCACTCCTGTAGCCTGAGTTTTCAGATTACTGAACCTAGTTCTCTTTACACCACTAAAAATAGCCTTAGTCTCGTTTGCAGAACACTACTGTTTAGGGAGCTCATTCGAGTGATACAAGAGGGAAATGTGTGACTTTCAGGGGTTTCAACTCTCAAGCCTTTGCTTAGGTAATGCTTTGGTAGTCCCTTATAACCAGAGATTTGCCAGAGTCAGAATAGCTTAGTTTGTTGGCTCTGATTTTTCCATAGGGATCACAGAGTATCTGTGAACTGTATATGTAGTTACTGAAGGGTAAAAGGTTAAAAAAATCTCTGCAATACTTATTCAAGCAAACTTCTAACAGAGTCAGTAAAATTGTGCTGAAATAAGTATGCCAGAGCTTGGCCTGCAAGAATGGAAGGCATTTGTAGTAACCAATAAATACATATTCTAAAATATTAATGTTTCAGGTACTTTATTTCCTGACCATTCATATTTAAGTACTGTTTTAGATGCATAATAATATTTCATCAAGTGCAGACAGAGGATATATTTAAAACAAAACTCTCTTTAATACTGAATATTTTTATTGAATTTCATTCCAACCTTTTATTTTTCAGTTTATCTGAATTTAATAATTGATACTACAAAAGATGCTTTTTAACAGTCTTCTGAAAGTTATTTTTATTCTACTTCTCAAGGTTATGCAGTGTTTCAGTGCATGAAAGCTGTAGTTTTCATCTTCCATTTTTTTATTGTTAGCACTTGTAGCAAGATTCTGCATTAAGTTCTATTAAGAGTGACCCCTTTCCTTCTAAAGGGTTGATGTTAGGAGTGTGTCAAACTGTACAGTCGTTGCTTGATGTCTGGTTAGCCACAGCAAGGACACAATGTGGGTTTTTAATCAGCAGGTGGACGGATGTCTAATTTACTTCTGGCTGCAAATACTGCCAAAACAGGTGTCTCAGTCTGACAGCCCTAACGCAAATACTAACATGAGTTTATTTTGGTATGCTTTACAGGCTTGTTGGAAACATTGATTATTTTGCAGTTACTATCACGGAAAACTGGAATAACCAAATTAGCAAGATTTGTAGTCCAAAATTAATAGTAAAAGCAGAAGACTTTTCAATCAATCTAGTAAATAAACCATATAATTAGTTTAGTTTAGTTTAGCTTAGTTTAGCTTAGTTTTGTTTTCACGTATTTGGAATGGACCTATGTTGATTGACCGATTTTTAAACTCCGTATCCATGAGATGGAAATTTTACTCATGGAAGAAAAGTAAGAATTCAGCCTGAGGCTGATTTTTCACTGCAGTTTATTTTCCTCTGGGGCTAGTACTGGCACTCACAGTCTGAAAGTTTAGATATAAACTCCAGCAACATATAGTTTGGATAAATAAAAAACTATTAAAATACTTGTTGCTTCACAGAATTCCTTTTTTATATATTTTTTTTTTTCATACTACATCTCAACCCATGATTTGCTGGGGTCTTCATGATTTTATTGGGATTCAAACACTTGCTTCTGTGGATAGATATTCTTAACTCTATTTTGCACTGTCAGTGACACATCAACCAGACTGTTGGGCTCCTTGCCTTTTGGGGTACCATGCTGACACATCAGAGAGCATGGCACAGCAGTGATGCAGGTTTCAGCACTGCCGTGGCCAGTGTGATTGCTCATTTAGAGAGATGGTCCAGCCCTGGAAGAGTGTGTTGGTACACATCTCAGGTACCTTTTCCTGACAGTCCATGTCAAGGCCATGATCTATTCGAGATAGATGAATAGGGATGATGGGGAGCTCTTTCAGGTCAACATCATGATAGTGACAATGACATTAAGTTACTTAAAAATGTAGCCACTAAGCAGTGTGCCTGCCCTGTCTACTTCCATCTCAAGCCACATGCACTACCTACTCTTTTCCACAGCTACAAATTGTTAGTTGCGGAAATACTGGTGAAATGTACACTGTGAAAGGCAAAATGAGATCTCCGAAGACAGCAATTTATAAGTGTCCTTAGAAAATTGGCATGACCTATGTCTCCTGCTGTCAAGTATTTAGGAGAAGATTCCAAAGGATTATCTTCAGCATTCTCCTATTACATGGCATTGCAGTTGAAGAAATATACCATTAAAAAGTGAAAGTCCTTAAAACTGTATAAAAAATATCAATACAGATACTAGGTATTCTGCCTTTGCAACACTCTTAGGATCTAATGCTAGTGGTTTTGTACAAATATTAATATTATTTAATATTAATTATTGGAATTATTATTGTTACATTTAAACTATTATTTATTATTCTTGTAATAGTGAGGATCTTTACTGTGACCCACTTAAGAGATTGTCTAGAAAGCCATGGGTCTGTAACTATACTGCTTTGTGGTGTTTCTGAACACAGGGATGGCAGATGTAGTTCACAGAATCATAGAATATGACAAGTTGGAAGGGACCCTTAAGGATCATTGAGTCCAACTCTTAGACCTGCACAGGGCCATCCCCAGGAGTCACCATGTGCCCAAGAGTATTGTCCAAACACTTCTTGAACTTTGTCAGGCTTGATGCTGTGACCACTTCCCTGGGGACCCTGTGCCAGTGCCCAACCACGTGAAGAATGTTTTTCTAATATTCAACCTAAACTTCCTCTTAAAACAACTTCAGGCCATTCCCTTGTGTCTGTCTTGTCACTGGTCACCACAGAGAAGAGATCAGCATCTGCCTCTCCTCTTTCCCTCATGAGAAAGTTGTAACTACAACAAGGTCTCCCCTCAACCTCCTCTTCTCCAGGCTGAACAGACCAAGTGACCTCAGCTGCTCCTCATACGGCTTTCCCTCAAGGCACTTCACCATCTTTTTTGCTCTCCTTTCGATATTTTCAATATGTCTTAATATCTTTCATATGTTGCAGTGCCCAAAACTGCACACAATATTTAAGGTGATGCCATCCCAGTGCAGAGCAGAGCAGGACAATCCCTTCCCTCAACCGGCTGGCGATGCTGTGCCTGATGCCCCCCAGGACATGGTTGACTCTCCTGTCTGCCAGGGCACTACTGACTCATATTCAACTTGCCATTGACCAGGGCTCCCAGGTTCCTTTCCATGGCACTGTTTTCCAGCATCTTCTTCCCCAGTCTGTACGTACATCCTGAGTTGTCCCATCCCAGGTGCAGAATCCCACATTGTTCCGTTGTTGAACTTCATATGGTTGGTCATTGCCCAGTCCTCAATTTATCGAGGTCTTTCTGCAGGGCCTCCCTGCCTTTGAGGTAGTCAGCATCTCCTCTGAGTGTTGTGTCATCTGCAAACTTGCTTAGTATCCCTTCCAATCCTGTGTTGAAGTCTTTTATGAAGATGTTGAGGGGCACAGGGCCTAAAATGGACCCCGTGGAACCCCACTAGTGACAGGTCACCAGTATGATGTTGCCCCATTCATTATTGTGCTCTGTGCTTGACCCATGAACCAATTTCTCACCCACTGCGTGATGTGTTTATCCAGCTGTGTGCTGGACAGTTTGTCCAAAAGGATACTGTGAAAGACAGTATCAAAAGCTTTACTGAAATCCTAGTAAGTTGCATCAACTGACTTCCCTTGATCAACTATGTGGGTTGCCCTGTAGAAGGAAAGGTTTGATAAGCAGGACTTTCCGTTCATGAAACGTGCTGGCTGTGACTGATGGCAGCATTGTCTTTCAAGTGTTTTTGAATACTTCCCACAACAATCTTTTCCATAACTTTACTAGGCACTGAAGAAAGACTGACAGGTCTCTAGTTTCCGGAGTCCTGCTTCTTATCCTTCTTGTAAACTGGGGCAACATTTACGAGTCATTTTCCAGTCAGATGGGACATCTCCAGATTCCCAAGACTACTAAAAATTATTGAGAGTTTTGTGATGGCATCAGCCAGCTCTTTGGGGACTCTTGGATGTCCCATAGATTTGTTGGCATCCACTGAAGCAGCAGATTCTGCAGAGTTTCAGGGTAAATTGAAGGTTGATTATTCTCACAGTCACAGTCCTCCAGCTCAGGGTGCTGAGACCCTCTTGCTCAATAATCCGTGTTCAAGACAGGAGCAAAGAAAGTGTTAAATACCTCTGCTTTGCCTCCATCGCTGTATGTGACATGACCATCCTGCAATGGACCAATGCTATTTCTATACTGTCTATTGCCATTAATGTGTTTGAGAAATCTATTTTTATTGCTCACCACATTTCTGCCCAGCTTCAACTCCAGTTGAACTTTGGCAGCACAAATTTTCTCCCTACGACATCAAGCATACTGTCTATTGCCATTAATGTGTTTGAGAAATCTATTTTTATTGCTCACCACATTTCTGCCCAGCTTCAACTCCAGTTGAACTTTGGCAGCACAAATTTTCTCCCTACGACATCAAGCCACATCTCTGAATTCTTCCCATGTCACTTGACCTTGAGACTGGCACCTCTGAGAAAAGGCCTCTACCAATGTACAGCTTAATCTGTATGTGCACAGTAGCTCCAGCAGCAGCCCTATAGTTGGTCCTTTCTAGTCCAGTCTTCTGCAGGTCACAGTGCAAGGTTGATGGCTTTCCCCTGACACTTTATCCTCCCACGCAGGGAAGAATAACAGAGATTCAGCTCTGTTTGCTGCAATGCTCTGGAGACTGCACTGATCTAATCCAGAGAGGTAAGGAGAGGAGAAAGACAGGGTTTCTATGCCAGTTGTTTGTCTGCCACAACTTATTTCTTCAGTGGAGCAAGAGAGAAGCAGGAGTCATATAGAAATATGAAAATGAGTTATAGTTTGGTCCTTATTTTGCTGCTGAGAGCTGTGCAACTACATATTTCCTCTGTCTGGAAGCAGGCTGCAAGGAGACAGGCTAGCCCTGAGGCCACACACAGCTTGTCAGTGACAAAATCAAAATTAGCTTCTGGATTTCAATGCTTTTCTCAGGCTAGTTGATAATGACAAAAAGGTGTAAGATTTAAACCATTTCAAAAAGCAACAAGCTCTGTATGTTTGAAGATTAATAGACATGAAACTAATAATGTATGAGAAATAACACACAAGAACCACAGGGTAAAATACTAATCACTTCATGAGTATGATGGCCAGAAGCTAACAGTAGTATCTGGTAGGCAAAAAGTTTGTAACAAAGTCACACTACAGGCAAGTGGAAGATAGCTACTTCTCATGGTAATTCATGAGTTGCTGCTAGAGGTGCTAGTTGTGCCGACTGCAACAGAGGCTTAGATGAATAAATTAGATTAGATGATTCATTTTGATGGCATATGAGGTGTTTCCTGCCCTTCAGCCATATGCGGTGTTTCCTACCCTTCAGTCAGACTACTGTTTAAGCTTGGAATTAGGAGATTTCTATAGAATTCATTTACATCTAGCCAAATTTCAAACTGAAAAGATGTCTTCTTTTTCTGACTTTCAGTGTTGGGGAGGAAGCAGACAGTATACGTTTTACAACAGGGTAAGGATAGCACAACAATTTTAGCAATGACTTTTTTTTTTAAGGAATCAGTCTGTTCTTGTTCACAACTACTGGGTAAAGTCAACAGTTTATTATCCAGAAATACAAAAGTCAGAAAACCCATGTCTACCCACAAAAAAGTCTCTGTGGGGAACAAAAGCTCCAGATTCTCACTGAGATTCCTTAAAATTTGTATTCCCCTGTGGCTGTGGGCCTGGACAACTGAGCTGGTTAGTTTGGCTCCAGCCTTGGTGGTTTCTCATAGCCTGTTGAACAAAACATGAGGCCAAATTTACTAGCTTAAGTTTTAGGTTTAAGAATTTATGGACGATGCTACTCAGAGCTGATACAGTATCTATGGATGTTTACTTGGTACAGGGAAACATACATATCATTAACTTAGGTAGGCCCTTTGAAAATTATCGACCTATGAACAGCAGGAAGACATAAAACCTATAAACCAGAGAACTGTGGTGTTGTTACCCCACGATGGGCTGAAGGTGTGTGTGTAAAGTTAACTCCTGTTTACTTGTGGGCAAACAGCTGGACTGTAGGTCTGAACATTTATTCTTTTTTAAAAGAACCTTGTGCTCACAAGTATTTGGAACATATTTTAATGTTATATAATGACAAGTGTGTTTAAAATCCTAGTAGTATTTTCAAGTTATTGGGGGGATCAGTTAGCACTCATTTAAAAATTAAATCTGTGCAACTACTTACATTCTCAGAAGTCCCAATCTAAAGCTTCAAGTACTTTAACCTTCAGAAAAAATCTGGTCTATAATATAATCTGGTCTATTTTGAGTATTCTTCCCCATTACCTGCAATGTAAATACTGAAAAGGTAGATTCATGCTGCTTCTACTGCTCTGCTCTAGAAAGCAGAAACTTAATTATTTTGACTTTTAGTTTAAAACATATTTCATAATATAGGTCTAGCTTCAGTTCCAAACCTAGTGAGGACGGAGAAGCCAGAGTTACCCCATTTGAAGAGGGTCATGCAGTTGCAGAAATCAAAAATATTTTATATTCTTTCTGATGTTGATATTTGCTGGTTTCTTTTCTGTTTAAAATATTGAGCTAGTGGACACTACTTATTTTACCAGCTTTTAAACCACATTTAAAGTAGTGGAGAGTGGATTGCTTTAAATCAAAATGATTGAAAAAGCTTGATTGATTAAACCACCCATTTTAATGATGATTTAAAGCAACAAAGAACCTGGATTTCAAACCAGAAATTTTATATTTTTTTAGATATGTAATCTTTCATTCTTTTTTCCAAAAGAATGGAAAGGAGGCACTGAATCCTGGTAGCTGATTACTAACATGGTAACTGAATACAGCCTTTCTCAATAAAATTGTGCCTTTTACTCTTAGAGAGAAAGATAACCTGAATATCTGTCTATTAAAAAAAAATCTGTATTTTGGGAGCCATTTATCCATATTCTTAGTTTTTTTATGTTGTTTCTGTTGTTTTTTTGATAATAGAGAATGGTAAATGATGCATTTCTCTTTTGCTAGATAATAATTTCATTTTTACTTGTGGTTTCTGTCAAGCTTCATTAGGATGTAAATTGGAATTCAATTAAAATGATACAAACCCAGCATTTAAAATTTGTTTATTTGCATAATGTAAATGTATACGTAATGCTATTTCTAATTTAATTTCTGATCACTGCGTTCTACAAGAATATATAACTGACAGAGCTCATTCTCTTCCATGTAATGTTTATTCAAAGGTTAGAGAAAGAAAACTTTTCTACTGTTTTTTAAAAATTACTTCTTGATATAAAGTAAGACAATAGTTGAATTTAAATAGTAAAATAATTTTAATTAAGAACACATTCTTTAAATTTGCAAACAGGTTATACTACCAAAAAAGACTTAATTTAACTGCATCTGCTTACCCAGTCATTTCCAACAGTTCAGTGATTTCTTTAACATTTTTCACAACTATAATGGCTTGACCACAGCTTTTTTGTTTAAATAAAAGTGATTTTAATAGATAATATGTAAAATTTTAGCATTGTGAAGGTGTGGCCCTTAGCATAGGTTTTCTTAATTTCACATTTAATTTTTAAGAGGTATTTTTTTTAAAGGCATGTAAAGAAAACTAGTTTGTGATTCAAAAAGCATCAACAATTATATTTCCTGTCTTCCGCCACTGCACAATAATTTTAGTCGGTCTTAAAAAAGAGGATTGTTGAGGATTTATATTGAAATATCTTCAGATAGGCGTAAAAGAGGAACACAGGGTTTTTATACAATGCTTTCACATTAAATTTAAACCAAATCAAAGGTATGGTCAAAGAGAACTCATAGAGATGGGGAGGCTTAATATCCTTACTGGTTTACATTGGCAGATCAGGCTGGTAATACAGTACATGAATTAGATAAGCAGATCTAAACTGTAAAGTCACACCATCTAAAGACTTAAGCTATGGACAGCCAGCTATGCTTCTTATCCATATGATCCCACTGTCATGTTCTCCTGCCAGCTTTAAACATTTTTGCTGGAAAATATGATTATTAAATAGTTTAGTCTTAGCCCTGTGCCTTTATATAAATCTTTAGTGCATTGAAACAGACTGTTCAGACTTTAGATCCCCAAGTGGGAGTGTGTTTAAGCTTACGTGGTCAAAAGGGATCAGCAAGATTTA
>VXBX01006761.1:219354-483049 GCA_013400415.1 Scytalopus superciliaris | reverse complement strand
AAACGAGAAAAAAAAAAAAAAAAAAAATATCACCTTATAATGCTACTATGTGTCTGTTTTCTAGCCCACAGATCTCATTTTCAGGCAATTCCACACCTCCTTGTTTTTCTATGTTTATGTAAATAAGCAGGAAGGGACATCGTTCCTCTTGTCCCATACAATGTCTGCAAAAAATTATGCAGAAGTCTGAATTCCTGGTCTTGTGAGGACACAGGACATAGAAAGTAGTTATGATTAATATTAGGTTCTTGTGTTAACGATTAGAAAAAAGTAGTGGAAAAAAGTTTATATTAGTAAGTCCTTCAAAAATTCTCTGGATCTTTTTCCCACCTTGGACTACTCATTTTCTCAGATACCTGGTGAACAGCTTGTAGTTCACTATGTAATATGAAAATCAATCTCCAACCTGAAAAACACCCAACCAACCAACCAAAAACACACAAACATGATTCTTTTTTTGCACAAGAATAAGTATCAAAACAAATGAAATGTGTGAAGTGTGCTAAAAAAGCTGAGCATTTACAAAAGCCTGTGAAGTTCTGGTTGTACATGGTGTTCCTCTTTCTCATCTCAGTTCTCATCTTTGAATGTAAGCAATACCAAAGCTATGTACCTTCTCTTTTAGAATGAGCTTTACTTAAGTACTTAAATCAAACACAAGCTGCAACATTAATACACTTTAAAACAGAATATTCTGTGTGTTCTGCAGACAGAAATAAAGATGTTAAAATCTTCAGGCTTAGTCTACTTCATGAGAACTGCACCCTGTCTTAAAGTTTGGGTTGTGGAATCATATTGTAAATTTCAGAACTATCAGTGTATTTTTGAAAGCATATATTAATATAATAGTTGTCTGAATAGTTTCCTTACTGGAACAACTTCTTTTCAGTTGACTCTAAGGAATATGCAAGTGAAAACCACCTTCCTGCAGATTCACTTAAGTTAGCGGGAGTGAAAACTCATCTAAAATGTTCATGCTTTTACAGAATACATTTGCCATACTTCTCTTGAAGATATTATTAAAAGTATGTCTCAGTCCTATTTTTATTCCATTTTTTGTGTTTATTGTAAACCCTTCAACATTTGTTGACCCATTGATTATGTCCAGTCAATATCTTTGAAATAACTATAGTTTCTATTGTTCCTAACAAAATTCTTGTTGTCTTTAGGGTTTTGTTGAGAATAATTTCACTTTGTCTAATTATATAAGTCTTCAAAAGGTATATGCACTTACTTAGGTATTTAATGAAAGTTGCTGGCAAGAAATTTCCTGTCTCTGCATTTAGTTTTGGAAAAGGTTCATGTGTTTTCAGCCACAGTCAGGACTTGATATTTATGTTTACTTTCAATCTTTCAATTTCTTTTATACTTTTCATTATTTTAATTGGAAGAATCAAAGTTTCCTGCTACATTTAATATAGAAATATTACCTTCTATTCTCACAACGATTAAAGAGCACATTTTCAATTGTTTTGAATAAAACTAGAACTGCAGTAGTGTCTCATCAGCTGAAAAAGAAGAGTACATATTCCATGTGAAAGAGCCTATATTTTAGTTCCTATTATCATTCAGTACCTTGCTGATTTACTTTTGGTTGCAGAAATATAACTTTTATTTGGGGATTTTCAACTTGCTTAGATGCCAGGGCAATGAAATGGGAAGATAAGAGAATCATAAATTATTTTATACTTCATTGATTTTATAACCAAAATTTCATGAACACTTTTTTTTTTAAATAGATATGAAAAATATGAACCTCCCAACATATGGACTATTAATTTTCTGTGGATCTCTTGTATTAATACTATTTTCATGGCTTGTGTGCTTCTGAAGGCATCATCAGAATTTATTCTGTATAAAGGTTGCCTGCCAAAATTTCCATTATATGAATCTACAAGTGCTTCAGCACTCTAACTCTTCTTAATCTATACTTCTTTCTGCAAAGAAGTAGCTCCTGACTAAAGGTGATGTGAATTGAGTATCAGCTGAGACAGAAATACACTGTGCATGATACAAATCTTGACAATATTTTTCTGTGACAAGTAGATCTTATGCTTTTGCATACTTGCAGGGTTGTTATCAACATTGTCAGTACTTCGTCATGGGAATGGTGACTTTAACAAGACCCTGATGTCTAATGGTCTTCTATGTCCATTTGTGTAGTGGTTTGCTAGGGAATAGCATCCCCTGAGGAATGAATACCCAAGGGACTCTGTCAGGTTGTAGTCCACCAGATTTGAACATTTCTAGAAATACAGGGAAGACAATCTATCCTATGCCTGCCTATTTGGTGTCAAGGACAATGTTCCAGTTCTCTCTCATAACACATATCTCATGAATGTCCCTTAAAAGTTAATACTGCTCCTGCCCTGATCAGCAAGATGAGTAGAAATGAGTCATTGAACTGGACTGTGGATCAGGCTCAGATGTATATAAGACTGATGTCTTATTTAAGTCTTATCTCAGACAACCCTTGTGTCACAGTTCCCAGTGATGGAAGAACCCTAGAGACACTTTAGTTTTTTTCAACTTACCTGTCAGAAGCACCAAGCCTGAGCAGGTCCTGGAGAGTGGACAGGATGCTGTGCAGTATGTAGGTAGAGATCTTTAAGAACATCATCCTATACAGTTTATTTCACACTTGCTATTTTATATTAGATGCATTTTGTGTCTATTCTTGTCTTCTAACATAAGCGTTTGATAACATTCTGAATGTATTGTAGTTTTGGGGACATGAATTGTGTTAGTGAATGAAAGATTATCAGTTCCATGACCATACAAACATACTAAATGTAAGCTGTAAGGCTGAAATATTGACTATAAAGTAAACATTCATATTCTATAAATGTGAAAGTATGCATTTTTTATGTATTAGCACTTATCTAATTACAGCTGAAGCTGCACTCTATTGATATAATAGAAAAGGAAATTAATAAAGAAAGGTTAGATGATGAATGGGCCTTTGGCCATAATGCAACAGCCAGCAAAATCTTGCAAAAATGTAGGCAAAATAACTAAGTAACTCTCAAAAGCTTTATTAAAAATTTAGAAAGTACCATCAATTTCTACATCTGCAGACGATATCTATATGTCTTTTCATTATACTGGCAAAGTTATGCATTGAAAGTGCTTTATTAATACTAAAGAAAACTAAAGAAATATCAGTTAATTTCTCAAAAGTTTCCTGAAATGAGAAAGTAGCAATAGCTTTGGTATTGGTATTCTTAAAATCCAAGAATGACATGTTCAAGAAACTTTATGCTTATGCCGAATATGTATAAATGGCTTAAATAAATGGCTGAAGAAGACAAACAACTACACTCATGGGAAGCCTGTGATATGTTTAACATAAACACTACATGATGTAGAGTAGCGGTGAACCAAGAATTGGAACAAGAGACCTGGGTACATCTCTGTCTTCTACCGGTCTTCCAGTATGGTCTTCTTTCCTCCTAGGACTGCTCTATTGCTTTTTTTCTTCAGAATGAAAATAATATGGTCTTTCATCAGAGTGTAAACTGGAGGGATCATAAATGTTAGAAGACTAGGGGCAAATAAATCCAGATTTGAAAAATCTATAAAAATATGCAGAACAGAACGGCACATTTTTAATATGACCTGTGGTTATGTGAAGGTTTAGTGAATAGGAAAACATTATGTTTATATGGACATGTTTGAACACTATTAGAAGATTTTGAGTATAGAACAGGTAGTTTGAAAGACAATACCAGGCTGAAAAAAAAAATATACTTTCAGCTATCATCTCTATTTCATTGATATGGAAGAAATGGGTTTTTCTGTTGGATGGAAAAGAGTGGGATGAAATCAGGACAAATATGCATAAATACCCTTTTCATGGTTGAGCTTCAGTCATAAGGTATGCAACTTTGTTCTCTTTTCCAGTCAGAGAGCGGAGCACAAAAGAACTCATGTTGGGGCAAGATGCCAGGAACATTATAGAGGTCCTGCAAGTGTCTGATGTTCATGCAAGACACTCAAGCTGGGTGGAAACTTTGCAGCACCTGCTACTACTGTGGGCTAGGAATACTCGAGCTCCTACTATATGGATCTGCTCTACAGAGAATGTGGGGAGGTGTTACAGCTTGTGAAAGTTAGCTGAATGGTTTTGTGATGACTTTATGCCTGTTTACAGCAGATGCTAAAGATTAGTTGATTTAGAATGCATGGGAGGAAATAAGGAAACTAGCATTCCAACCAGGTCAAAATTTTTCCCTGATGTAGCTCACTTTCTGTTCCAGTTACCAATAACAGCTTGGAGGGGACATCTCAAGATGGTGGGGTTTTTTTTGGTTGGTTGAGTTTTTTGTTAGTTTTTTTTTTTTTTTTTTTAATTTGCAATAAAATATCTTGAACTGTACAGAGGCAAGACTTTAACATTATGAAAACATTTGGGACTGATCATGTAATTAAAAAAGAGTGGAAAGAATTTCTTCTGTTCTAAGATGTACCACTGAATTTTGAGGACTGCTTTGCTGAAGTCTGCTTACATCTTAATTAGACTTCCATGACCAAATAAGATGGAATTCCATGTCTAATATTATAATTCAGACATAGGAACTGAAAGGCAATGAATTTCAGAAATATTCACATTCCAAAAATGTAAGCAAATAGATTCCCCATCCATACACAGAGCAGGGAGTTGTCCAGAAAGAACAACTCAGACCTGTTTCAACATTTTGTTCCATTTTTAAGCTAATTAGAAAAATGCAATGAGGGTCAATTAAAATAAATCATAAATTTGCAACATTCTATGCTGGTGAAGACTCTAAAGCACAGGTAGTCTTATGAGGAGCAACTGAGCGAAAGAGGTTATTAAGTCTGCAGAAAGGGAGTCTTAAGGAGGACCTTATTACGCTCTACAGCCATCTGAAAAGAGGTTGTAGTGAGGTGGGTGTCAATCCCTTCTCCCAGGTAACAAGCAATGGACAAGAGTAAATGGCCTCAAGGTGTGCCAGGGGGAGGTTTAGGCTGGGTATTAGGAAAAAATTACTTCATGGAAAGGGTTGTCAAGCACTGGAACAGGGTGCCCAGGGAAATGGTGGCGTTACTCTGCAAGTCTTTAAAAGACATGTAGATGTGCATGTATGGACATGGTCTAAAGATGGCCTCGTTAGTGCTCAGTTAACAGTTGGACTTAGGGATCTTAAAGGTCTTTGCTAACATAAGTAGTTCTATGATTCTATGCTCTGCCCAGGAATGTGTAATTTGAATTTGTTTTCTAGAATTTGGAATCTTATATTATTAAGATAATTTCACAAATATGTCTCTCATTAGACAACATTTTTATTTCATGTTTATTATAAACACATAAACTTATAATTAATGTATTCTTCCTGTTTTATGTCTTTAGAAGCTAAATGTGAGTAGGATAAAGAAATATTTTAGACATATCTTACACAGATAGGTTTTAAAAATGAATCTTTTGTTTTTGCAATCTTTTAATTTGGAGAATATTTTTATTTTCTCTGTCACTGAATATGTTTAAAGGACTGCTGGCCTACAAGTAGAACTTTCATGTGAATAATTTTCAAAATTAACATGTCACTTCTCTGAATCACTTAACAATTAAACCATGGATCAAAGTTCTTTTCCCTTTTCTGAGGCCTAAATCCTACACTAAAAACAGTCCCAAGGTATTATATCTTTTAAATGAATAAATATTTACATTTTCAAGGAGGTAAGGGAAAAAACATTTTTTTTTTTTATAATTCAGCAAATTTATACTGAAAAAATAGATACATTCACAACATTAGGAATTTGTTCTGTATTGCCATTGGCAGTTTTGTGCTTAATGAACAAATTAACTTTAATTTTTTTTCACTGGTCTGTGTGAAAACCATTAATTCAGAATGTTATGGCATAGATACTTGAAAAAGAAGCATTAATTTGGAATTTGGATCTACTCTGTCAGATGGAATAATAAGTTAGCATCTTTTGTAGGAAACAGAAAAACCTTGAGCTATATTAATTGGTTGATTATTCTGCCAATTCTTTCTCCATAAATCACAAAAGTTGTGCAATGCCATTATCATACATCAGAAAAGACTAAACAAAAAACCAATACCCTACCAAACACAGCATTACTATAATATACACAAAAAAAGTACTTACTTTAATAACCTTGTACTTCTTGATATCTTCCATGCGTATTACACAGGGCTGTCATAAAACTTAGGTGCCATTTCAAGTTAGAGGTGACATAGAAAATTGAAATTTCACTCATAGTTTATGAATAAAGCAAATAGCCTATATAATAGCACACAAAGTGTTCCAGGAGGATTTGGATGATACTTTCACATCATGGCGATAGACACACACATGGTGTGACTCTTGGGCATGGTCCTGTGCAGGTCTAAAGGTTGGATTTGATGATCCTTGTGGGTCCCTTCCATCTCAGCATATTCTGTGAGTCTGTTCCTTTTCACACAGTTAGTTTTGCAAGAAAAAGTCATAGCAGACACTCAAAAGCTGAATTGGGATTTCATAGTTTCTTCAGGCAAGTAGTAGTGGAAAGGTATGGAACTGTATTTATTTGGGTATACCTTTTAATCCAGACTTTCCAATAATTTCAAGTTTTATTTCATATGCCACATGCATATCTCACTTTCTAGTGAGAAATGCTTCTAGGAATTTTTATAGAGAAGGGGTCAATTTCTGGAGCTAAATAATGTAGCCAGGTAACCACTCCTCAGCATTTATCACTAGGATAAATTAAAGACCTGAATCTCATCTCTGTGTGCTCAGTTGAGGTCTTTATCATTATACCTCACTTACTTTGCAGAGATCTGAACAGGTGTGATAGTAAGATTTAAATTGTAGGTAAATCTCTAGCCCCTTATAATAGAGGAGAAGGTTTTGGAACCTGATATCCAGGTCACAGAAGCAGGACTCCCTAAACTGATCTTTAGGCTCATCATTAGGTTACTAAGCAGCTCTTCTGTGTTTGTTTGTTCAGAATGAAGTAGTGTGATATTAGAATTTCTCCAGACTTCTGTATGGGTACAAGACAGAATCACTAATAGTCTTATTTGTTGTTAATTTACTTGCGGGTAAAAGTCAAGTACTGCTAACAGCTTCTAAAAGCTGATCATGATTTTGTTCTGCAGACAAGTGTTGATTGACTTGGGCTGTCAGGAAGAAGGATGCAGAGAATGGATACAATTACTGAAGTAATTTTGTTTTTTCCTCAAGTAACCTTCAAAGAATTCTAAATCTTCTTGGTTTTCCTTCTTTTCAGTGTGTGCATTAGGTGTCATAAAATACCTACAGAAGGAGAAAAAGAGAAAAGAAAGCAAGATACCTATTACTCTGTACATGTACATGAATACTATGTAGTGATCTTTTCCCATCAAACAAATTGACAAGTTTTTCACATATTCCAAAACTTGGCCAGAGTATAATCCTGAATAAAATTAACTAAGATGTGGCTAAGTTATGGTAGCTGGTTCAGAAATGACTAAGGAGGGTGCACTGACGTTTTCTTACTTGGACAAACATTTTGCTTTTAAATTGGGTCTCAATAGTCTCAAAGATATGCCATTTTCTCCAGATTACTTAATTTTAATTTGAAATAAAGTTTTGTATGGTGTGATCATCTGGCATAAACTTCTATTAATGAAAGCTTTGTAAGATAGTGTAAAGATTTCTCAGCTCTTGAGAATTTCAGAATACATGATAGATGACAGGTGTGTTGTGAATATGAACCTTTAACAAAGATCAACTGTTCTCACTGTGACAGCATATTCTGTGTGTCTCAGCTGCCCATAGAGATCATGCCTATTTCCAAATAAAGATCAGAGATGAATGACATTATTAATTTAGTCTATCAAGGTTAAATTTCATCTTCAAATCACAATTTTTGGAATCATTGCAAAAAGAAAATGATGAAACACACCATTAACTTTTACCTAGACACCTAATTCTATCCATTCTTGTTAGTTTAAGAACCCTCCCATGTCCTAAAATTGCAGAGATAATTTCCAAAGGTTCCTTTCAGACCAAAGAAAAGGAGGAACAAAAAAGCAAAACCTTCAGAGGAACCATCTCTACAATGACTGCACTACTTCTTAGAATTCTTTTCTTAAGGGAACATACACTGAATACAAAATGTACATCAAAAAGCATTTTGGGCTTATATTTTGATAGGATCATCACTTTAAAAGCACGTTTCAGGAAACTTTGTTTCCCTAGTATTTTAGATGCTTACGTAGTGGACTTGTCTTTAGCCGCTATTCTGTGAGTACACAAATGGAGTACTCTCATATTTATTAGAAAATAACTCCCTGACAGAAGGTAGACCTTGCTTCGTCTGTTTACTATAACTAACTACTGTCTTTTGTGAAATTGGTTATACTCTTTTATAAACCATGTAACAGTTTTCTTCAGTAGCTCTCTTTCAGTTTGCTCTCTCACAAACAGCATGACCTGTAATAGTTTCATAGCAAACTATCATTTACAGGAGAGATCTATCAGTGACATAGGTGACAGACTTGCCACAAGGACTTATTTTAGTTTTCCTCTTCTGTCAGATGAGGAATTTTTTCTCCAGCTTTTAGTAACGTCTTTTTTACATATATATGTATACTATATAACTCAGTAATGCAATTTCTGTTGTTTGCTAAAAATGCTTTTTTCTTCTGTCCCTGGTAAGACACCTGCAACCAAGGTTCTTTAATGTGATTTATGAATATATACATTCAAACTATGGATGTGATGATGTCCTTATTTGAATGCTGTAGTGACTGCATAGCTCCATACGGAAAACTTGGCAGACTTAGAATATGAGACACTGCTGGCACCATAACTTGCAGAGAGTATATTGAATTATTGTTAGAACTACTTTTGTTTTCAATGTCTGTAGAGATCCGTCCACTAAGGCATATAAAGTTGGTCCTACCTTCACAGTCAAGTTAGATATAAAGGAATAAATGAAATGAAGCAAATAATCCTATTAATCATTCCTTGATACACTTATCTGAGAGAAAATAGGAGTTCCACCACAGGAAGCAGAGATCTGGAATTGTCTTTACTGAGGTTCTTTATACTGGTACACTTGTCCAGAGTAAAGATAGGTGTTTGTAACCTACTGTTTTTCTAATAACTGTCTGTATTTGTTATGACTATCACTATTTTACAGATGGGAACAGATTTTTTTTTTTCCATAATAAAAAAAGTAAGTTCAATGTTTTTCTCTAATCCCTTCTGAATGTTTCAAGGATGTGTAGAGTTGAGTTTCCAAAAACTAATAACAAGGGGAATGCATACAGTGCTTTTGCTTCAGAAGTTTTCCTGTTATTTAGAGATAAATGGCAATCGTTTTCCCCCAACCTTCATTTTGACATTTTAAAAGATAAGATGTACCTCTCATCTTATATCAGCTCAGGAGTGTGTCTAAATATCCCTTTGGCATCTCCTTCTGAAATGTCAGATTTCTAAGATGAACGGGAATGTAAAACTTTCTACTGTTTTAGAGTACCAATTTATTTCCAAAGAAAGGAGGGTATTACTACATATCAATAAAAATTTCAGGTATGGAAACAAACAAATAATGGATTTTTCAGGATGCTAATAGTTTAGGATTGAGTGTTCAGAGTTCAGTTACATTCTTATCTCATCTGCGTACTGAGAAGCTGAAAATGAAACATTTCATTTTTTAACAAATTTCAAAATTGGTAAAGGACAATGTAAAAACATATAAAACAGAAGAGTTATTTCAAAGAGAAAATTTTATATGTCTAACTTTCAGATCATTGAAAAGGCAAAGTCTATTGCCTTTTGGAAAGGAAGCAGCTTAGTGTTCCATACTTGATATCAAGTTTAAACTGCAGTAAATGATATTTGTCTTGTTCTTATCAACTGTACTCAATATGGCTTTGATTTTATAAAATAATTTATTCTAGTTTGATTATTTTTCACCCTTGTGGTCTGCTAAGTTCTCAAGAAACTACTGCACAAAGTAGTATGTAATGATCTGTAAAATTTCCCAATAAAACATGCCATCTTTAAAACCCGGACCTTAGGACCCCCCCTTTTTTTTTTTTTTTTCTCCAAAGTACTTTCAGGTATGAATTATTGCAGGGGGGTTCACAGTACAATCAATCGTGTAAGATTAACAAAGATCTTTTAACTACTACTTAACCAAGTAACCTCTATTGTATCTGAGGTACTCAAATAATCAGAATCACATAAAAGCTCATTGAGATATATATGCACACGGGAATCAATCTCGTAGAGCAGAAGATTAAAGGTCATATCAGCATAGTGTTCTTTATAAGCAATTTTGGACTGAAGTAAAGACATATTTACATTTCCTTGCCCTGCGGGTCTCGCTCTGCCAACTTCGTCCGGGCTTGCCCCGGCCAAGGCTTAGAGTGTCCCAGGGCTAAAGGGGGTGGGGCCAGTTCCGCGCACGCTGAGCTCCACGTAATAAATCCATTCGCGCAGGCATAAAAAGCATCGTCGTTCGCGACGGCTAGCCACACACACATTTCCTTGCTAATGTATGAGACAAGTTTTCTGCTTAAATTGAAGTATTGACCAGTGCTCTTCTAAAATATGAAATTCAAATGTGTAAGGAAAGATAGAAATTCGGCTTCAAATCTCTGAAGTTCAATTTTTCAAGTGATTTAAGGCTCATCTTGCATGAATTTCCAATGGTATGTGGGCTCCTAAATCCTGAAGTTATCTGCTGACCTAAGTGGGCCCTCTAAAATCAAAGGTTAAAAATATGTCAGCTGAGAGGGAATGAACTGATTTTACTGATGATTGTATTTTAAAGCACAGTGTAATTTCAATCTGGCTGAAACTGGTTTTCACTTCCCCTCCCTGAAGTTACCAGATTGTTACAAGACGTATGTACAAAATAGGAAGAGTTCCTCTTCTACATATGTAATTTATCTAATACTACAGTTCATTCCTTGGCCTATTCCAGAACAAGTAATAACAGGTATTAGCTTTTTTCTAACAGGACCCAATGATTCATTCCTCAAAAAGCAGAGGTTTTCTTTTCTGCAGGGGAAATCTGATTGGAGCAAATAATCCTTTTCATGGTTATATATACTTATTCCTCTTAAAATCTTTTGAAGACTGTTTTTTTTCTCAGTTACACTGGTTGCTAGAGCAAATTGAATTTCCCAGCTGTAAAAGACTTTCTTCCCTACTAACCCATTCCACTCTCTGAGCTTTTCTAGACAAACCATCCTTAATTACTACTGCTTGACGTTCTGCCCTTGATTAGGAAGTGGGTGAAGTCCAGGTTGCCTTCAGGGGATTCTGACTCCTTTTGTACAACAAAGGTTCAAATCCATCATTTGAATCTGCATGGCAAGGAGTTAGCCACATATGTCAACTTGGTGCATGAGTTACACCCACTCTTTTATATACAAAGCAGTATTTTCAAGCAATCTTTGTAGATATCCTCAGGGAAAAGAATTCACATACATGCATGCAGTTTTAGGTAGACGGAAATCAAGGATTTGAAATTATTATGACTTGGCATTCTTGGAGCACAATGAAGAACTGCTGTGCTTCAACAGATCAATTATTTCAAAAAGTGATTTATACCATGCATTATGTAGAAAAAGCAAAATATAGTAAGAAATGTATTTAAAAACATTGGAACTTAGTTCCTGAGTTTTCCACAATTTTTTTCTTTTTTTTGTACAGTTGCTAGCACTTAACAACAGGTTTTGAAAAATTGTTCCATGTGGAAAAAAATCCTTCTATACATTTTTTATTTCTCCTTTTATTATGAAGGATATTTAGACAAAAATAGTAGATCTGTATCTTAAAAGTTTATTTTCTCTAGCTGCTCTCTCCTATTTATGATCATGATCATCCTTACAATATATTGACATGGAAATGATCGTAATATAACAAGGGAATCATTATGACTGCATTATGTCTTTGTCAGCAACCACCACTGGTTGAGGAAAAAGTGTTAAGTTCAGGCATTAAATGCTTAGCTCCTCCCAATACATAGTGAACTGACTGATCACCACCCCATTCCCTGTTGCCCTGTGATGATGTAGCGAGAAGGGAGAGTAAATTTGGAATGAAGTTAAGGGAGGAGTGGGGAGAAGATATTTTTAAGGTTTAGGTTTTATTTCTCATTGCCTATTCTGATTGATTAAACTTAATTCCTTAAGTTGAGTCTGTTTTGCCTTTGATGGGTGACTGAGTTCTCCATGTCTTCATCTCAACCCATAAGCCTGTCATTATATTTTCTCTCCCATGTCCAGGGAACAAGGGAAGTAATATTATGGCTTTGATGAGCACCTAACACCCAGCCAGGGTCAACCCACCACAGTATCCTAAGAAACTGTAATTATTATGATCCCAAAATATATATTACATGTTAGAATACAGCATTAATGACCTCTAGTTTTCACCTCGTACTGTTTAGTAGTAGTAGTACTGCTATTAGTATTTTTTACTGATACGTATGAAGTACATAGTTTCTTTGAACTAGGTAATAAAATGGCTTGATACAATGTATCTTTTATTCTACAAACTTCTTATTGAAATCGATGAAATGAATAGATTGGTGTACATAATTTCTTGAAGAATGAATAGAAAGATTAATGCAATTTACTTCTTTAAATTATCAGATGCTCTCTATTGATCAAAAATAAAACCATTACAGTTATAATAACAGAAAAGGAAATTAAAAAAGTACACAGCACTATATGTAATTATAAGTGCCTTTTCTGAATCCAATCATTCAGCTAATTTTCATTCACCATCCTCTCCATATTCCATAATCTCTATTCTATTTCTTTTGTCATGTAGAATTGGTTGCTGCATAATCTCCAGCCCTACTTTTCACATTTCATAAAGAATATTACACTTTTATAACTATCAGTAACCAATAAATATGCATATGTTCCCTTACATACAGTCACAGCCAGCTTTCTAAATCTTTAGTCTGAAGAAAAACTACTTTAAATTCTGAGACGTTTGCCAATATATACGATATGTATTGAGAGGTTTTTCTCTTTGCACTTTAATTACATAAGCAGTAGAGTAACCCTTCAGTACATTGTGTGGGAAATTCTAGTATGAGTTGTGAAACTGCTTTTATGTATTATTTCCTTTACTTATTTGAGTTACATTCATTCTTTCATATCTATGGGGATAGAATAGGATCCAAAAGAGAAGAAATTGCTGGATGTCAGTCATCTCAAGAGAAGATTTATGCTGCACCTCTAAATAAATTAGTTTTTCTTAAAATTGTTACATTTCTGCTCAAAAGCTTGCAGAAGCTTCTCCATACTCAGAAGATCTACACCAGTGCCTGTCACCCATTTCTAGGCTGAACTGTAGATCCCTGCCCTGCTCACAGAGTCTATTGCAGATAATAGTAAGAGAGCAGTTTTCAAAGAGAAGCTGAATTTGCCTATTTAAGTAGTCTTTCCCTGTTCCCATCTGCTTCTCTGTCAGTGTTAGAAGAGCCCTGCCTGTATATTTCCAGATATGCCCAATAGAAATCATGATTCATATTAGTGGATCTAGCTAAGTTTATTGACATTTACCAGGTCTACAGATCCTTCATAGTAAATGGTTTTAAATCCACTGTAGTTACTTTAGCAGCATTTGGAGGAGAGTAAATGGTTTTGACCAGCTGGAATCCTCTTGCTCTTCCTCCTCTGAAATGTTCTGCACTCTGTTGCTCATTGTCTAGTATCATCATCTGTCATACTGGCCAGATGAGATGGCAGAGGCTCTCTTGTTCAGTTGCACAGCATGAGTCCTGAGACTCTCTCTCCTCTCTGCTCAGCATTTTGTTTTCACATAGATTTATAAAGGACACAAAAAGAGTGACAAAATTCATTAGACTGTTTCAAGAAAAATAGTATTACTGCTATTTTATTGTAAACTACTATTAGGCCCCGCACAAATTTGTGTTGTTTGTGTAAGCCAAGGGAGAAGAAACCATAGCAGAGAAATTGAAACAGGAGCATGCCACAGTCAGGCATAAGTATCACCTGAACAACAGGCACAGGTATAATAATTTTTTTTGGTAGGAATCGTTTTCCCTGCATGGTGAAAGAGTGATTATAATGATATCTGTAGGTCTGTTGCCTCACTAAGGGTGATGTGCTGAGCTTGAAAAAATTCAGCAGATTGTCATATATCCATTGCCCAGCTCTTCACTGAAAGGTCCTAATCCCTTGTTCTCTTCTCCCTGTGGTACCGTTCTTACTGTAGGCTGAGACTCCTGCCTGCATTATCGCAACAGTGGTGGATTGATAAGGTCACCAGGTTAAAGCCTAAGGCTTGAGCTGGTACTTGACATACAGTGTCGATTTATACAGTTATTTTTTCTCTTTTCTGCTTACCTCATTAGTATTTAAATATTCCAAGTGAAGTGGAATAGGTCAAAGAGGAGCCATAAATGACCTGAATCCAGAATACTCAAGCCTATTTACTGAAGAGCTCATCTGGGGAGTGGAACAGATAAGTCAAAATCTACCAGCTCTCTCATTTAGAGCAGACTGCACTGAGGTTTCTCACATCCCAACTGCATTGCCCTAGCAACAATATTATTATTTAAAAAGGAAACAACCTTTTTTTTTTTTTTTTTAAGTAGTGTGACTAGCTCTTTGCTTTTAATATGCCTAGTCTTAAAAAGCCATTGCACATTAAATACTTTACTTATTTTTTGTACTATTGGCAGAACTGAGACTATACATAAAATAGCTATGAAATAACAAAAATACAGAAAATTACTCTTTTGCATCTGAATGAGTCTGAATAGAGTAGGTTTGTTTGTTTTTTTGTTTGGGGGGATTTATTTTTCTACTGGAGTAAGGGAAGGTATAGGTAAACCTGAACTCTAGAAAGGTGCTGAATTGTAAAATCAAACACCCATCCTTAACCATGGACTCCTATGCTTATTATGCCTCACGGAGAGTTCAACCTACAAGTACAAGAGGTATTTTATTTAAGGTGCCAGAACTACAAGCTCACTCTGGACTCTGAATTCACACAGTGTTCTCCTCAAAGTTGTCACCAATTGTCAAGGTTTATTTATACTTACAAGACCTTATGGATCTTCAGATTGTATTCTAAGTGACAACTCTGAAACCAGAGGAATAGTAAGAATCTCAGAGTTTTAGCTGTTTGAAATTTAGCAAATCAATCTGCTGATATAAAGGTGACATTTGTGACCTGATGGAGTATTTCTGTGTGCATGAGAAATTGTGATGTGCAGTCAGAGGTATTATATCCCTGGAGTAATCTTTATATAGAAATGTACATATAACTACTCAAAGTTCCCATCCTCATTGAAAATCAATAGCAATCACAACCCAAAGTGCCAGGAGGCTCTAGCAGACATGCAGTGGTGGATTAAAATTGTATGGCTGAAATTGTAACAGCCTTCAGCTGCACCTTCCACTCCTGTGATGGATGTTGCCTCCCCCAAAGCAGAGACAACTGATCTGCTCATTTATCACCTGATACACTGCTGTGTTCGTCTAAAGTAAACTGGCTTGGATTCTGGTTGGATGTAATACAGACACTGAAATTTGTCTTGGGAGATAAAATGTTTATATATATGGGAGCAAAGATGCCTGGAGAAGTTCAGGAATCTGATTTCACCTGCTGTGGAATGACCTCCGTTAATTGTAATGAGATTATTTCAAAGCAAGAGAAATGCCTGTTTTTCTCATTCCTCTACTGGGCACCTGAAGTTCCAATGACCTCTTGGACAGGAGCTCTGCCTAACTTTGGCACTTTTCTGAGAAAAGGGAGAATCACCACGGACTGATCTGATGGAAACATTGCCCATATCTATGCCACTTTTTCTCTACTTGTCTGGCTGTGTAAATATCATCACTGCAGGTTTGGGGAGGAGGTTAGCACTGGTAGGAGATGGACAAAACTGCATAATAGAATGCTTGTAAGGGAGAGGGCAATCATCTTGGTGTTATTGCTTTTTCATTTTGGAGTCATGAAATGATAATGGTATCAATATACAATCCATCCTACATGAGATTATGTAGTAGCAAACAACGTCTTTCTCAAGACTCATTGGATAAACTCCACCAGCCAATTTTGTTTATACTGGTGTCAAGGCACATAAAAATCTGATTTCTCTTTTCAGAGTTTTAGGACATCCTGTCTGGGTTTTTTTGGTAGTGGTTTGTTTTTTTCTTTTTTTTTTTTTTCCTTTTTCTTTTCTTTTTTTAGACAGTTCAGAAGTAGAACTTCACCCTGTAGATGTTGCCTGTGAGTCCTGTGAGGATGTCTCTGATATCATAAAGCATCTATAACAACACTGGAGATCTTTCTTAGGCACCTGAATCATACTGCAAGCACCTGTGCTAGGAACCTCTAGCAGTATAACAGCATTTTTCTTAGCTTGATTTCCAGTCAAATTTGAATCAATATCTGTTCACTCACACTTTAGTGAATGTAGTGATTTTATTATATAACATCCAGAGTTTTTAAGGGGAAATCTGACTTGACTACATCAGCAGCCAAAAAGCATGCCATAGCTAACCTTCTAGCATACCTGACCTTTGTCTCTGCAGCATTACTTTGATTGATAATTTGTCAGTAACTATTCTCTTCATCAAAGAAGACACACAGCAGTCCAAATTTGTAAAGTTAAATATAGTAAATAGAAACAGACCTAGAGGAATGATCCTTTGACTGGTCTAAGTTACATAGTTTTAATTGCTTTAATTATAGTTGTGCAAATATCTGTCATTAGGATGTCCTTGAAGATATGCTGTGGTACTAATCAGATTTGTCAAGATGAGACAGTACATTTCTATTTGCTCTTACACATCATAAACTCTGAGTAATATCCGCAAGGGAAAAAAATGCATAATATGTCATTTATGACCCATTGCATGCACAAATTGCCTGCATTTTGTATGCAGTAGGATAACAAAATGCTATTGATTTTGAATTTGACTTAGAAAGCTGATCTTTATTGCTAGTTGTCACTTGACAGATTTTCCCTCCTGCTGTGCCTTGTTTGATGTAAAATTTATGTTTGGAGAAGAGGAAGCAAGGAGGGTTTAACAATATTTTAAAAAAACTGTATACATTCTATCCTAGGAGATAGACTTTATTTATAAGCAGAATAAACATTCTGTAAATAAGACTAAATTTCAAATAAGTAACAAAAAGCACGTAATATGCCAACATTGTTCTGCTTATACAACACTGTTGTGTAACAGAGCAGTTTTTCAGGGCTTGATCAGTACCAGGATACTTAAGAAGTAAACTTAAAAGGTAGAGCTAAGGGAAATACACATTAATACAATGCACTACATAATAATAATAATAATAATAATGATGATGATAATAATAATAATAATAATAATAGAAGAAATCTATAATAGATTGGAGTATAAATTTGAAAACTACAAATATGATGGATCAGGAGTTAGGAACCTCTGACACCAAAATTACCCTTCCCAGTTCAATAGGTTTATGTGAGACACATTAAGGTCCTTTCAGTGTCACTCTGAAATACTGTTTTCACTTCTACAGAAAAAGGAACAAAACCGGTATTCATTAGCATAAGGATTGGAAGACTTTTTAAGGAAAATTCTATGTACCTATGGATAATATTAAAGATCTTATCATTTCTTCATTTATGTCATTAAGAATATCAGTGTTGTGAGTCACAAAGAGAGTCTACATATATGTTGTGATGGCAATTGTCTGAAATTCTTCAACTGCCTATACCTTACTTCCAGAAACAGTTTCTAAATGCTTATTTGCCATTTTCTATGTCAAAAGTGAAATTAAATCTGCTTAACTTTGTATAGAGCAGCTCTGTCACTTTCCTGACCAGCATAATCCTAGAAAATTATCAGTTTTATAGGTTGTATCAGCTGTGACAGAAAACAGTTGAGAAGCAAAGGTCTGAGCAAACCAGGTATCACGATTCCTTGACATCTTAGACATCTGTGTGGGAAAGGATCCCTGAAACCACTGAAAATTTTTTCTGAAGGTTGGATTCATCAACCAGACCAAGAATATATGTCTTTGAATATATATACATATATGAATATATATATATATTTGAACATATATATATATATATATGTCTTTGAATATTATAAAAGTAGCATACAAGCAGATGTAAACTAAGTTGAGATACCATGGTCTTCTACTAGTTTCAAATGTGGTGTTATGACTATTTTTACTATAGTTATTGCATATAATGGAAAATATACCAAAAAAAGAAGACTAATTTGAGAACTTTCATATATGGTCAAGTTTCAGTTACCATAGTTTTGGTTTGTGTCCACAATTAACTTTTTTTAATACCCCAGGAAGAAGTAGATTAATTCACTATTGTTAATGCCTATTGAACAGTTAATGTGTGTCAGCTGCTCGCTTAGCTACATAGTACTCACCAAGATTTCTAGTACCAAATCTATGCTTTCTGGAATTAAGTCTGCTTTGGCACTGTAAGTCTTGTTTCTCGGGAGACTATTTCATTAAGTAAAAAATTCCACAAACAAAGATATTTAAAAATCAGCTACAAGCTTCTTCACAACTTGTAAGGATACTGCACATGTAAATCATTTGTGTTTCTGTGAGATGAAATGGATTATACATATTTCTATTGACACTGATTCATGTCCTTGACAGCAGAATTCCAGCCAATCCTCAAGCAGCAGATGCATTAGCTCCATCACAGTCAATGGAAATACACTTAATCACATCACCTGAGAATCTGGCCTGCAGCCTATAACAAGCCTGTCCTTTGTAGGGTAATAATATTTTATGCTTTCATCAATCACTCTCCTAGGTCTATAGCTGTTTGTAGCAGATTGAAAAATGTTATATTATAATCAAATAGGCTGTTTCCCCATGTTGCTCCCAAATTACCTTTACTGAAAGCAGTACCCATTCAGGAAAAACTTCTTCCAGAAAGCGCAAGAATCCCTATTCAATAATACATTATTTATATTTATTTAAATATTCTGATTACAAAACCATTTCAAAACAACATTCATATTCTTGATTTTTAGAATCCAAGTTGTTTTAACTTTCCTCTGCTTTGACTGTTTACACAGGACATATGTCTACAACCACGACAATAATAGATGGTAAGAACGGATCTGTTCCTTCATCATCCATGAAAGTGGGCAAGAAATCAGTTACAGAAGACCTCATGACAACATTCAGCTCACCAGCAGCATGGCTTCTTGTTGTTGCTCTGATTGTTACCTGGTCAGCAGTAGCTATTGTAATGTTTGACTTGGTGGATTACAAAGCCTTTGCAGGTAAAATTTAACATATTCTGTTTTGACACCCTGTAAATTAAAATTTGAAAATTTATTAAGGAATGTGCATGATGAAAATATACAATGACTAGAAAAATGCAGACTATTTCTAAATATGCTTACCCTAAAACTGATCTTCAAAAACTGTAAACACAGAGAACCAGATTCCTAATATTAGCTAAGTCACACCCTTGTCTTCAATAAGTTAATAACTCTAGCCTAGTTTAAGACTTGGCAAGGTGACTAAACAAGATCAAGTTTAGGGGTACATATTGATTAATGAAAGCAAAGATGAAAATTAAGTGGGTTGTACAAATACTGTGATTCTAATTGAGGAATGGGAAAAAAGCATCAGGGAATAGAAGGGAATAGAATTTTTATGCCTTTTTTTCTGACAATGATATATAATTAAAAAAAAAATTAACTACCTTTGTAAAGGGTGTGTAGTGTTCAGCAAGCCACTAAGGCAATAAAACTTCTGTGAGGCCAACAGGCTCTATAAACTGAGAAACATGTATGTGACACAGACAACAAACTCTTACAGTCCTTTTTTTATTAAATTAGAGCTCAAGCTCTAAAGTTATTGCATCTGTCACAAAAATTAACTAGGAATTGAAATTCAGGCTTCAGCCTTTTAATTCAAAATAAATTGAGTTGATCTTTTGGAGTAAATTTCCTGGACTTTATTAATTTACTGATAAATTCATAGGGTTTTTTTGTTTGTTTGTTTTGGGGGTTTTGGTGGGTTTTATTTGTTTGTTTGTTTGCGGGTTTTGGTTTTGTTTTTTTTGTTTGGTTGGTGTTTTTTTTTTGTTTTGGTTTGTTTTGGTTTGGTTTGATTTGGTTTTTTTGTCCAGCTATATATCAGTATTGATTCAAGATTTACTTAAAAAGCTTTTGAGACACAGATAGATCTTGAAGTAAACCAACCAATCCTGGATCAATGGATGTCACAGAGCTTGAAATATGCAGAAAATGTAGCACAAAACTTTATTTATTTTTTTCTCCTCTGTGTTTGTTTTCAGAAGAATGTTACTTGAGTACCAGCAAAACATAAAGTTATTTTTTAGACATCTTCCCAAAAAATGCATTGGATTTTAATTTGAATGCCACACACCTGATACTGCAATGTACATACAAACCAAGAAAGAATAATTATCGTATTCTGCTTTAGTTTTACATATTAGCTATTAATCAATCTATCAATCAAGTTCTTAATATGTTTTCTGTGAACAGTCAAGATGCAAGGCAGAAATCAGACTTAAACTCTTACACTAAGCAATTCCTGAACTGGCTGTCAGGTCACACACATTCCGTGTACAAGTCAGGGTAATTCAAGTCCAGATAACGCTAAGCAGTAAGAATTTGTACTGGAGACTGAAGGAAGCATCTAAGCAGACAGAATGCTTATTTTATTATATTGGCTAAATGAGCTTAAATGTTGCAAGTGTTGGTGGAAACTGACATTTTCAGACCAGGATGCAGAAATAAAATAATATAATGTTTATCCTGCAGGGTGAGTTTGTATTTTGTGGAGGTCTCTGAGAGATGAAACTTTATCATATTTTGAGTTCATGAGTTAATTTCTTTTCCTTTCTGATTATATTTTTGTTCCTAAGTGATTAATTAAATCAGCATTTAAATCAGGTCTCAATGGTCAAAAGAGAAGAAACTGCTTTACTTCTTTAGATCAGGATTTATTAGACTATTTTCTATATTTACTTAAATTTAAAAATAGCTACATAGCTCTTACCATAACTTTTGGGCTTCATCTCTGGAGTTCTTGCTATGCTAATTTTTTTGAGTTAAACCTACTGATTTATAAAAGTTCCATTGAAATAGTTGAAGATTTCACATAGAATCACCTGGCTGGCATTATTGGTACTAGAATGATTTTCACTTTTGGACAGTTTAGCCCTTTGTCTCCAGTGGAAGTAATGCTTTCTTTTCATATAGAAAGTAGAATTTGGAGCATATTATAAGTGACTCCTTAAATCTAAAACCCAGTCATATTTTCTCTTGAGTTTGACACTGTTCTTTGAAGAACCAGACCTGCATAAAAAGCACGAATAGTTATTTTCAGGACTGTAAATATCGTTTTGCAAGCATGATTAAAATTAATTTCCTAGTTTTCAAATGCAAATGAGATGCCAAAGAAATTATATTCAACTGCATACTTTTTTGATCCATAAAACACAGAAAATTCAGTGTATTTTTCCTCAAAGAACACTTCCCTTTCATAAGTCAGTGCATTCAATTTCTTTCCCATTCCTCTACCTGAAGTTCCATGAAGTTTCAAGTTTAGAAAGTATGCACAGCATATGAATAAGGCAAGCTGAGAGAGCTGAACTCGGTCTAGAGAAGAGGAGACAGAGGGATGACCAAGGAGCAGCCTGAAGATTTTTGAAGGGCAGTTACAAAGATGACAAAGGACTGTGATCCCTGGGCTCCCACCAGGGACTTTGTTTATGTGCCAGAAATGATCGTCTCCATAGCAAAGCTGTTAGCAGTGATTCCACTGCACAGGACTGGCTGTAGCAGAAAACAGCAGCAGGTTGGCATAGTAAACCAGCCTGGGAACTGTGAAGCTGAGGAATATGCACGGATTTGTTCCCCCTGATTACACTATAGAGCTGCTAGCCTCTGGGCAATGAAGGATGTACAATGTCCTAGATTATGAGTTAACCAGAGTACAGAGATTTGTGGAGCTTAGTACGAACACAACACATGAGCAGAGTAGAAAGTACGTTAAACCTGAGCATTGTTTTCTTTCAATAATTAACAATTTTAATCTCATTAGCTGAAAGACAGAGTTCAAAAAGACATATAGTATTAGTATATGTATTTTATCTATTGTGTTTGGTTTTTTTTTTAAATGTATTGGTATAAACCTTACACTGCCTCTTGTGATTAGAGTGCCAACCTATAGATTTTGCTTCTTGATTACTATACTTTTCGTTTAGAAGTAAACTATCAAGTTTAAGAAATCTGACAATCTGTATAAGATGAAATTTGTCCCACAAGTAACTATAAGAAAAAGTCGTGCTTAGTTTCATTCTAAAGTAGATGTGGCAAATTACTTTTGGAGGTGCCTTTTTATTCAGTATTTGAAAAGTAGTTTTTAGAACTGAGGGAGGATAACATTTAGGGTTCAGGTAGCTAAAGTTAGATTACATGAGTTTAAGTTCCACTCATAAAAAGATTTATTTTTGTGTAATTTTACACATCCAGAACATGACAACTGTAAATTCTACAGTACTCTGTATTATTCTGGAGGTACTGCTTATGGTATAAAATGTGTATCTAGCACGGGAGGACCCTGTGTTACAGGTTGCATGTGTAAAGCTATGCCTCTTTGGTGATTAGGTGTCAGTTTGTTCAGAGGTTAGAACTGAGATCGAACCTGCAAGTCAGTTTTGGCTTTGGCAGAAGATTTTGAGGACAGCAAGCAACAAGAATTAGATCAATGCTGAAAGTTTCAACGCAGTTCTATCTACTCAGAAGAAGGAAATTAAACTTTGTAGTGTTCTGCTTTAGCATATTATGCTCATTCCTTGAGGAAAGAAATGAAAGCTTGCATTCCTATCATGCTGTATTATACAACTATAAACATGACTGAGATATTTCTAATGTGGTATGAAGGTGACGTGCATCACAAAAGCCTGAGATAAGAAACTATAAATTTTATCCAGTACATAATATGCATGAATATGCAATAAGTAGCATACCACATTGAATGATCTCATATATTTTCAATATTTTCAGAAATGCTGAAAAAAAAATTCTTTTTGGTTTGGTGTGTGCTTTGTAACAGTTTATTACTACCATCCTTTGTGTTGGAAAACGCACTTTGTTAATTGACTCATGAATGTATTTCATACATTTCTTCTACACACAACTGGATTATGTATTTAATTGGTAAATGTAACTAAATAATTTGAGATTATTTTAATCCTAAAGATTGATTGCCCAGGAATCCACATTTGCTAATGGGCTAATAGTGTGTTCAAAATTTCCTGCCATCTTTGTGATCAATTACAACTATTTAACACCACCTTAATTTCAGATCCCGTGTGTTCAATATTCAGGGTAAGTGGATAGTGATTTAGCCAGTCACCTAAAGGCCAGACTAAATCAAACCTAATGAAACCTCACCAAATGTGTTCAACCCAAAATTACCCATAAACTAGTATAAGTGAAAATACAAAACCACACACACTTAGCAGGATGAGTTTACTATTTTATCACAACTGATTTCATAAGAGAAAAAATAGAGTGGGCTCTTTGTTGTGGATGATTTGATTTGCTCAGCCATCAAGATTTTTAGACACCTTCAGCAAAGCAGTCTCTGTGGAGGTAATGCCTGTCAGTGACCGGAATGGGGAGCTAACAGGAGATAGAGGCATGGAGCTCATAACCAGTCAGATGCTTTCTTTCATTTTTCCTTTAATTATATTTTTTTTGTTTTCTTTTTAAATTAATGGCAAAACATCTGGCTAAATTGTTGTGGGGTCTCCCACACTAGCTTCTGAATAATACAGCCTGAAGGCATCATTTCACTGCCTGAACTCGTGGTCATTTCTATTGCTGCCTTGTAGTCACAGAAAGCTTGTGGCTGGTCCTGGGTAGTATACATAGAATATACCTATTAATATTCTTTAGTAGAGGAAAACAAATAAAAATTAGGAACCATATGTCACGTGAAAATCTATATTTTGGAGAAAAAAGATGAACTAAAGAAAATTACTCTAAACCACTTGTACTATATAATTGACACATGGACATTATTTTCCCTAGTCTGCTTCATAGTAATATTGTAAGGTGTAAAACTTGTTAGGTCCAGAGTGTTTTGCCATTAAGAGACACGGAAATCAACAAAAAATGGCTATTCTACTGGGTTTCTTTCATAGTATTTTATTTATCTATTTATTTATTGATATTTTTTGTGAGATAATCATTATTGGGAATATAAACATACATTTTTCTCCTGCGACATCATCTCACTGTATTCATCTTGTTGGACTCATGTTCATTGGAAATTTTAAGATCTTCAAAAAGAAAAGTGTACTTATATTTACTCGTGTTTTATAACATTCACCTGTGTTAAAACTGATAATACCTTTGAACTTATTAAGGAAAAAGAATGAACTTAGTTTAAACCACCAACAAACTTAGTGGAACAAACAATTTTGTCTCTTTTTCAAACATGTAAAACCCTAGACAAATCACAGAGTATGCCGAGTTGGAAGGGACCAACGAGGATCATCAAACTCTTAGCTGGAATTTATTGAAACGGTGCTAGAGTCTTCTGAAATACAGTTTTTACTGTATTTACAAATGTCAATCCAAAACATGATTAAACATCTTATCTCTTTCAAAGTTATTAATGACATTCTTAATTGAATTATACAGAACTTCAAATAATGTACCCCAAATCTACAAAACAATTTTTTCTCTCTTTCATAATGATATAAACAACTAAAGGGATTTCAGCCAAATTTCTGTTTAAAAAACACTACCTAGATGACAAATTGTATCCCATGTTTCACTCTGGAGCAGATCTCATAGCTGAGTTATAAACCCCTAGAAAATGAGTTTATATTGGAAAGAATGACAGTCTATGAAATATTGCAGTGCTGCAAGTGCTGCATTCATCCCAAAAGGTCTAGCATATATAAGATGATAAATTGTGATAGATCAAACTTCATGAGGTCAGAAGTGTCAGCACTGTCTTAAGAATAAGGAAGTATCTAAGAGGAGAATTCATCCTTAAATATGCTTCATGGGATACAAAACACAAACCAAATTTCCAGCATATAACGCTATCTGTGAAATTTCTAATCTTAAACAAACAAACCAAACCAATAATTCATTTTAGTAACATTTGTAGTGATAAAATTCTTTGGTTATTTGCTGTTGAAGAAATTGAAGTAACTCAGCTAAAATCAACTATATGTGATTTATTCTTTTCAGCAGTAGCATTTGTTTGTAACTTGGGGAAATACCTGTGCCTTATTAAACCATATTTTTACATTGCTCTGATTCATACAGTATTATCTCACACCTACATCATATTGTTTTTCTTTTTAATGAACTCAAATTTCTGCTTCATTACAGCAGCCCCACAGAGATTAAACAACTCCTCACTTTGCTCCTTAAGTGCTTCCTTTAACCAAGAGACAGATGAGAATGTTCATTATTGCTAATGGTGTTTCTTCCTCTTTTTATTGGCCTTTCGTGGGTTTATCCTGTTACCATCGGCTATAGCCACCTATTCACAACATTGCGATGATTCCTGTTTACCACCTGGTAAAGACCTTCTGCTTGCAGTGTTCTGAATACGTGTGTGCAATGATAACAAAGCATGGGCACGAGCAGAGAGCCAGGACATGGCAGCACTGCTTCTCAGCTAACCCCAATTCCGGCTGTCTGGGGCTGCAAAGTTCATTGCAACAGCCTATTCCTGATTTTCACATCATGCTTGAAGGAGATCTGACAGCTAAGAGATGCCCCCAGTCAGGAGATTCCCAGGAAATGGTGTCAAGCTGAGATACTAATTTTACACTTTAAAAGCCCTTTTAAAATGCCATTGTACAAATACTTAACAGCATTTTAACCTGAAGTTACGATCTGTGTTCTTAGTCAGAGAACTAAATCCATAGAATGAGAAAAAAATAAAACTTCAAATTATTTCAGATAAAATATCTCTGTTTCAGAAAACACCACCTAAGTAGGGTTTGACCCATCAAACCAAAACCTTCTAGTTGATATCAAATCAAGCCATATAAATTATGTGTAAAACCCATCCTAAATGTACAGTCCTGTCCATGGATAGGGTTATATCAAAAGTACCTGATATTACTTCATATTTTGTAGCAGTTTGTGAATTTCTTTCTAAATTTTAGTAAGTCAGTTCTAGTTATAACTACTTCTTTGTCTGCCTTCAGGTGAGTTTTTTTCCTATGGACCTGATCTCAATATAATTATCTAAGACTGATAGTAGAAAGACAGAAGATTTAGACTACATGCTGTAGTCTTCATATTTACAACATACATACTTGTAAAATGAAAATGACTGGGAAATGTTGAGTCTGCATTTTATTTGACATTGTTTTTATATTTAATAATTCAATATAATTTTAATTTAAAATTAAATTATTATTTTTATACTTATAATTCAATGGCATCCACCAATGTTTTTCCTGGTGCTTAGGCTTAGTGATATAAGCTTGACAAAATCATTAGTTTATAAACAGAAAAATAAGACCTAGAAACAGCTATGTTGATATNGGGTTTCTTTCATAGTATTTTATTTATCTATTTATTTATTGATATTTTTTGTGAGATAATCATTATTGGGAATATAAACATACATTTTTCTCCTGCGACATCATCTCACTGTATTCATCTTGTTGGACTCATGTTCATTGGAAATTTTAAGATCTTCAAAAAGAAAAGTGTACTTATATTTACTCGTGTTTTATAACATTCACCTGTGTTAAAACTGATAATACCTTTGAACTTATTAAGGAAAAAGAATGAACTTAGTTTAAACCACCAACAAACTTAGTGGAACAAACAATTTTGTCTCTTTTTCAAACATGTAAAACCCTAGACAAATCACAGAGTATGCCGAGTTGGAAGGGACCAACGAGGATCATCAAACTCTTAGCTGGAATTTATTGAAACGGTGCTAGAGTCTTCTGAAATACAGTTTTTACTGTATTTACAAATGTCAATCCAAAACATGATTAAACATCTTATCTCTTTCAAAGTTATTAATGACATTCTTAATTGAATTATACAGAACTTCAAATAATGTACCCCAAATCTACAAAACAATTTTTTCTCTCTTTCATAATGATATAAACAACTAAAGGGATTTCAGCCAAATTTCTGTTTAAAAAACACTACCTAGATGACAAATTGTATCCCATGTTTCACTCTGGAGCAGATCTCATAGCTGAGTTATAAACCCCTAGAAAATGAGTTTATATTGGAAAGAATGACAGTCTATGAAATATTGCAGTGCTGCAAGTGCTGCATTCATCCCAAAAGGTCTAGCATATATAAGATGATAAATTGTGATAGATCAAACTTCATGAGGTCAGAAGTGTCAGCACTGTCTTAAGAATAAGGAAGTATCTAAGAGGAGAATTCATCCTTAAATATGCTTCATGGGATACAAAACACAAACCAAATTTCCAGCATATAACGCTATCTGTGAAATTTCTAATCTTAAACAAACAAACCAAACCAATAATTCATTTTAGTAACATTTGTAGTGATAAAATTCTTTGGTTATTTGCTGTTGAAGAAATTGAAGTAACTCAGCTAAAATCAACTATATGTGATTTATTCTTTTCAGCAGTAGCATTTGTTTGTAACTTGGGGAAATACCTGTGCCTTATTAAACCATATTTTTACATTGCTCTGATTCATACAGTATTATCTCACACCTACATCATATTGTTTTTCTTTTTAATGAACTCAAATTTCTGCTTCATTACAGCAGCCCCACAGAGATTAAACAACTCCTCACTTTGCTCCTTAAGTGCTTCCTTTAACCAAGAGACAGATGAGAATGTTCATTATTGCTAATGGTGTTTCTTCCTCTTTTTATTGGCCTTTCGTGGGTTTATCCTGTTACCATCGGCTATAGCCACCTATTCACAACATTGCGATGATTCCTGTTTACCACCTGGTAAAGACCTTCTGCTTGCAGTGTTCTGAATACGTGTGTGCAATGATAACAAAGCATGGGCACGAGCAGAGAGCCAGGACATGGCAGCACTGCTTCTCAGCTAACCCCAATTCCGGCTGTCTGGGGCTGCAAAGTTCATTGCAACAGCCTATTCCTGATTTTCACATCATGCTTGAAGGAGATCTGACAGCTAAGAGATGCCCCCAGTCAGGAGATTCCCAGGAAATGGTGTCAAGCTGAGATACTAATTTTACACTTTAAAAGCCCTTTTAAAATGCCATTGTACAAATACTTAACAGCATTTTAACCTGAAGTTACGATCTGTGTTCTTAGTCAGAGAACTAAATCCATAGAATGAGAAAAAAATAAAACTTCAAATTATTTCAGATAAAATATCTCTGTTTCAGAAAACACCACCTAAGTAGGGTTTGACCCATCAAACCAAAACCTTCTAGTTGATATCAAATCAAGCCATATAAATTATGTGTAAAACCCATCCTAAATGTACAGTCCTGTCCATGGATAGGGTTATATCAAAAGTACCTGATATTACTTCATATTTTGTAGCAGTTTGTGAATTTCTTTCTAAATTTTAGTAAGTCAGTTCTAGTTATAACTACTTCTTTGTCTGCCTTCAGGTGAGTTTTTTTCCTATGGACCTGATCTCAATATAATTATCTAAGACTGATAGTAGAAAGACAGAAGATTTAGACTACATGCTGTAGTCTTCATATTTACAACATACATACTTGTAAAATGAAAATGACTGGGAAATGTTGAGTCTGCATTTTATTTGACATTGTTTTTATATTTAATAATTCAATANTGTAGAAAGAAAGTATTACTACTACTAAAACCTTAAAATGTATAAACTTTCAATTTAAATATAAGTCTTTATAAGAAAATATTTTAGTAAAAATAGGATATTTTTATTATCTCAGACAGTGTTAGGCTTTTGTATTTTATCAAACATGACCGAAATTCTCTGTCTTCATCAGCTGTACCTTGTCAGTATCAATGAAACAGTTTATATCTCATAGATCAATCTTTGCACCAGATAATTACCATCATTTGTAATTTAATTGCATTCAATTCATTGAAGTCAAAATATGTAATTGATGAAAATCCAGCAATTAGTAACTAATTTGCTGCAATTCATTAAAAAAAAAAGCCACCTTAACATAGGTTAAACTTGAATATATATTTAACCATTTGACAAGTTAAAAAGATTAATAGGAGACTACATTTCTGGTGAAGTTATTAAGACTGGAATAATGACTGAGGTAATTTGCACAGATAAATTGATTAGTCACTTTTTGTTGTGTGCTTCATAGGAATAGATGACACAGACCATGAAACATACCCAAATACGCTTGAGGCGCTACAGCAAGTCATACCATGTGATTATTCAACTATTGTTTCCAAAAGTCACTGTTAAAGGACCCATATCAGTCCTGATTAGGGGGAAAAAAAACAAACAAACAAACAAACAAAACAAAACAAAACAAAACAAACAAGACACCAAAACGTTCTTCTGTTCAAAGATACCGCAATTCCACTGATGCTGAAGTTATTTTGTAACTTTATGAAAATTATCTTCTATCCCAAGAACATAGCTAATGCCAATTGCAGTATTTGAGAAGTCTGTTGGTTGATTTCAAGGACCCATGTTAACTATGAGATATTAATTACCATTAAAGTTATAAATTTGGTTTTCAAATCAATCAGAATTACAATTGTGAGCCAGGGAAACTTCAAAAATTAAGAAAATCTTTGTTCAGAATTTTTGATCTCACATTTTTCATCAAATTACTATTTCTGTACCAATAATGCTAGAGAGCTAGAAAGAATTGTAGCAGTTGATGTATCAGCTTCAAATTAAACAGGGAGTTTTCTGAAGTATTCAATATCTACAACATATCTGAAATTATTTCTTAAAGACTTATTTTAAAGAGATTTTCATATGTTTAGTAAAGAAAATCCAAACAAGCTTACAAACTTTTATGCAGATATCTACAACAGGTAAAAAATATTCTCCAACCAAATTCAATTAAGTTTTCATACAATAAAATTTTGTCAAAAAGTAGCATACAAAGTCTTCCAATTTGATTAGGATTCTTTCTCTGTCACCTGTAACTCTTCCAAATTTCAGCATTTTCCAGCAAGTTCTGGACTTAAATTTTTGATGTTCTCACTGAAAACAAAAAGGCAAAACTGTTAGTTATTCTCACATCAGTGAACATGTCAGCACAAGTACAGATGAACTTTTACTGATCTGAAAAACATCTCTTATACTGTAGCACATAGTAAAAAACTATGACAAAACAAAGTGTTCTAGCAAAGCATTTTTGGTGACACTAGTGTAAGTATGTAAGTAATTTATCAGGGTGAATGGTCATACTGACCTGGAATTAATTATGAATATACAGTTACAAATCTAAGAGCTTAACCAAAGTGTACAATGACAAGAAGGATTTAAATATGCAATAGCATTGCTAGTAGGATCCACATGACATCCCTCAGTCATATGAAAATAAGGTGTCATGTCCATGCTAATTTTTCAGGCTTCCTTATGTTTCTAGTCAATGGAAAGGAATGGGCATTTTAGGAAATTAATTCATATAACCCTAAAAGACATTTCAGAGGAAAGCAAGAGACGCCTTCAGAAGGCCACAACATGTTTTTCTGTTTTGGCTTTTGAGGGAGTCTAGAAACCACCAGGGATTCAATACCTTTCCAGGTACATTCACCTAGATAAGACAATCTAAACTTATGCTGTGATGAAAGGAACTTACATAGTGTCAACAGAATTCTTCAATATTAATTGTATGTTTCATGCTTGAGCTTAACATCATGAGTTTACTCCCTTTCCCCTCCTTCCTCCTTCAACAGGCACTTTGTAATTTTTTACTACATTATATAAGAGAAAAAACTGGCCCAGTTCCTATTTAAAAGTTCACCAAGAGGTCAAGCTTCACAGTCTATATCTGTCTAATAAATACTCCATAGTCATAAAAGCTCTTCAAAGTTTAAATTCAAAATCTTGCCCCTTCTGCTTGCAGTGCAATAGCTTATATATGATATATTAATTATAGTTTATAACTAGAGATTAGTTAGAAATTGTATATTAAACACTATTTAACATATGCTAGCAACAAAAATGTATTGTGATCTTACTTTTAAAATGATTAGTGTTCCAAGGTTTAGCAAACAGAAGACAGCTAATCCTGTCTGAATGTATTGAATACAAGACTATTGTAAAAAACCTCATCATACTGTTCCATTGCTGGACACATCAAAATGTCAAGTTCAAAGTTTGCTTGATGAAAATCCAAATTCTTTCAGCTTAATTTTTGAAGCAAGTGTGTACAAGTCTTCTATAAAATGGTTGTCTTTCTTCGCATGTGTGTGACATAAATGAAATCTTTCTCTGTACTTGTTGATACCAGAATTGTTTCATTTCCTTTGTTTCTAGTGTGTTCTGTTCTACTAAGGACCTAGTAGAACCTGCTATTGTCAAAGCTGTGGGGAGAGCTAAAAACATGAATTTAATGAGTCGTAATTTTCACTTTGCATTACCTGGTGTTCTTCAGAATTTTTGGACACATCATTACTGTTCGCACTCCTTTTAAAAAATGTTGAAAATATAACAGAAGTTAATCTGAAGATCTGTGCAAAAGAAGATAATTTCCCAGGCCTGTGCCACTTGCATCAGACCTCAAGTGAGATCAGGGTATCTACTTGAATACAAATCTTCATTTTGCAAATTCCAGTAATGTGTCCCCTACACAACTCCAAACTGATTTTTTTAAACTTTCTGTGTTAAACAGGATTTGCAACTTGGGCCTGTTAGTGTAGGTATGATGGGAAAATTTTGCCTCTGGACACTTATAGTTTCTAATCCTTTTTCTTAGTGGGGTATGAAGATGTTATGAATTAAAGACCAGTATACGATGTTGAAGACTGATTTATCAGCAAAGATGGCTTGCCTTGGGGTGGTTCAAATAATTTTGTATGCTCTTGATCTTGCTCTTCTCTGAGCATTTCCCTTGCCTGCCCAGGGGAGACAGCTCTGCTACCTGTGAAGCAGTTCTTGAACTGCTCATTGATAGACTGGTATATTAAAATAAATTGATACCAATTCTTGTTTAGTTTACAGCTGTACTCCCTGTAGCTGTAAAAGCCTGTGGCTGTAAAAGCAACTGCGTCCTCCCTAAGCAACCAGTGGGTAAAAGGAGGGTGGAAAACCACAGTGGTAATCAAGGCAGCTGTCCAAAGTTAAACCATTCCCACTTGTGAATCGAAACCTCAGTTATGTTAAGACATCTCTGACCACGTTTATTCTATTAGTACACTTCGACTCCTCAGCATCTCTAGATTGCAATGAAGTGCAAATGACATAAGGGTTTGGGTTGTAGCTTTACTTTTTAATAGCCTAAATATAGGTATTCATTCTTCTAGTTAACAGTTGAGAATAGTACTTGTGGCAAATCAGTTGAAAAAATTGAATCTCTACATCTCAATGTATGAAGACAATGCAAATAAATAAATGTCTTATCCTAAACAAAGTAAATATGTGCTGTTATACTACTCATTCTTTCTGAACACAGTAGTACAAACAATAGTAATCTAAATTAAGACATTGTGCATATTTCTATGATATTATGTTATTTCTTCATGTCACACCTTTAATTTATTTGATGTCTGATTATTCAGTAGCATATACTTATATAATACAATATTATAAAATATTGACTACAGTATTTCTTTGGTCTGCGTTATTAATAAGCAGTGCAAACCAATAGAAAATCAGACTGGTCTTTTCTGTTTCAGAAGAAACAGAATTAGAAATCAGAAATTAGAAATAAAAGAAACTATTTGCAAATACATTTATATTTCAAATAAAATTGCCTGTAAATTTCATTACGACACTTTTAGAAAATAACTGTTCATAGTACTGCTGTTGAAGAAGTTGCTTCAAGCCTGCGCCTTGCCTGTCTTTGTAATCTGCAAGTCCATGTGAGACTGCTTCTGATTAATGCTAAGATTTGCCTTGTGAGTCAGAACACTGCATTCAGAAGTAGTTTTGAAGAGATTTGTCTTTAACTTCCTACTAAAATATTTACCTACATAAAGATAAACAGAGTTACGTTTCCCATATTGATACTGTTAAATTCAGTGAACATACTTCTATGGAAATTCCTAGCAACAAGATTAGGCCAACAGTTCAAAACATATTTCTGATGTACCTTCAACTGTCTACATTTGTGGGAAAGCTTCACACAGACCAGGCAAGGATTCAGTCTGCCATTTCAAGTACAGTGGACAGTAACATAAACTGAATGAGAGTTGTCCCTCTTCCTAAGCAGTGTTTGGTACAGAGTTCAAGAAAAGAGAAGTTTGCTGCACAGAAGGGTCAGAAGAAACAGTCTGTCAGACCTCTGAAATGCTGTCAGGTAGGGAGAAATTTAGTGGAATTACAACTGGAAAAGTCTTTAAGGGAATACTTGTATTACCCACCGATGGTTACACTGCCTGGGTGTGGATACAGTGGGGAGCAGAAGCCTCACTTCCATCAGAGGTCCCAGGAAGGTGGAGCACAGTAAATTCAAGAGCTTCATTGTTTCCCAGTTTACTTGCCTCCAGAAGCCGTAAGACCAGAATAAGTTCATTATGTAGATATACACAAATTTATGTGAAAGAAACTCTAGAAAAGTTGTAAGAGAAGAACCAGATGTGCAGAATTATGTGTTTGAAAGTAGCTGTCTGTGTGTTACTATGTGGATTTGCACACCCTTTATTTATGAATTTGGGTTAATTTTGGCCTGAGTATGCACAGCTTTCTCTTTCCATATTTTACATGTGTTCCATGGCAATGATGCAAACTGTTTCTGTAGTTAAACTAGGGCTCAGCAATTTCCTCAGCTAGGACTTGTGTAAAAGGGGCTCAGGGGCGGATATGACATGAGGAGTGGAACGCTGATGGCACTGAATCTTAAACAGGCGTCAAGATGTATGAGACCTGAGTCAGAGAAGAAAGAATGAGCTGAAAGGAAGGGTTTATCTAAAGCAATGAATGTTAGGTAGAACCAAATTTATGTATGTATTTTGTCCAACCTAACCTCAGAAGGAGAGCAGGAACTTGGAGCACAGCATCAGATCAAATTATACACTGGGTCCCTAATCACTCTGCAAACTGCAGGTATAGTAGGATACCTTTTATACATACCAGCCTTGCACAGGAAGGAGAGCTGTCCTCAAATCCTCTAATAATAAAAATTAACATTCACAATCCTTGTTTCTGTTAAAAGAGATAGTCTTATTAGTCCTGTATAAAATGAAGGTTGACTTTTATCACTGAAGGAGTTGTTTGGGTTTATTTGTTTGTTTGTTTGTTTGTTTGTTTGTTTTTCAAATTCCTTTTGTTTTAAACCTGCACTCAGGAAGATCTGTTACCAAGCTCAGCACAGAACCACTGAGAATCATTCATGAGACACTGGAAGAGTCCACTGATTGGATTTATGGCTTTTTCTCTTTACTGTCTGACATCGTATGGAGTGATGATGATGATGACAGTGATGAAGGTACTTGTAATGTAAAGACTTCTGTAATTGCTCTAACCGCTGTTTTACATGCATTATGTTGGCTTACTCAGCTTTTAACCTCACAGACAAGAAGGTCAAACAAAATGAAAAGTGGACATTGCTGCTCATAAAACATCTACTGGCTATTCCAATCAGTAAATTGGTCTCTTTGTTAGCTTTCATCTCATGTTTAATGTACCATTACAGAAAAGCTGTCAGAATTAAATATTACCATAGTACATCTTGAAGTAAAGAGCATTAATTTATACAAGGCTTCAAAGCCACAAGCAAAATATGCATCAGGATATTGCTTCAGAGAATAGAGCCGTTTTGTTTTAATCAGCAAGAATCTAAAGAACACCGGTAAATTTAAAAGACATATCAAGAAACTTAGATTATTTTTTTTTAATTTGCCATATTGATGACAGGACAATATATGGGGGGAAAAAAAAAGGAAGTAGTAGGAGAATTTGGGATGGCATATTACAAATAATTCAGTTTACTAGAAATTATGGTTTGGCTATCATGGTAGTGCATCTGACGTAATCTGGTAAATTAAATTGCTAAAATTTTGAGTAGTTCCCCAGTATGAGCAGAGCAGTAAGGGATCATCATGTCACATTACATTGGTCATTTTGACAAGTGATGAGTGTAGGAATGACATCTTCATTTCATGGTAGTTTACGTTATGTTATGTTTGACTATACTAGAACACAAAACAACATGTACTGAAACTGAATTATATTTGCTTGTTCATAAACTTTAAATATCATATAATTTCTGCCTTTTAAATATGTGCATGAGCTTTTTATGTTAACATCATTTACGAATGCTAATAGATAGGCTGCTACATGTGAGTCTGTGAATTGGGCATCCTATTCTGAGATATGATTTGCAACTTGCAGAAAGCCAGTCTCATATGGGTGAGAAACAGAAAAGATGAAATATGGAGAGCTTGATAAAATCTGATAAAGTTTATTTTTATAATTTCATAACTCCCAAAACAAGTGTAGGCTTTCAAATACTTGAGTGTGTGTTAATGGCAGTAGGAAAAGATCATAAAATCACTGTCATAGAAAAATTTAAGATCTGCATGCTCACTAGGTGTTTGGAAACCTTAGTCCTAGCAGCCTTTGGCCCAAGCAGAATTTTATCAATATCAACTAGGAGTGTGAAAAGACAATAAGACATCTTATTGCACTACATAATAAAAATTAAGTGCATACAAGCACCCTGCTCACTCTGCGCTGCAGTCAGAAGGCCACAGTCACTCAGGCTCAGTCCTTTAAATTCCATTTCCTACATGGAGGTGGAAGGAATCAAGTACTCATAGGTCCACTGAAATTGATTTTGTTTTTTGTTTTTTTTTTTTTTTTGCTTGAATTTCACTAAAAGAATTGCTAGCTTTACAGTCTTGCTAAACTGCATATACATTTTGTCATTTGGAACTAAAGCAGAACCACTGGGCCTTGAAACATGGAAACTTGCATAAAATAAAGCAAATTGTAAATTGTAGTTACAAGTTAATATTCAGAAGCACAAACACAGATTTGGATATTGCCTTAGTTAAGGAAACTGCGCTTTGAATTTCTCTACTCTAAACTCTATGGTAAGATAGATTCTTTATGAAAAATTAAAAATCTCAGAATAGATGCTTGTCCTTTAGCATATAAAGAAGAGAAATTATTTCTTGAAATTAAAATTAGACAGAAGAAAAAAGTGTGGTGTTTGTTTTGGTTTTTTTTAATATACCTATTCTCTGACATTTGTTTTTTTTGGTTTAGGTGAAGTGGAACCTTCTATGACAAAAGGTTGGTCAGTTGCTTTACTACACAGAGAAAATACTACTTTGCACACATTTTAAGAATTAACTAGTATATCTGTGATATAAGAAAACTAAAGTAATACTTGTGCTGTTTGCTCCTCTGTGAGAATTCTTGACTCTTTCATTATTACCCAGAAATTCTGAAAATTTTTAATGAAAAAAAGTAGGATTACAGAAATACTACCTGTATCCTTGCCCTGTATGTGGGATTCCTGTTAATGCCAATGAGTTATATTTATGTATGGATAGAAATAAAATTCAGGAATATGGAATATAATGGAAAGAATATTTAGTGAGAAATAATGATGAGGTGTTGTAAAAGCATTTTGCCTTGTGCCATCACAGAACCTTAAAATAAGAACTGCTTTTGAGTCTTCAGAAAAAGTACTTAGTTATCATTGAATTTTTAAAGCAGACAAGTGAAGCAAATAGGATTTTTAATATAACTCTTTATAGATATTGGAATTGTTATGCTGAAACATAAAACTTCAGTTCAACCTCTTTTAAATCAGAATGAAAATGTATTAGAAGGCTTGAGTTATTGGTGATAGAACATAAAGCTGTTCAAAACTGGGGTGTGTTTTTTCTCCATATTGAGTAAAGTTTGAGAGTAGTAGGATGTGTAACCAGCTCTGTGTGATCTGAATTTGATATCCATCAAATTCTCAAGAGGTAAATCCCTGTATTAAAGAATCTATCACCCCAGTTACTGCTGAGATTACAATCCAGTTTTCTCTGAAGTTAATTGGAACCGCATCAGGCTTCTATTTAACGACACATTTTGTCAGTCTCAACAGGGCATTCAAGGAATTATTAGGCTTGAAAACCAGGACCAATCACCTATGTCCTTCATTTTAGGAAAACTTATAGACAGTGTAGGAAAGCATTCCATCTCTTGAATCCATCAGAAGGAACTGTAAAAGGTTCAGCAAGCTCTTCTCCCAAAGAGAGAAATGCATTGTTAATTTTACAGTGGGTGCACAGAGCCTGAAGCTGTAGAGCGTTGTTGGCTGGGATGCTAAGTACATGGGGGGAAGGTGTAGCTAGCCAGGCTGGAAGTACTGTTAAGAAACTTCATGACTGGGAAGGCATGACCCATAAAAACACAATGAAAAACACCATGCTCAGCATGGCAATCCCAGTTTCTCTGGAAATCAGTGTCACACTCAGGCCTTACCCTTTACATTAGGACACAAGGCTGTAGAAATAGAATTCAGAGAAGTCATCCAAATAAGGTGGAAGCTGCTTAAATTAGCCAGTTGGAAGGGATGAGATGATTGTTTGGACTTAAAAGTCTTTCATTCAAGGAGTAGAGTAGTTAACTGATGGCTTGGAATGTTTTCCTCGCTATTCAGAGTTCACAACCTGGCTCTGGAGATAAATCCTGGGAGGGCCTTCCATCTATGGTGTGAAGGAAATGGTCAAGGAGCTGGTGATTCCTCTGGATCTGGTATCTTACAGGTTAATGCAACCACACAGATGTGAAAAGAAACAAATTCAAACATGCTTCATCTGCCTAAGCAGTGAAACAAATTTTGAGTTGGCTTTTCCACTCTCTGGATGTGTGCTCAAGGTCTTTCTTCTGTCTTTTAGAAAATAAGGATTCCTGTTCCCTTGTCTCCCTGCAAAAGCTCTTCCTTCACTGGGACTGCTGAAGATAGTACCCCTTTCTGAGTATAGCCATAAACATTCACATAGCAACATCCTCAAATAACTTACTATCTCCAGGTGACTGGAGATCTTCATTTCATCCTGACAGCTAAGATCTGGCCTTGTTTATACTTGATTTTGTCACCTCTTTTACTGGGCTACAGAAATACAATATATGTGGCCTGAAGCCAACAGTCCCTTGGAAATGCCAGTGCAAAGTACTGCATGTGTCTGCTCAGTGACAGGCAGCTCTGAGCCCCTCAGAGCTGTTCCTGTCTCTCTGTAGACTTCTCTTAAAATTGTATAAAGATCAAAGAGCTGAATTGTCAGCATCTAAGCCTAAATAGAAGTTTTCTGAGTGCTCTGTGATACAGTCTAGTCAACAGCTTTTCTGCTTAGGCACAGTGAAATTTATTTCCAGGGCTAAAGCTCATGAGTGCACAAGGCAAAGCCCTGGGAGGTGAGCTGAGGGCTCAGGTGAGCTCCTGCAGGTAACACTCTCATAAATATCATGATCTGTTCACTCAGGCACAAGGTACAGATCTCTTTGAGTAGCTTTTCTTAACTAATATGTGCTGTCATGTAGACGGTCCAGAAATGAAACTTCCAGAAGAAAAACTTTATAAAACAAAATACCCCAAAACATTGCATTGGTCATTTTTCCCATGTTGTTGCCACTACGACTGGACCCAAAGGAGGATCAGCTCCACAGATAAATCTGGAGACTTCTTGGGTATCAAAATGTTAGATCCACAAAAACAGAAACAAGTTTTTTGGTTATGGTGTGTTCTCTGTCCTCTTGTAAAGGACCATTTCTGAATCAAAGTCCCTTCACTCTGAGCAGCAATTTTATCCACAGCTTTGTAAACAATCTTTCTTTAGGTGACTCTTATGCTTGTGGCATTTGAACATTCTAAACCAGCAAAAAGAAGATCCAGTGAGATTGTGCAGTACACTACCACTATCTTCAGAATATGAACAGATTGATATTTTTCACGTTTTTACAGAAAACCTCTCTCAAATTCCACTCTGAAAAAGTGCATTATGATTGCTGTGGCTGAATTTTAAGTATTTGTATTGGATCTAACCCACAATTATTGTGGTATTCATGAATAGGATGACAATTTTTTCAAAAATCTCCACACCTATTTTTAGTGTATGGACAAGCCTTCATCTTTTGCTTTGTTGACTAGTAGCTTTTATGAATGTTAAAACATTTGCATAAAATGTACTTTATAATGGAATATGGTAACTGAAAAAATAAGATTGCTGGTATCAAAATGCAATTACATATTGGAAAAAAATTCAAGGGGAGCAGCAAGGACATTGTCTAGTAATGAAAGAAGAAAAGTCTAGTGATAATTATGATCCCAAAGAAAGAAAAGATCACTTTCCTAGAGATGTAAATTAAAAGCAAAGATAATAGAGGTACAAGTAATGACAATGGACTTCTGCAGGCAACAGGACTGATATCAGTTTCAGAATCCTTTAGAAGGGATGAAAATATCTCTCAACCACCTTTTTTATTGCAATTATTTTTTCCACTCCAAGACTTATCACTAATATTTATCTTTAATAATTGGAAAAGAATGAACATTTAATATTGTCTGGAAAAGCAGTGTTCTTCAGTGGACATAGTGAAAGATTATTTTGTAGGGGACTTTGCCATCTTTAACAATGCGTATTCTCAACATACTAAAGCTGTAGGGTATTTTCACAAAAGACAGAATATTTTAATTCTTGCAGGTTTAATATGTTTTTCGCTTAATTTCTTTCTGCAACAGTTATGACTGAAAATCTTGTACATTTTTTCAGGGTTTCACCTCTAGAGACACATTCAATTTTTTGCCAACTCTGTGTTTTGTCATATTGTGGTCCCTTTTGCTAGAAATTATTGCTATTAAAAAAGAGATAAGTTTGGGGGTTTTGTTTGGTTGGTTTAGTTTTTTGGATTTTTTTTCTTGTGGACACTGCTGGCATCAGTTGTGAGTTTGGAAAAGAGCTGAGAAACCTAGTGCACAAAACTGGAAATAAAGATCTGTAAATAATAAGCAAGTACAGAGACTTAAGCACTGACAACCATGGCTAAAAGGGTCATTACTAAACTATAAGCAATTTTCATTTCAATAAATACAATTCCCTTAAAAACCAGAGTAAGAAATAAAGCACCATCACGACACTGTTATCCATCTCTGTATTACCAAAAAGTTTTTTAATTGGCATAAGATTGTTCTTACAGATGATCAAAAGAAACTTAATTTCCTTGAGGTAAAGAGAGGTCTTTAATTTGCTGTGGGTTAGCCTATGTATGAGATAGAAAAACGCTTTAACAGAAGTTTCTGTTAAATGTTGCAAGAAATTTTGTAAAGCACAAATAATCTTTTTGGCAAAGCACCTTATCCTTCTGTCTTCAGTTCAAATGAGGATATCCTTTCTTGAGTGGTAGGCTGGTTATTAATATGCTGAAGACATACACGTCAGGCTCTTAAAAGATGTGGCAACTTCTAAGGGTATAGTCAGTTACCCTGACTTACCCTCAGCAAGTCTGGCCAAGGTGGTGTTCCCCCAGACCTGACTCCATATACCCACCCCAATTAATCCCTTCTCCATCCCCAGGTTAGGACAGTCAGAATTTATTCAGCACTATCTCTCTGCTTGTTCAGACCTTTGTTTCTTTGTTTGGGAGAGGAAAGAGGTAGAGAATACTGGTAGGTGATTTGCTAGTTTGGATCTGAAAGTAATTTTGATATAATAGCCTCTATAAAGAACTAGTTTTGCTATCCAGACAGAATAGAGAAAAACATACTGACAAATATTTAAGGTATTGGTCTCTCAATTTGTAATGTGTGTTAGATTGTTTTTATTTATTTAGATACCTAAGAATGTATGATCAGACCAAAAGTCCAGCTTACTCAGTGGATGGACAGAAGTCCTGATTGCTGCCTAAGAGTGACCACTGCAAATGCCTCAGGAAGTATATCAGAACTGTTAAAAATATAGCCCAGAAGAGCCCTCCAAACTCCAAGTATTTTCCTAGAGAGGGGACAAAATTTTTGCATGTCTGTAATCCATCTACCACTTTCTGTGAACCCAAGGCTACAGACAGTTCAGAAATGGACTAAAGAAAACAAATCCAGAATACCATAGATGCCACCTGAAAACTGTGGTAATAGTATAGTTGTCACATATATATCTTTAAAATAATTATGCAGTTTCATTCATCCCTAAAGTATATACCTATTTGTACTGGTAATGCCTTCTGAATTCAGTTTCTTTTATGTTGCTGTATGGTAATGTTAACTTTTCTGTATATGAGTTGCTATTATAGATCTCTCTAAAAGGCTTTCACTGTCTCCCTAGGCTGCATTTTGCTACAAAGCATTTTGCATATCTTTGTGTAAAGTAGACCCTGTGTTAAAAGATAGAAATCATTGATTGGTTCAATTCTCAGATGTTAAACTGCTTTCCAGATATGTATTTTTTGCATTTTTCATTTTTTTGTGGCATCCATTTATGTTATTAATGTTCTTTTAACAATCTCATCTTGTTTTATTTATGCTGATCAATACAGCAGTAACACAACCACCATAAAACAGCATTTTATATTGGAAAGAAAATATTTTCCATATTATTCAGACGAAACAATACTATATACCACCAGGGAACAGGGATGTTCAATTACAGTTCTTTTGCCTATTGCAGAATAGTGATTGGATTTCAATTTGAGTTGAAAGATTTTAATCCAAATTTACCAACTATATTTGAAAAGATAGAGAGTGAACTTTGAGCCACAAGGCTAGTAGGAGCCCTGAACAGAAGTGCAGCAGCTGTTTAAATCATCCTCTAAAATCAGGGAAAACCTTAAGTGAAGCTATCCATGCTACTTTCATGGAAATCTTCATTCATGCCCTGGCTATGGAACACTGGGGAGGTTCTCACTCTGAAAGAGAGGGGCATTAGGCACATACCCCACTGGCTGGAGCATGCTGTGCCTGAGACAGAGCAAATGCCTGACCTGAAAAACATTTTCCCAAAACTCTCTTAGACCCACCCCATCAAAACTGAGGGCCCTGAATATTTCTGAGTGAATTCAGATTCTGCTGTGCCAAGGACAGGTTATAGCCAGTGGAGCCTATGCTCATGACCCAGAGAAACTTCTCTCTTCTGCATGCCAAGCCCCTAAAGGATGAAAAAGAAAGAAGCAGTTGGATCTATAAGTGATTGAATTTATAGGAATTTATATTTTCACACTAATACAGTCAGGTAGATTCTGCAGGGTTAATGTTTTCGAAAGCTGAGTGGAGTAACTGTGGTTAGTCTTGGGATTTCTTTTTATTCTATTTTTCCCTCCTTTCACGAAAAAAAAAAAAAACCAACACCAAAACAAACCAAAAACCAACCAAATAAACCCATCAAGCAAACAAACAAAAAACCCCAACAAAACCTCCCCACCAAACAACTATTAAATAGATTTATATGGGAAAATATTTCTTTGAGGTTAATCAAGAAAACAGATTTTATGTATTGCTATATATATATAATTTTGATCTACGAAGAGGTCTACAAGTCTTGCTTGCATTTTTTCCATATAAAATTACACTCTTTTAAAGGCAGACTGATAAAATTGATTATGAAAAACATCATTTAAAAAAAACTATTTTATTCTATAGCAGAAGGAATGCTGTTTCAAACACAATAAAATAGAAAAATTTGTACATATTTAATTTTCTTTAATGTAATGAGAAAAAGAGGAGTGAAATAAGTTCAATTTGGAAAGCTGAAGATCCTGAAAGAGTGACTTATAAAAAAATATTTACTCAGGTTGGGATGTTTTGCTGTTATGAAAATAACATGCACCATGTCTGGAAAGGCCTTCCTCACAATGCATCTCCTTTGCAAAAATAAAATTAAGATAAAATATCACCCTGGAATCAAAGCTGTCCTCAGCAGGAGGACGAAGATGTCAGTCGGTCATCTACAGTGAATTTCTATTATAAACTGGTGAAACTGCAATAGGTTGGAAACAATTGAATATCTGTTGAACGAAGATCTAATCTATTTCTTTTTGTCCTTTATTTTATAAAGAGGACTTAACAGATATCTGGAAGGAGATGTTAAATCCCTGTGTTCCTGAGGAAACATAAAGTTTACTTCTTTGCTGTATGCTACTCAAGATAGGTAAATTGTCCAGAAATATTTGAGGGTCGTGTTCTCTGTATCTCTGCTACCCGTTAAGTGATATCAAAGTACAAAGTGTAGGGAATAAAGGCAACTAAGATGAAGCAGCTGGGCTTTGCTGATTAGCTTTAGGCCAAATCAAATGTCACTCCACAGCAATGTTCACTATTTAGAAGAACATGATGGTTTGGACAAATATTCACTAGAGCAGAGGTCTGTGATCCCTGTCAACAGTGCGGCCATACAGCAAATTAAAGAGACACCATGTAAGTCTGCAAAATATGAAAGTAAAAAAAAAGAAAAAAAGAAAAGAAAAAAAAAGAAAAAGAGAAAAGACAAAAATATTTTTCTCACTCTACTTTGTAGTTGTGATTTCTGAAGATGTGGCTTGGTACCTCATCCAGTGGATGAGCACACAAACTGTTCAGCATTTTCATTGATAAGAGCAATATGTCCCCTGTTGCATTTTACGACACATAACTTCAGGAAAAGTTACTATGTACCCAGCCTGAAGTTGCTATGAATTCCCAGAACAAGGCAAGATCTAAGAAAACACCAGGGAGAAGAATGTGCTACTAGCAAGCTAGTAGGGAAGTCACCTGAGTAAGTCATACATGTCACTCACACCTTCCAACACTGAATGCTGGTATTTAAGGTCTTCTGTTACACTGTTTTTGGGTCCTGGATATAAACACAATACACTAATTTAATTACTTAGTTAAATATTTCCTGCTTATTTTTTCTTTCTTTAGTTTTGTTTTGTTTCTGTTTTCCCTTTAGAGTATAGCTACGTGATGTGATAGTAGTTAGTTGGAAGTTGCTCTAGCTTCCTTTCTTCTGCTCTGAGCCCCACAAGGATAACTGTCACCCACACCAGCTGGCACTATCTAGATTAAAAATAGACATCAGTTGCACAATTGCAAATTTCTCCTGAGGATACCAACAGCAAGAGAGTTGACTACAATTCTTCATACAGACAGTATCTAAAAACACATTAGAAATTACACCTCTGTCATCTTCTAAAGCTCTTAACACCACTCACCTCTGCCTTGCCCTCAGTATCTCTTCCCCCCAACTCTTCAGGATAATCAGCTGCCTGCTACCAATTAGTCTTGATAAACTAACGGGGATATAGCCCCATTAAATTGCTGGCAATAGCTGTAAGGGTTTTAACCGCCAAAAGTAAATTATTAACCTCTGGCTCACCAGGACTCTGAATCAAACTCATTTTCCTTTTTACACTTAGATATTTATAAGAGAAAGAATGTCAAAGCACTGAAGAGATATAGTGCTGTCTTACCTGTAACAGATTATGAAAAAGACATTCAACTGGTAAAATTTGCTTAGAAAAGAAATGTATTTTCATTTCACATAAAATTTCACATCTAATTACACCTTTAAAACACTAGATATATTAATACTACATTCTATCCTCACTGCAGTATTTAAGTATTTAGGATGGCTTTAAGCATGAAGGGATAATACCGAATATTGATATTAGATATCAGGGTCCAGAGTTAAATTTCCTGTTCTTTTGCTGACTTTCTGGGTTACATTGAGTAAAGCATTCTTGTGTTTCAAATGAGGACAATAATCCTTTTTTTTTTCTCACTTTGTCTCTCATATAATTGAGAATTTTAATGTGGTTTATTGGAATATTTTAAAGGTGTATTTTGTCTGTTAGACAGAAACTGAGCAGGCGGTGAGGCTTAGGATCTGTTTTAACAATACCAGAATGCTACTCACCACTCTATCTTCTAATGAAGTAAGATTTAGGGCTGTGCTTTCCCACCAAGAGGAGAAATGTAGCCCTCAAAGTTTGAACTCCTGTGTTACAGAGACTAACAAAGAGATATTTATATTGTGTTAACTCCATGTGATACCTGAAGTAATTCATACAGGTTGAGACTTATAGATACACCATAATAACATAATACAGTACAACTAAAATAGCTAAGAATAATGCTAAGTACTTTATTATGTTAAAAAAGGAGATTAAAAAAAAATAAAAATCAGAAGCACAAGCACAAAGAAGGAAACCACGAACCAGGAGAACCTCCTTCTGCCCCGCCACGAGGGGCTGTGCTCTTCATTCACATTGATGTAAACGTACAAGTGATGACACACTAGCTCACACAGATTCAGGGGACTGTAATTATTTTCTCCCACCCTGATCTTCCTGGAGCTGGAGCACACAGCCAATGCCGTGCCGTTGTTAGACACTGTCAGCTGCTGTTAATGAGAATTAGCTGGGTGAGGGCTGGGGGAAGCTGCTTCCCAGGCTGCACGTTCAGCTGGGATTTTCAGTAAACCTGCCTGCAATAACTGCTCCTCTGCTGATTGTGAGGGTCTGCTTTGGGTAAACAGTACATAGATATATAAGCCTGCTAACAATACAGTCAAATGTGTCTCCTTTCAGCATCTTGGTCAGAATTCCAATTCAGAATTCCAAGAACATTGCTAACTTCCCTTCTTAGAGTTATTTAAAATAATGACCTTGCATGTTCTGTGTATCTGCACAAGACCTGAGGTCTAGAGAAATCAACATCAAGCAGTATCCTTATGTAAGGAAATAAAGTACTTATCCATTCAAAACCCAAGAAACACAAGGAGAAAGATATTTTTTTATGTCTGCTTAATAACCTAAGAAAACAATGAAATACAGCTTTTAAAACACATACCCCCTTACAATAATTTAATAAATCAGGCTGTCATCTCATAAAGAGTCCAGATGGTTGCTGTGGTGACAAAGATTATCCTTGCTGCTGCTTGATTCTGTCATTTTTCTAAACAAAAATGCAAAATATTTACGATTTATTAACAATGTGTCACATTGATAGAGATAAATTATGTGCTTTAAACTGGCCATGTAGGTCTTCTATGATATTATAACCAATTTCTCAACTCAGCAATAAGGTATGATATGATTACTAGAAAATTAAGGCTATTTTTTATGAAAGATGAAGCAGAGAGAGAGTATCAGAACTCTCAGAACAACCACAGAAAAAATCTCCAATAATCTAGTGTGTTTCTTTATTTTAAATATTTTGAAGTTAGAAAATAGTCTCTATTTTCTGTATTGTAAATTGATCTAGAACAGCTTATATTGAGACTAGGCTTATTTGTGCCAGGAAAATTTGGGTTGCAATGTATCAGAGTTGGTGTATTCAAGGCTGCAATATTTTATGATGGTTCAGACTGTAATGGGAAGTTTGGAAGAGATCTTAATGATGGGACACTTCACAATATATTAGAGCATATATGCACATGCTTGTGCATTATGACAACATATTTCACTTCAAGTAATTTGTGTTTTTCTGTGGTTTCAGCAGGAAGTTAGCTAAGATTCTCAGTGCAGTTGTCTAGAAAGTATCTTTTTATGCACCTCACTGAAATATTTGTGAGAAGCAAGCTTCACTGCTAAAAGAATGTGAGCTTGTTTTACACAATCAGCTCTACAGTTGTTACTCCATACATATTTTGTAGTCAAAATAGCAATAAATTTCCTAAACCCACAGTAATTTTAAAGCCATTTTTTCTTGTCTTTTCTTTTTGGGATTTTTGTTTTTTGTTTTGTTTGGTTTTGAGGTTTTTTTAAGTAACAAAGGTTTATATCTATATCTATTTTTTTTTTTTTAGGAAAAATAGGCTATTTTCTGTAGTGATACATATAATAGACATTGAAAACACAGGTATTTTAAGGCAAGAAAGGAATATGTGTCTGTGTGAATGACTCTGCCTGAAGAATATGATTTATCACTTAGTGGGATATATTCATCTCTGTATGTATGGTGACCTCTTGAATTGGGTGAGATGTGTCTCCATTGTATATTGCAATGCAGAGAAAGTGACTCAGCTTTCAAGTCCCCTGAGTCAATGTTTGGAGGCAGTGTGGAGCAGCAGCATAGAGAGCTGCTCAGATGTGCCCAGAATCAGGGAGCAATCCTCTGGTTGTCCTTGTCTCGCATCATTCCTACCACTTATGCTACTAAGCTAGTTCATGCATCCATTCAAGCAGAAGTGGGAAAAGTTTGACAATCCAGAAACTGGATTCTCTGTCAACAGAAATAAAATATTTTCACATAGTTGAAGAAAGAAAAAGAAATCCAGGCTCAGCTGAAATGCAGTAAATCAGTAAAGCATATTTCTTTCTGATCCCTGCATTTGAGGTTTAGAGAACAATAAATGAACTACAAACCCAGGCTGAAAAGAACAAGATGAAAACTGAATAAAAAGTCATTTTATCTTAATGACATCATATGATTATCTTAGTTATGGTGCCATATATTAGTGGCTAACAGTGATATGTACTTTACCCCTTCTTACTCTTTATCTTGGTGAAATAATATTATTCCTATCTGAAGAAAACATAGGCTGATACCATAGAATAGTTATGTTTCTGCAAACCAGACACAATCATTATTTCAGATGCCAAATACTATCTAATAAAAACATTCTGTATTATTTTCAAGACTTGAGGAGGGAAAATTCTGTTTTCTGCTGGATTTCTTTGGCAAAGTGCATCCTATTACAACCTGAGAAAATAACTAAGGTTGTAAGGTTGTAAGTGGAAGATTTCAGCTGTCTTCAATAGGCATAAAAACAGCTCCTTAGAGCTGAGAAGTAATATGCGTAATTTTGCAGTCAAAGTTCTTGGGTTTTAGACCCTGCAGACAAAACACTGAAAGAAAAGGAGGCATCTCCCACAGTCTAATGAGATTTGCATTTGCTTCTGTCAAAACCAAATTTGATCCAGTGTTTTATACCGGTTTCTTACTGCAGGAAATACATGCACAATACCATTAGGAAGGCACTGTGTATAGCATTAATGAATTTATTGAACACCTATAGTAACTGTCCTTTAAATTTCTGCAACTGCGTGTAAACAGGGCTATGAAACCTTGGTCTAATTCTGGTTTGCTTTTCCTAAAATGCAACATTTTGCAATTTCAGTATTATGCTGGTTTTGGCATAATAAGAACAGTAGAAAAAAAAGGTTTGGAGGTATATAGCAGTAATTTAATACCAATATTATAGTGAAAGAATTTTGTTCAAAAGGGATGGCATAACAAGGGCAGATAAATACTGCACTCCTTCCTCTTCTAACAAGGCAGTTCTCAGTGTTATGGTATACTGCATGGTTAAAATGTCATTCTTTGATATGATGATCTCTGGAAAATTAAATCTCTGTAATTTGTAGGCATCATCGAGTCTACCTTTTATTGTGTGTTGGAGGTATCAACTCAGTATGTGAGTTTTAAAAATTTTAGAAAATTTAGCAAAAATGATATTTTTTCCCTTCCAAAGGTAATATGGAAAACATACAATGCTAATCTTGCTAAGCAGCTCAAGATATATACAGAAAATATTTAGTAAAAGCCTTTTTTTTCTGATTCATGAACAATATATTTTTCTATATACAAATCAGCAAAACCCATTCTTGCCTTTAAAAGTAGCTGTATCACTCAGTTAAAAACAGAATAATTATTAAAGATACTTAGTATCATGATTTTTATCCATATATATTGTGTGTTTATATATGTAAAATTGAACGATATTTCATGCAATTCTGAATACACAGGTGATAAAGCCATGGCTCTGCTATAATATTCAAAGCAGTAGCTCTTTTTTTTTAAATGTTTTATTGTGAGAATGCATCTGATATTTTGTGTGTGAAAATTATTTTAAAATTGATAAATCTGCATTGCATTGTTTTCAGAAATTCATAAAGAGAAAATGGAGAGACATGAAAAACGAACATCAGCAAAGGGTAACTTTGTTTTTTGTCTGTTTGCACACATATATTGTATGTAAACTACAGTGTCTTTGTTAACTATGTATGTTACCACTGTTGTATTATAAAAGCATCCAAAGTTTGCAGAGACCACAAATGATCAAAAATTCATGTTCATCTTAGCATTAACAAGAAAAGGTAAGTTTATGTTTGTGTGGCTATATTGTAAATGCACATTCTTAATAATATTCTCCTGCTCAAACTTTTCCCAAAATCTCTTTTCTAGCAAAGGTGCAAGAAAGTAGAGTGCTGATGAAACTTCCTCTGGTGCAAAAGGCATGAAGTGTGGTAGGCAAGGAAGAAAGCAAATTTATAGGCCAGTGGGTGCCATCCAAGTTAGGAAGTCATAGCTGAGAGTGAGCCAGGTGTGTATCAGAGATAAGAAAGGCCTCCATTTTAAGAACCTACTCTTTTTCAAACTGTTTAATCTCTTATGACTGGAACTTTCTGGAAATCCACAGAGGAACTGGTTTGGACTGGTTTTCAGAGGTCAGGTAAACAAAGAAGTTTCCCAGGATGCGTGCAGATTTTTTGCCTAAGAGAGCTCTCCTGGAAGGGTTAAGCCACATAAAACTTGATGAGCATCCCTCTGATGCACCAGCGCTATGCTTGGTAATGGCAGAAGGAAGCAAGAAGAAGCCTGTTAAAAACAGTGGGTATACACATACACCCTCTCTCACACAATTATATTCATTTCTATATATATTGTTTGTATGTTTTTATAGTATTCTACATGTCTAGAGCTAGCTTTCTAGCTCTGTGCTAATCAGGGTCATCTGGACTGCCTGGAACTGCTTTCCAACTACTTAATAAATCATGTTGCATCATAATGAATTTTTTAGGGTACCAGTGGGCTAGCCATGCAATAATGAACTCAGATCCATTAGCAAGGGATCCCAGTTAAGGTCTTTTCAAGCATAGTAATTTTAAAACCCAAATGATGTTGCAGTCTTGACCAAAACAGCCTCTTGTGTACCATTTTGTCTCTACAGAAGTGTATTTCTTTACAAAGAAGAACAAAATGTTGCAGAAATGATTACTAAGAAGTTATAAGATGCCAGGAAAAAAAGCATTCAGATTTCATTATTAAAGTCCCTTTATGTATGTGTCTGATAATACAGTTTGTAATTGTGCAGTTACTGGGGAAAAAAATAAATCAGTTACTGAAGAACAAGATAAATTTTTATTTTCTATATTTTGTTTTCATGTTTAGTCCCAAAATGCAACTTGTACCTAGGAGGATCAATTACAAGAAAATATTCTATCTGGCCTCAGCCCGGAGCGTTATAAAGGCACAAATCTTTAACAAATGTTTCTGTTACCTTCTAAAGTACCTTCAGGAAGTTTGTACAAACACAATCTTTCATTGTTTTAAATAGGAAAAATCTAGAGGTAAAATGAATGTTTTTAAATAGCAGCAAACAATGGGGAAAAAAATCAGTCCTTCATTCAAATATGCAGGGACACTAGAGTTTTAAAAGTAATTTAATTATATTTTTTTGAACAGTCAAACCCTCTCATTTGAAGTCCCACAATTTACAAGGGAGTTCCATCCATAAGCCTCGTTTTGGAAAGACTGAACTGAAATATGAGGAATAGTTGTAATTAACAAAAATCCCAGATAGAAGTGGATGAAACTATAAGATTCTAACAGTGTTATGAACCAGACAAACTTGTGCCCTAAAGTTTGCTTTTAATTAAATATTTTTATAAACTACTAGCAATAATGTCCATTTCAATTACTGCAGTCGATTTAATCTTGAAAAGAAAAAATACTCTGAGAAATAATTCCACAAAGCAGTTGGTCATGCTTATGAGCCCTGAAATCAAATTATTTCATGATTATCTGTACACATAAGCACAAATTCACTATAAAATAAGGTCTTTCCAATTTGATCTTTCTTGTATTAGTATATTTCCAAAGGCAAGCAGCACCCTGGACTGTATAAGCAGGAGCTTGGCCAGCCAGCAGGAGCAAGGGATTAATTATCCCCCTGTACTAAACTTCCCTGAGACCACACCACAATACTGCGTCTAGTTCTGGCTGTCTCAGTTTAGGAAAACCATCCATAAACTGGGGCGAGTTCAGTGTGGGGCCACTGCAATGGCCAGGGCTGGAGCAGTTGTCCTGAGGGGAGAGGCTGAGGGATGACAGTGTCTCAGCCTAAGGCAGACTTTTTGAGTCCCTCATTTTGCTATCCTTTGTAGATTTTGCAGGACTCTGAGCTGCTGCTGAAGGCTGTTTAAGAAATAGGTGTTGTAATTGTTATTACTACCAATGAAAAAGAGGTAACTGTGCCTTATTTTGTGAAAAAGTCAGGACAATAAAAAATATCAAGGTAAAAGTATATATAAATTCTGTCTAATAGAAGGTCCAATGGTAATTTCTGATTTTTATGGAAAACTGATAATACCAGTGAAATGAATAGTCCTGCATTTCTGGGAAGTGGCTCTAATTACAACAGACATTGAGAAGGAAGGGAAAAGGTTGATTTACCATGTGGCTTTTCCCCAAATCACTGCTGTAGGAGTATATGCCTCTGGATTCACACCAGCCACTCTGGATCTTTTTTTAGAAAGTATCTCTGAATTCAGCCCAATTTGACAAATAGAGTCCAGGACCTTCAAGACTATATAATTTACTTTGCATAGCATATTGTCTTGTTAATAGGATTGTACTGATAATGCAAATATTAAACATCACAGAATAAAGCTCTCTATATTTTAACATATGGATAAATTATGAGATTATAAAGACAAATATAATGTGTCCCAATAATTTAATTTGCTGTAGGTGGCAGATAAAGTACGAGAGAGAGCTAACTAGATAAATAGACGTGGACACTACAAATATATATTATGCCAGAAACCTACATAATTTGACCACGTTAGCAAATTAAACTGCATATTTTTGACACAGGGACTATCTATCATGATTTCTCAAGGTACAGCTACAAATATGCCTGTGATGACTTTAAACGAGGGAACGTGGCAGAGATAGTGATGTAGCTGTAGTTTCCTTAAAGTATTGATTTGGACCTGGGAGTTTATGCCCCTCTCCATATTAAGCTTTTTTTGTTTGTTTGTTTGGTCATTTTTTTTGTTTTTTTTCAGTGTTTCTTCAAGAAGAATTAAGTTATAGCCATCTGTAGTTACTTGACTTCCGAATGAAAGCGTCTATAGAAAGATTTAATACTTTCTGACTAATGCACTCCAACTTCATTGTATTAGTTCATTTATCTTAACTTTCCTGAGAGTGCTGCTCTGTAGACAAGCACTTAGTCAGTTAGCTGGAGCGAGCAATCTCTGCTTCATGCTTACTGCACTCATCACCTAGCTTTATACTAAGCAGCAGACTTAAGACATACTCAGCTGGAAACTATTTTTACTTCCCTTAGGTATGGAACTAGTGCCTGCTTATTACATCTCTTCTTTTTGCACTTTCTCTTTTGGGGTGTGAAATGTCTTTGTTGGAGAAGTTTATTGGAGAAAAGCTAAATCACATCCCCCTTCACTATGTCTTTAACTAGATGCAACTAAAATCTATTATGATGACTAAAATTTGGAAAATCCTCTCATACATATACTGTTTCTTGTTTTTAATTTTACATTAAGTAGATAGCAATATTAACTTCGGAATACATCATTAAATTACCTTAAAATTTTCCATTATAAGCTCCTATTTTAGATTATTTATAAATTTATCACACTCCAGTCACCGAGGATGAAATTTCTCATGCTCATCTTTTTGCCTCAGGCTAAATTTTCATTCAAAGACATATAAAAATGTTTCAGCAAATTCCAAAATCTAGGTTAGTGAAAATTAAGTTGGGGTGTTATATTTTTTCCAATACTAATAATGATTCATTCTGAGCTTATGATTTCTGGTATTTGCAAAGAAGTCTGAAAAAATTTCTATTAAGCTGTGGAAAAATTTTTGCTTACACAGCTGTCCACTGGTTTTAGTTATTCTTGTTAGTTTGAGGGCAGGGGTTTTTTTTGTTTGGTTGGTTGGGTTTTTTTGTTTTTTGTTTTTTTTTCAGGATAAATCCAGTATCTTGTTAACAAAAGAGAAGAGCTGATCTTTTAATTACAATGTTTTTCATAAAACAAACAAAATGATTAAATTAAAATTGAGGTAAGAGTTTTAGGTTCAGCATTTTTCAGCTGAAGAATGTGTGACTGAGCAGTCTTAAAAACATTGCTATCTGCTTGCTTTTTTTAGTCTTTCTTTTTTTACTTTTTTTTTAAATGGAAAAGAAAGTTCCATCAATTCTAATTTGTTTCATGGAAACATGACATTATGGTCAGCCTGGCTTATTCTAAAACCTAATGTTTGCAGCTAGTACTGCGGGCTTGAAAAAGGGCATGTATTAAGTCCTTTATACAGAAATAGATATCCAAGTGACAAAATCTGGAAAAGATCTGTAGGCAGTGGTGTATTTTCTATGATAGAACTTTTAAGACTATAAATGAAGTTGAACACAAAAGCATTTTGAGGGAGAGTTAATATACTAAGAAATATCATATTTATATTTGATAGATCAGTGCATTTTGGTGGACTTGTGATTGAAGAATCAAAAATGGCCACTCAGCACAGCCCTGAAACATGAACACTTTCATTTTTGGCAGCATCTGCCCTTCCCGAATTAGGGAACCCATAGCTCTGACAGTGTCCATAAGAGGTAATGGTAAACATTACAATCTGAGATTAGCAACCTCTGAGGCTGTGGGGATATCAACATACAGGATAGGGCTCTTGAATTAACCAGAGATCACCTTTGGCCTATAATTGGGAAGAGAAAAATAGCTGATGCTTATGCCAGCCTGTGCTCTGTCTATCCACATTCCAGGCTCCCTGCCCAGATACACCAAGGTCTTTATTTCTCAAGAAGGGGCCAACTGATCCCTTCTCCATGTTTTTAGCTCTAGTCCACACAGATATTATTTTTATACATTTTAGTCCTTTGTACCGTTTTGCGGATGTGAAGAAATCTTAAATTAGATCCGTGTGATCGCTGTCAGGTCCACAGATGCTCGATTCAGTTAATTGTCATTCAAGGCTGATTTTGTGGTGTTGGTTTTTTTTTTTAGTTTTGTTTTCCCTCCAAATCATGTCCACAACAGTCTCTCTTATGCAAGGCGTCCTGTGGCTAAAAACAAGATTTCTGATTACAAGTCTATTCTGTATAGTTCAGCTGTATTGTTTGGCATGGAGACTACAAAGGCTTTTGTCTGAAACAGAGGAAGCTCATGTTTCACTCACGTTGATCATCACGGAACTGTTGTTCGCAAAACTGTGCTGTTGCCCCAGCCAAAACTAACAACACACTGGCTTGAAGTGTTTTGCACAGAGCCAGCATCTGCTAATACAAACGGAAGATGTAAAAGCATGTTACAATTTCTGCAAAAAATATTCTATTTAAGTTCTACGTGGTGTATGTAGAAAGGAGAATGATTTTTCCTTGGTATGCTACTAGATGTTCTAAAGCACTTGAATGAGTCACAGTCTGTAATTCATTCAATAATACATTGCTGGTGCTGCTGCATTCTTCACAGACTGCTTTTTTATTGTAAATTTGCTGTCCACATTCCTAAAGGCTTTGAAAAATCTCCCTTCAATCTCTTTCCACTGTACTGCTATTTGTTATCAGGAATAATTTACCTGTTATTACTGGAAATGTATTTGGATAATGCAAAAGCATAAGGCATAATAAATTTACTGAATGTTCTGAATGATTTTTCTTAAAGACAAGGATCTATTTTTTAATGAGGAAATATTTGACCAATAAAAAAATGCTTGCACTTGTGTGAAATGACACTTGTTGCAAAGCTGGTAAAATGAATGGATGAAAAAGCATTAGTGTGCTTGTGTATAAAACTCACAGTTGTCTTCTAATCAGTTTTATTTTCTGGGGTTTACTTGTTGACAGAAACTTGAGTATTACAAAGAAAGTTTTTCCATGAAACTGCAAAATTCTAGTCTTTTAGTAGTGTAGGTCGACAAAGAATGAAGAAATGTTTTTGTCTACCTAAGTCATTAGGATGTGGGATAGAACCACACCAAAACATGGTCTGAAAGATGGGTGGGCAATGGAGTCTATAAGGACTGATGTTTGCCTGCTTCTAGCAAGACATGCAGTTGGTTGTATTTCGAACAGCTGCTCTTCCTGAAGTTACACTCATTAAAAGAGATGTTTTCTTGTTAATCCATCCTGTGACAGAAATAACAGCTAAAAATAAAGAAAAAATAACATAGACAGCAATATGCTGGCAGGTTTTTTGTTAAGAATAGAAAGCAGTGCTGTCAATGACTGAAAATAATTTCTTCTGTCAGAAATCTTAGAGCCAGGGTGCTTGTGTAATGGGACCAAAAGAGATTGGACAGATTGGATTAAGGTTGCTGAATAATCACTCCTTTCAGAAAAATATAGTCTAACATCTGAAGACTTGTTAAAAGAAAAATATCTCTCTTGGACACGGAATTATTGACATTAAGATCTATACATCATCAAGTACCCATGACTCAGAGCTAAATTCCATTATTTAGGTTTGCAAAGTCTTTTCCTTGATCACAGTGGTGTACATAATACCTCTAGATTACAGATTATGAGATTTATTTATTTATTTATTTATTTATTTATTTATTATTTTTAGCAATTAACAGAGACAAACCTGAAAAACAAGAAAAAATTGAGAGGAAGGAACCCATAAAGGGTATGTATTCAGCATTTTATATTCTTTGTCTTTTTATCAGTTGTTAAAAATAGTCTTATCTATTGACTCTTAGACTGTTCTTGTAGATCTCAATTAGGTTTAAGGATGAAGGCTGTGTTGTGAAGGCCAGCTGGAAGGAGACCAAGGATTTTTAAACCATTTTGAATTCATCTCTCTACAGAAAGTCTGAAATTATATCCAGAGATTAATAAATGTCTTTACTGCATTATTAACCTATGTAAGAGATGCCCAGAGCATAAATCGGTGCCTATTTTATTCTCATCAGAGAATCACAGAATATTCTGAGGTCTTGAATAAATCCAGAATAGTTCTGAGTAAAATGTAACAAGTAAATTATAACATACTGGACATGGTCTCTCAAGACAACCTGCTTGGGAGACTCAGAAGAAAATATTTCCTCCAGATTCATTTCAGAGACACTGAGGAGAGGTTTTAGAGAGAATTTATTCATTTTCTGGTGGTGTATGCCAACAACAAATTAAGATCTGTTGTAGGAGTCAGAGTACTGTTTACTCTCCACCCATGACTCATGAGTTAGTTTTGGGTTTCAAGAGCCACCCTCTCACCATTACCTTTTGTGGGGGATATTTTAGCAAAATGGAATTTTGTTGGAGTGCACTTACTTGTCAAAACATTTTAAGCCTTTTGAGAACATGTTCTTTGCACAAAAATGTGGTTAATTAAGTCTTGTGCTGGAGAAAGAAACACATTCTGGAAGAACAAATAGACCAATGGTTATAATAAATCACCTAAAAAAAGGGAAGACTGAATATCCAGTCACAGCAGAATTATTCACGACAAGAACACAAGCATCACAACTCAAGTGAACATGCACTTCATGAAATCTGTTCTTGACTAGGCCTTTCTAATGGTCTCTGATTAGAGTTTTCCATTTCATATAAGTAACTCAAAATCCATTGAGCTAATAAGACTGAATTTAGAGGTTAATGGCAGGGATATAAATTCAGGTTACTGTTGGAATGAATATTTTTTTACTAGAAAATGGAATACTGGTAACACGAGAAATTTTTTCTGAGATTTGGAAAAATGACAAAACTAAAACAATAATATCTCATATTAGAACATGAATGTGTCTTTGAGACTTCTGCTATTATGTGGAAAACAGAGAACTCTTCCATTTGATTTTACAGGAGAAAAATATTTAATGTGTTTTTACATTTCTCAGAACGGGAAAAAAATTATCCCAGCCAATCTCAGATAGTTATTGAAAAAGAATAATATCTAGTGTATACAGAATCACAGAACATGCTAGGTTGGAAGGGACTCACAAGGCTCATTGAATCCAACCTTTAGCTCTGCACCCATCCCCAAGAGTCAGATCAAGTGCCCAAGTATCATCCAAACGCTTCTTGAACTCTGTCAGGCTTGGTGCTGTGATCACTTCCCTGGGGAGCCTATTCTAGTATGCAATCACTCTCTAGGTGAAGAACCTCTTTCCAATATGTAACCTAAACCTCTCCTGACACAATGTCAAGCCATTTCCTTGGGTTCTGTCACTGGTCACCACAGAGAAGAGAGCAGTGCCTGTACCTCCTCTTCCTCTCATGAGAAAGTTGAAGATGCAATGAGGTCTCCCTTCAGCCTCCTCTTCTCCAGGCTGTACAGACCAAGTGACCTCAGTCACTCCTCATACAACTTTCCCTCAAGGCCCTTCATCATCTTCATTGCCCTCCTTTGGATACTCTCTAACAACTTAATAGTTTTCATTGCATTGCTGTGCCCAAAACTGCCGACAATATCCAAGGTGAGGCGGCCCCAGTGCAGAGCAGAGCAGGACAATCCCCTTCAGTGACTGGCTGGCGATGCTGTGCCTGATGCCCCCAAGGACAGGGTTGGCCCTCCTGGCTGCCAGGGCACTGCTCACTCAGATTTAACTTGCCATCAACCAGGACCCCCAGGTTTCTTTCTGTAGCACTGCTTTCCAGCATCTCATTTCCCAGTCTGTACAAACATGCAGGGTTGTCCCATCCTGGGTGCAGAATCCCACACTTTCCATTGTTGAACTTCATATGATTGGTGATTGCCCAGTCCTCTGATTTGTTGAGGTGTCTCTGCATGGCCTTCCTGCCTTCAAGGGAGTCAACAGCTCCTCTGAGTTTTGTGTCATCTACAAATGTGTTTAGGATCCCTTCCAGTCCTGCTGTCTTAACTTGCCATAATTCCTATTAATATTCTGTCTACCTAACAGCATTTTATCTTGAAGTGAATGGATTAGTCTTGTTTAGTGATATATTGCCATAATTGCTTCTGAAACACTACTGTGTATAGAGATTCTCTGTATTCACAGCACTAGGAAACATTGCTTTCAGATGGTACATTAAATTTCAAAACAATGACTATGGATATGTGTCTTTCTAAGTCCCATTTCCCTGTAGTGTGACTGAGAGACTCCAGAGACTGCATCCCTGTATTTTAACTGCTTATTTTCTACTTTAAACACATTCGCTTTACAAGATCTAGATAAAGGAGAATGTAAATAGCATCCTCTTCTAATTTGTAATCAACTTCTGTGAAGTTTAGGAAAGTTATTTAATGACACAGAGAGTAATCAGAAGAGTCTCAGTCACTTAGAAGTGACTTGGTCAGCATTGTCAGGAACCCATTCTCATGTATTTCATCACTATATTGTTTTAAAAGTGTGAGCGCCAAAATAATCCCTACCATTCTTCTTTTACTTCTAGTTAGATATGGAATTCATGGTACTGCAATGGAAGTTTCTTATTTCCTCATATTTGTCAAAGTCAGTTTTACTAAACTTGTATGAAATCACAGGAGTTAAGGCTAGCTTGAAGTTTCACAGCTGGTTTTCTGAAGTGCTCTGAAATCTACATGCTTATTTTTCATTTTCTGGGAAATTACAGTGTAAAATTCTAAGAAAAGTGAGTGGAAACTCTTCTGTGAGTGAGTGGATAGCATAATGCCATTTCCACTGTCATAATGTTAGTCTTCACTTTGCACATACTAAGCATCTAATTATGGTTCTGAGGTCATCATTGCCAGTGACTGATCTCAGCTAGTGTCCATTACTAGCTATCTGTATCCATACTAGCTCTCCATATCCATTACTGGTTATGCTCCATATCTATTACTGGTCACAAGCCAGCTGGCAAGTGATAGATGTATCATTTGTGCATGTGATGCTCTTGTGCTCCAGGATTCATTCCAGGGATTTTACAACCCATGCCTGCCAGACTATGGGGTGGACCACTCTTTCTATTGCAGGTGACAGCATTTATTGTGAGCTCTGCCTTAGTCCTCAGTTTTCTCAAAATATCTCTTCAGGAATTGACAGACAATTGCCAGAGATGATGCTCCTGTAGTAAACAGCTGAGGCATGTTACCATGGCAGTAATTTGTTAGCCAGAGTTGGCTGCTCACACGGGTATAGTATGATGTATGCTGTGCAAATACGTAACACAGTGTGCCATTTTGTCTCCGAAGGTTTATTTTGAAATTATTTTTGATTCTTAAGTTCCGCCCCATCCCCCCCACACCATCTCCCCCTTTTTTTTTCCCTATATATGTAACACTTTCTATCTTTCCTAGTGACACAAAAAGACAAACTGGAAAGACAAGAAAAACCTGAAAAAAAGGAAAGGCATGCAGGTAATTATCTAATGTCAGAATTTATTTTACATTTGGATTTATCCCAGAACTAATTCTCTACTCAATTTCCATTTATGTATCCCCTTGATTGCAAAAAAAAAGAAAAAAAAAGTCATAGAACAGTATGAATTAAACTAATGAGAACATATAAAGGTTTGCAGACATACAGACAGAGTAGCATTTTGTATTCCTTCTGCATGTTTTTTATTTTGTTTTTTGTTTTTCCTGAAGAAGGGAGATAATATATTTTGTACTCCAGATTAGTATAATCTCATGGAAATCACAGTATTTCCAACACTCACAATAAGTATGGTTGCTAAGAGACTATGGTCATCCAAGAAAAAAACTCCTGACAGACTGTAAACAAAGGTGATGAGGCAGGCCATGAGGAAAAAAACTCAAAACATTTTAAATACAATACTGAATAGGGCTGTTGCATAGGCATTGAATAAGGTAGGACTAATTCTTTCACTAGTTACTTGCAATAAATAGGTATCTAGCACTGTTTTGTCTTCCACAGTTCTTTCTTTCTTTTCAAACACCAACACAATGCTTATGTATATATTTTTGTGTTCTTAGTATAATCTTATATGCCAGAGTCAAACAGGGAGCTGAGTGTTTTCACACATGGTCCCTGCAGGATACCTCAGGGGATATGAGCATATGCAAATATCAGTTCTGCACATCCGTGGACAAGTTACCATGTAAACATTAATGGCAAAAAATTAGCAAATCAGAGCCCACAAAGGAGAATATTCCAGACTATCCACCACTCGATTGACTATTGTACAACTCAGGTGTATTCTGAAACCTGAGCAAGAAATCTAGTCACTACAGTGTAGTTAATTTGAATTTGTAAAGTGGAAATTAAAAACAAACAAAAAGCCCCAAAGAGCATTACTTAGAATGTCATTGCAATTAGATCTGTAATTAATTATAGTGTTTAATGATTCATAGCTGGAAAAACTGTTAGTTGTTCTGTGGAGTTAGTAAATCCTTCAAAAATTAACCAAAGTAATAAACAAGAAAGATAAAAAATAACAATAAACCAAAATTAACCAATAAATCGTAGTTTATAAATATATATTTTAAAAACCACAACCCTAAATAACATAAATAAGTATGACTCTACTTGACTAGCTTCTTTCACGGGATTACAGTTGAGTTAGAAAGGCTGCTCCTCCCCCAGTCAATAGCAAAATCCTCAAGGATGGTAGATGAGTTTTTGAAAGTTTGAATCCCATGTTTTGGCATCAACAGTGGACAACAGCAGCTGAATCAATGTTTCTCATTCTTTGCATGGATAGCCATGGTGCCTAATTGTGTTTCTTCAGGGTTTTTTTCTCCTCTTTCTCACTTAAAATTCAATTTTTCTCTTCTTAAATGATAATTAAGAATGTTGGGTTTTATTTCTAGCTATTCACAAAGAGAAACCTGAAAAGCCAGAAAAACATGAAAAGAAAACACCTAAAGGTAATGCAGATCGTCTTTAGATTTTGTACAATTTTATATTTTTAGTGTTTATATAGCGTGGGAGAGTGTGGAGATGAGTAAAATACAAATTCTCTTTGAGTTCATGCTGGGTATTTTTTGGGTGGTCTTGCTTTTACTTGAGCATGTCTTGATCAGCCCCTGAGTAAAGTCTTTCTGAGTATGTATTTCTTACTCTCTTGTTTTGAAGGGCAGAGTTAATTCTAAATCACCGTTATACAGCTAAGCAAGTAAACTATGACTATTTGCATTCCTTTGTGCTTTATTCCTCAGTAATGGCATTCATGATTGTCCTGCAAGGAAGGTTTTCTCTTGTGTATCAGTTTTCAATCTGATGCAGGCCTAATGCAAGAGTGTTTACTGTATCTTAGCCTGGATCTTCCATCATATACAAAAATAGATTTTCATTTTCTTGCTTTTATTTTTTTAATAACATTTTAATTCCAGTACATGATTTGCTCTGTCCTCCATGGCAGAAGTGGCTTTGGTTAAGATTTACATATCAACTAATTATCATATATATTCTGAAGCAATATCATATGTGTTGAGAGGTGATTTTAGCTATTATTTTGACAGGTAATTCTGTCTTTAGCTATAATTTGGACAGGGGGATTTAAAAATCCAATCACCTTGCCCTGTTATGCCTTTTTTTAAAGACTAACATTTATTTTTGCCTGGCACTTGAATGTTTTCCTCTGAAGTTAAATATTTCTCTGAGGCAGATATTTCTATAATGAAATTCAGTCTCAGGCTTTGCCTCTGTTCGCTTTACTCCATTAACTCTTAAAAATACTATGCAATTGGTCTGTTATGGTGTTCAGATGATGAGATGCATGAATTAATTAGGTTTAATTTGAATCTGTTCAGACAATATAGATACAAATGTATGTATCACTCTTTTTCGGACTTGACCATACTCTATAGAGAAAGGTAGAACAGAAGGCAAGAGTGAAGAAGGAAAGAAAGCAGAATGAAAAATTAAAGCCTTCAAAAATCTTTGAAAGGTAGCTATTGTCCAGGCTCTGTTTTAAAGGGGTATTTGTTCATTTTTTTCTACTGTCAGTGTATAGCTTGAAAGCGTAGGGTTTTGGGTTTGTTTTGTTTTGTTTTGTTTTTTCATAAAATGAAATCACACTGAAGTAATCCAGGGAAAATAAATGCTCACTGTGTCTGTGTAGATCTGAAAAGCAAATAACTTCCAAGAATCACTGAGATAGTCCTAATGAGCAGCCAGCCTGTTTACCCATTTATCTTCTGCTAGCTAACCAAATAATCACTTAGAGCTTTAATGTGTTTAATAGCAGCCATAACTCCAGTCACTGGCTGGAAAATTTTATGAAGACTTTGAACACTTTGTAGCTGGAGAGATTTGCTGCTGTAGTGTGATATACAGTCATGCTGCCCTCACTTGGCTAGTTTCAGTGCTGAGTCCCTACAGGTGGACTCAGGGCACCAGGGCAGTCATCCTCAGCTTGTCCAAAGGTGCATTTCTGCTGGCAGTGTGCTACTAAGCTATCTATTGCCTGGCTCACCTCCCTTTTTTCAGGCCTCTGCTCTAAACTGGATTAGCTACCAGCAGTAGCTAATAGCTGAGGGGCTATTTCAACCATTTGCAGTCCCTAAGCAATGAGAATGTTCAGGTCCAGACCAACCTCAGGGAATGGGTATCCTGAAAATTGGCTACTTCCCCCACAGTCAGCAAGTCTTCTCTATGCTCAATAAAAAGGCTTGAGGTAATTCTTCAGCCTCTGTTAAAAGCTGCAGACAGCCTCAGTGATATGAATGCTGGTTAAACGCATAATCTAAGAAACAGTTATCTCAAAAAAACCCCAAAAACCCCAAACCAAGTCTAAATAACAATCATGGCTCATACAGGCAGCAATTCCAGAATGGCATTCAGTTAGAGAGGATGTTGCTATTGTGTAGTTGTCAGTTGAAACAAGTGTAATTAACTCTCAAGGCTGTTTTGTTCGGGCAACCTGTCTGGATGGTGACCAAGAGGGGAAAGATAGAAGTCTCTGCACAAAATCTTGACAGCCTTTCTGGGACACAGCAGTGTGTGTTTACACAATGTATCCTGTGCAGACATGAACTCACTCAAGCTGGGCTCTGAAGGAAGTGCCAGACTGGTGGCTGTGTTTGTATGACAATGAGCCCAAGCTAAGAAAACTGCCTTTCTGTAAGATGAATGTAGCCACATGGCTTCCTTTTGGCTGGGGCACAAGATCAAGTCTGTGTCTTCTTGGAACTTGAAATGAGCAAGTTTGTATCTACTGAAATATGCAGTACAAACATTTCCAATGAAACATCAGATCTGTGTGACTCACTTGTCCTCTGGTTAGGGACTCAACAGATATTTTGAAGCTTTTTACCCCACTGTGCGAACCTGAGAAAAAGATGCAAGAATTGTGAAAACTGAAAAACAGGAATTGTAAGGAAATGTGAAATTTCCAGGGATATTGTTGTGTTTTGGCAGTATTTTCTCATTCTTTGTGAGTATTTTCCCTCTAATATACAACTGTTCTCATTTCTAGTAATTCAAAAAGACAAACCTGAAAGACATGAAAAAGTTGAAAAGAAACCTCCTCCCAAAGGTATTTATTTATCTATACTATATTTTTTAAACGGAATGTACATTAAAATGCATAAACTTTATTTTATTCAAGCAGAGTTTTTCAATGTGGGTGAAAAAACAGCCACATGAAACTAAAATGAAATTAATATAAAATTAGAATTAAAATGTCTCTAGAATATTCAGGCATCAATTCTATGTTTGATCCCTTTTAAAATCTGTTGAAATTTCAAAGATGAGAATTAAAAGTACGGACCACCATTTCCCTGAGAAACAACTAGACCTATCTGTAAGTGATCTGACATACATTTTCAATATAACTCGTTAAGGAAATTAATTCTTCACTAGTCAGCAGTACCTGGTTGTGCAATGGCTTTGGAAGGAGAAATGCTCTTATATAAATGTCTGCATTCTAGTTTATAATAGTTATATTCTATTAATATATTGACAAAATCAGTCTAGTCAGACCAGTGGCTTAATAGAAATAGGAATCTAGAGCCTTACAGAAAACATAGATTTGGTAGCTACAAGATGGAGATATCTAGGGCTGTGAAGAAAACAGAAATATGAACATCACAGTAAAAGATTACTTTAAAACATATTCAGTGGCATTTTATAATACTGTTGGATTTTCCACTAGAATGAACTAGAAACACACATTTTGTCAGAATCCGTGTCTTAGGTGAGAAAGAAGTTACTGTCACATAAAAGCAGAAGGCATACTCTAGGTCTCACCAAGCTCTGTGTAAGTTCAGCTACTGATATTTACAATTTGGTAATTCTCCCTGGAAACCTCCTTGCTCTGCTGCAGGGCACTTCATGAATTGGTCTCAGACCAGTGTTTTGGTCTGGGGGACTGGTGTAGTGACAGACTCAAGAACTCAAGACTACTTGGACAAAGACCAAGAACCAGTATATGAAAGCAACCCTTTAAAATAGCAACACACTAACTGCTTTTCCAGCTTACAAGAGAGTTTAGATCTGATCTCTGAAGTCTAAATTTACCCAGATTCTGCCTGGAAGTACCTTCCATATTTGTTTACTTAATGACCAGCATTTGTCTCCCTAGTTTATACCATAATAACTGTCGTACTGTCATTGGAAACACTTGATATCATTTGCTGTATTCTACTATATTTAGTATCAGTCAAGTACTTGGTGCAGGACTGAAGATAAAACCTGTTTGCATCTCATATTTCTGTTTAAGCCTGTCTGACTTGAGGGGATTATAGTTTTCATCAGATCTGACCAGGGTGTTAATAATGAAGAAATACACATCAGTGATAGCACAATATAAAATAAATGTCATTGAGTAGTATTTTTTGGGGAAAGAATGACACTGAAACCTTTTTCTTTATTACCTGCAGAGGAGAAGAGAGTAAAGAGCACCAAAGCAGAAACAAAAGCTAAAAAGGAAGTGAAGGATGGAAAAGGAGAAACAAAGACGTCTGAGAAGGTCAAGCAGACAGAGACAAAAACAACAGAAACTGGGCTAATAAAGGCCAAAACGAAAGTTAAGGAGGAGAAAGCTCTTCAGACTGTATCTAAATCGGACAAGAAAGGTAAAGAAAATGAGGAGGAAACAGACGAAGATCTTAAAAAGGTAGTAGGGAAGAACGAGAGAGAATGGAGTTAAAACTGTCAAGCACCAAAGTCTGCCCATGAAAATCAAAAGTTCAGTAGAAGTAAATTCCAGATGAATCTCACACTGCTAGGAGGAGACTACTGAAAATGAAATAAGTTTCATCTATATAACCGGAAGGTTCTAACAGTTTGTCATGGCTAAAAATTTGTTTTAATTTATGTCCTTCTTTACTACGGACCAGTTTCTCTTCAGATAGGTCTGAAACTTCATGGATTTGCCCAGTAGCATCTTAAATAGTGGATTGCTAGCAGAGTTATTTTGGAAAATATAGACTGTTCAGTGACCTGTTGGGAATTTTGTTTTGCTTTCACATTTGTGTATGTCCTCTGTAATGACAAAGAAACTAGCAACAGAGAAAAGGGAATGTAATGATTTATCTAATATCATATTTTACGAGGCTGTGTCAGGTTGTCAGGTATTGTATGACATAGTGTCATACCTGCCTGATGCAATTTAATGCAAACAGCCTCCAAACTTCTCCTAAAAAGAAATTTTATTACTTTGGTAAAAGGGAGAAATTAAGTGATAAAATAAGGAATTAGCATGCATCAACACCCTATAGTTAACAAAGGTGTTAAGTGTATGTTCCCCTTTGTCAAAGTAAACCTGGATCCTTGTACTTTCAGGTTGCACTGACTGTTTCTCTGTTTTCCCTGTGGCCTTTACCATGGCATTAGGTACAATTTTGTATGAATGCAGGCAGCAGGACCCGGTTTTCTGTATGAACTGGCACACTGCAGCCATGGAATTTTTCCAACATTGATAGGGGCAGCTCAATGTTGCATGACACCCCTCTCCGATCCTTTCAGCAGATCACAGATAAAGCTGTGCCTGAGCATCAAAGAAGCAATCCCTGCCTGGATATCTGAATCTGTCTGGGCACATTCTCTCAGAATTTCATAACCATCAGCTCTGGACCTCTTGGAAGTTGCCTAAATTATATGTTTCTAGAAAACTGAGAGACATAGCCCGCTTTCTGACATGTATAGTGTACTGAACTAGTATATTTTAACATTTATTTGTATTCTAGTTAATTTCATCTTTTACTTGAAATATTTAGACCTTGGAGTCATGAAATCAAAGCATTATCTATCACACTAAATGTTGTGACCAAGAAGAAAGTTCAGTAAATTCTTCAATTCCCTTAGGACGTGCAAATCTCTTTCAATTTTTGTTTGCACTGGCAGAGTTTCAGTGCACAGTGGGATCCAACTCTCAAAAAGAAATGATGTACACGAGGCACTTTACTCCCAGGAAAATATTTTAAGTAAGTAGGGATCAAAGATTACAGAGACCAATAGAGAGTAGTGGTGTTTTTTTGTTTGTTGGTTTGGTTTCTGTGGGTTTTCCACCACACACCTTCATGACTTTTACCTATAAATATTAGCAAAATGATCCATCTTGATATCAAATATTAACAAATCACTTTATGAGTCTGCTTCAGAGTGTGACTCCAGTGGCTCTGCATGGAATGCTAGTAGGTGAAAGTGAGAACGAGCAGCTGGAGCTCATTCAAGGAAGGAGCCTCTTCAACTTTCCTTATCACTGGAGATACGGCTACACACATCCAGTGGAAGCTGCTTTTTCTACTGTTGTCCTTTCTTTTTCCACCAGAAGCCACTGATGCCTGGCTGGATACTCTCAGAAAATTCATTTCTATATTTCAGTCCCAGTGTGACCCCAGGTGAACACAATTTTAAAGTCAATGTAGTTTTACCAAGACTTCCTGATCCTGCAGTCTTTACTTTTACTAGCTCAAGGGAGTAGTTCTGCCAGCTTATCTGAAACAATATAAAAAATATAGCAGTGATCACAGAGGAGTTGTTATGATTTCCTTGCTGTTGCATCATTTCTTTCTCAAATTAAAAAAGATAGGTTTTCTCTCTGGGTAAATCACATGAAGTCCAACAACAGACATATCTGTGAGTATTTTTATCATTAAGATAGGATCTATTAGTACTTAGATGAATATTTGGGCCACCATTACAGTTATAAGGTTAAAATTATAGTGTGACAGTTTCTTTTATAATAAGGGTGTTTAAATTAAAAGGGATTTTTAGCCATGAAGAGACATGCGAAAAATAATATTCACTTAAAATTCCTTCAATTTCAATCTTTGCTGATTGGTAGCATTCCCATGAACTTAAATGGGATATTATAGTGCACCTTGCTATTTCACATATAGTAGAAATTGTATTTTTGTTATTTAGAGTTTTACATTATGCCTTCAATTTGTTTTATAAATCCCAGTTTTTAGGGGTTGAGTCACTAAAGAAATATTATGTGGAGAAAATTAATATAAAATCTTTTTCTTGGATACAACCAAGATTAAGGCTTCTTTTAAAAGTTTATTCAAATTACATTTGCACAAAACCCCCCCACAAAACAAAACAAAAAACAAAACAAAAACAAAAAACCCAAACAAAAATCCAAAACAAACAAACAAACAAAACAAACCCCCACAAAACTGGCAACACAGTCTGTTTTATTCCTGGACTATATTACTATGTTTAAGAATGGATTATTTTAATATCGATGAAATGGTGTGATTCTAGGCCCTCAGGCTATATTTATATCATAATTTCTATAGAACCAGCCCAGGATTGTCCTCTGTCCTGTGACTGTCCAAAAAGCTGTTTGTCCCCTGCCATAGTTTTGTCCTGTGCCATGTAGCAGACTTTTGTATAATGCCCCAAAAATGGTCCAGGGGATCTTTCCAACAGTCAGCATGGATGAAGGCACCTTAATTTGTCGAAAGTGGTAAGGAAAGCAGCTTTTGGGAAAGAATTGTGCCCTGCCACTGGCTTTGTGGGCTGAAGAATTGGTATTGCTCCATTTTTTATTAATACACACTGAGGCCTTATTTGCAAGTGTGTTGAAGTCAGTGCAAACACTTTGCTGACTTCAGTGGCTTAGCAATACAGATCTGGACATACCTGTGTTCCCACACTTAATTTTTTTTTTTTTTTAATCATCATACAGATTTAGGGCAGATATTGCATTTTTAGGATGGAATGCAAAGTTGGAGCCAGCCAGAATGATAGATTTGAATTCCTAAATATGAAAGTAAAACTTTTGAATAGTGGTTAGAGGTTTCAAGAGCAGTGTTTAGAGCCAAAGCTCTGTTACATTCTGAAATTTTGCCCCAGGCTCTACAATATTGACTAGTACTGCCCTTGCCATCTCACTAACACAAAATAGCTGCATAGGCTCCTATTAGCTAGAAGAAGCAATTGGTTATTTGTTGAGCTGGTGAACCTTTTCGTAATTTCTGCATCTGCACAGGAATTTGAAAGCTGCAGTTCTCCATGCAAGGACTTCTATGCTGATCAACTTAACAGTGCAGTAATTACATAAAAGCCTCAGCAACAAACAGTACTGATGCTTCAGTGAACTATGTATAAAAAAAACCCCAACAATTTAATGACTGTCACATACTTGGGAATTGCATTTTGCATTAAAACATAACAACAATGCCATTTTTAAAACTTAAATTACTCTGGTCTACATAATTTTATTTCAAAGTTGGCAAAGAGAAAGTAAAAGTGGCTTTTGTAAGTGAGTAGGACAGAAATTGAGGTGGAGGTGGAGTGAGGAAGAGATGTAACTTATATAGCATAGGAACTGTGCTAGAAGTCTACGATGGATGGATGAATATGTTTCACTCAATGACAGTTAGGAACTAGCTTAGCTAACCAGAGATAGCATTTAGTTATCAGCATTAACTTTCTAAGCTAAAGCCCCTTATAGTCCACTGAGGCAACATGCTTCTTTTTCTGACAAACTGAAGAATCCAGCAATAATATTGCAATTCTTTTGTACTCAGTTACAACTGATAATTTTCTTCAACATTCTTAATGATGGAAATTTTTATTAAGGTCTCCAGCTCTGCTTATGCATAGAAAAATTCAATAGACAACCAATATTTCTGGAATCTGAGTTTCATTTAGATTCAGAAGCCTTAATTTCTGAGTAGTTTTAATATATATACAATATATATACAAAGATTAGTGTTTGGGAAATAATTCTATAATGAAACATTAAAATTCAGTGGAAACTCATTACTATAGAAGTGTAAGTGCACAGGGTTCTCTTTATATTCCCATTCACTGAATTCATTATACAGTTAAAGCAATATTAAGGAAATACCCTGAGCAAAATTGTCTAAATTTTTCTATCACCTGTCTGCAAAATTGAGCTACAAGGATAAGGAAAAGCTTTTGAGACCTGTGGCCAGGCAGCAGTTTGTACAGTAATTGTGTATGAGGTTAGGGTATATGCCAAAATCGAAGTTGTGCACTGCCAGCCCAGAAGAGCTGGTAGCTCTGGAGCACTGAAAGCTCTGCAGTCCTTGGTAGGGCTCTTGAATTAGACCTGGATAACAATTGTTGCTTTCTGAACATGTGAATAACTTGAAAGTCAGGAAAAAACCACAAACATATAAGTAAGACTACTTATGAAAAGACCACTGAAATGTCTTTGCACTGCCAAGCTTTATCTACGCTGTTAAATACAAATGACATTTTAAATTTACTTTCTTCATTACTCTTTTCTTCCTTTTTGCTCTGTTAGATCAGTATGCATTCTGTCGCTATGTGATTGACATGTTTGCGCAAGGGGATTTTTATCCAGGTACTTTCTTATATCATTGAACTCTGTTCTAATATTCCTCTGTTTCCCTGAGAGTTTTTGCTCCTTTATGTATTAAAAGTGTGTTTTGTATTATTGAAAGGTCTCATAAGAGCAACAAAGAGTGTGCCAGTAGTTTTAATAAAGCATAAGAGCTAACGGCTGTTTTCTTAAAGCTTTTAATTTTCTGCCTACAATGCATGAATTAAAATCAAGGTTATGTTAAAAGTAGAGCCAATGGAAGGCTGTATAAATTGCTAAAATTTTATGTGCATTTTTTGGCTGAGATGCAAGAGGAAGGAACTTAATAGCTTATTATTTGTTTTGCTGGGTTTTTTTCCCTCTACAAATAGAAAGGCTTAATTCCAAAATGTTTCAAAAATAGAACTACCATTGTTGTTCTTGGTATATGAAATACCTTAGCTGATCCATCACTTCTCTGATGGATCTCTTTTCCCACATCTCCATGCTCGTCTGTTCTAACACAAACATTTAATTCCTCACCAAAAAAAAAAAAAGATAGACCTACTGATGATGACTGAGCATCATCTCATGATACTACCTCACTCTACCCTGACCTTATTTAACAAACAGAGAGCAGAGGGGGAGAATCATCTCCCTCAACCTGCTGGCTATGCTGCTTTTGATACAGCCCAAGATATGGTTGAATCATGCTGCAAACATGTCCTGTAAGAGGACATACTATAGAGAGGATGTAATCCTGGAAATGAAAAGCAATGATATTCATGAAAAGAGTCAGGGAGAGAATATTGAAGGATACATGAAGCCTTACAAGCTTTGTTTAGTCAGTTATTTACTCAACAAGGTGTCCACACGTACACTGCTAAATTGCATGGGTTTCCTTATCTCTTTCTTGTGGCTTACATCCTCTCTTAATTTAATGCCCAGGTTCAGACAGAGCTGGGAAGTCCTAAGATGTAGCTGAGAAACAGAGACTCTCACAAGGGGGAGAAGGACACAGATTTTTGGGGATGGAAAATGAATAAATTTGGGATTCTGCAGGGAGAGGGTTTGTGTGGCCTGTTCTCAAAGAGTGACACGGGGAGGTAGGAGGTTCCATTAAAAGAGAAAAAAATACTGTATCACTTCTAGGACTTTTAAATCAGACAGTTATAAATGAAGGGACTATTTTAGGCTCAAAGGGGGAGAAAGATTAGCAAAACCTTTGAGGGACATTCAGTTATGCTTTAATTTATAAAATAACTCCTTGTACCAATGTGAACGACCTAGTTTCTGGTTTTATATGGCTGTACCATCAGCAACTCACATGACAAATGCTTGCATGGAGATCTTCAAGATCTTACAGTTCTCCTGACATTTACAAGCAACTGTGACACATGTCAAAGCCCCATTTTTCCAGCTGGCTCTCTACCCTGTTTGACACTCTGCAAAGGCAGAGCAGACATGTTGTGGGAAGGGAAGGTTTGGGTTTTTCAGTTTTGACTTTTCCAACTACAAGGAAAATAGGAAAACCATGAAGGGGAGCAGGAAGTCTGTAGTGACTTGAGTTTCAGAAGATAAAAGACATGACCCTTGCATTCTTGTATTACACCAGTGTGCTATGACTGTTGTGCTAAGAAGCCAGAGATTAAACAGCTAAAAGAAATTCAATGGCCACTGGGTGATGAGGTGGCCTTACAGGTGAATGAGCAGCTAGTGTGACAGCTTTAGGCCCCAGAAAATGGAAATAAGTCATAAAGCATCCTAAATAATCTAATTTGTAGGTGAAATGGAAAACAATAGGCCCTTCACATCTCCTAAAGTTCACCTGTGGCTCCACCTGTAAAGCAATTGCTATTTAACCTGTTAAGGGGGAGGTTAAAAAAAAAAAAAAACAACAAAAAACCATTGCCTTCAAATACTTTTCAATTGCCAACAAGCTTTAGTAGATCTACTAGCTGTGAAAGGCAATGCTGGAGCATCCAGGTTCTGTTTCTGAGAAGCAAGGTAAAGGTCAGGTATGTTCTGCCTTGCTGTATAGAAATCATTGAGGGAAGTGCCACCAAACACTGCTCAGTTAGTGTTTATTACTGTCTTTCTTAGTCAATATGCTCATTTCACTCTGTCCATTTGTGAACTGAAATATTACTATAATTCATTTTATTGAATGTGGGGAAAACATAATTTAATAACCCTAATATTCAACTAGCTTTAAAATCTGGTANATTTTTTGGCTGAGATGCAAGAGGAAGGAACTTAATAGCTTATTATTTGTTTTGCTGGGTTTTTTTCCCTCTACAAATAGAAAGGCTTAATTCCAAAATGTTTCAAAAATAGAACTACCATTGTTGTTCTTGGTATATGAAATACCTTAGCTGATCCATCACTTCTCTGATGGATCTCTTTTCCCACATCTCCATGCTCGTCTGTTCTAACACAAACATTTAATTCCTCACCAAAAAAAAAAAAAGATAGACCTACTGATGATGACTGAGCATCATCTCATGATACTACCTCACTCTACCCTGACCTTATTTAACAAACAGAGAGCAGAGGGGGAGAATCATCTCCCTCAACCTGCTGGCTATGCTGCTTTTGATACAGCCCAAGATATGGTTGAATCATGCTGCAAACATGTCCTGTAAGAGGACATACTATAGAGAGGATGTAATCCTGGAAATGAAAAGCAATGATATTCATGAAAAGAGTCAGGGAGAGAATATTGAAGGATACATGAAGCCTTACAAGCTTTGTTTAGTCAGTTATTTACTCAACAAGGTGTCCACACGTACACTGCTAAATTGCATGGGTTTCCTTATCTCTTTCTTGTGGCTTACATCCTCTCTTAATTTAATGCCCAGGTTCAGACAGAGCTGGGAAGTCCTAAGATGTAGCTGAGAAACAGAGACTCTCACAAGGGGGAGAAGGACACAGATTTTTGGGGATGGAAAATGAATAAATTTGGGATTCTGCAGGGAGAGGGTTTGTGTGGCCTGTTCTCAAAGAGTGACACGGGGAGGTAGGAGGTTCCATTAAAAGAGAAAAAAATACTGTATCACTTCTAGGACTTTTAAATCAGACAGTTATAAATGAAGGGACTATTTTAGGCTCAAAGGGGGAGAAAGATTAGCAAAACCTTTGAGGGACATTCAGTTATGCTTTAATTTATAAAATAACTCCTTGTACCAATGTGAACGACCTAGTTTCTGGTTTTATATGGCTGTACCATCAGCAACTCACATGACAAATGCTTGCATGGAGATCTTCAAGATCTTACAGTTCTCCTGACATTTACAAGCAACTGTGACACATGTCAAAGCCCCATTTTTCCAGCTGGCTCTCTACCCTGTTTGACACTCTGCAAAGGCAGAGCAGACATGTTGTGGGAAGGGAAGGTTTGGGTTTTTCAGTTTTGACTTTTCCAACTACAAGGAAAATAGGAAAACCATGAAGGGGAGCAGGAAGTCTGTAGTGACTTGAGTTTCAGAAGATAAAAGACATGACCCTTGCATTCTTGTATTACACCAGTGTGCTATGACTGTTGTGCTAAGAAGCCAGAGATTAAACAGCTAAAAGAAATTCAATGGCCACTGGGTGATGAGGTGGCCTTACAGGTGAATGAGCAGCTAGTGTGACAGCTTTAGGCCCCAGAAAATGGAAATAAGTCATAAAGCATCCTAAATAATCTAATTTGTAGGTGAAATGGAAAACAATAGGCCCTTCACATCTCCTAAAGTTCACCTGTGGCTCCACCTGTAAAGCAATTGCTATTTAACCTGTTAAGGGGGAGGTTAAAAAAAAAAAAAAACAACAAAAAACCATTGCCTTCAAATACTTTTCAATTGCCAACAAGCTTTAGTAGATCTACTAGCTGTGAAAGGCAATGCTGGAGCATCCAGGTTCTGTTTCTGAGAAGCAAGGTAAAGGTCAGGTATGTTCTGCCTTGCTGTATAGAAATCATTGAGGGAAGTGCCACCAAACACTGCTCAGTTAGTGTTTATTACTGTCTTTCTTAGTCAATATGCTCATTTCACTCTGTCCATTTGTGAACTGAAATATTACTATAATTCATTTTATTGAATGTGGGGAAAACATAATTTAATAACCCTAATATTCAACTAGCTTTAAAATCTGGTATATTTCATGCTTTTGTCAGTCTATATATTTTCTGTTAAACAACTATTTCCAAAGAGATTTGAGTGCAAATCAGCTGAGGAATTTAATTACAGTTGCCTTGACACTTCAATACTTTCAAAACAGAAATTATTTGTATCAATCTCAAAATAGCAGTTTCTGAAGCAGAAAAAACCCCACATATTTTGTGTCATAGAAAATTCATATAAATATATGAACATATAAATATATGTTCATATAAGTATACTGGCTTTTTGTAAGATTGTTTAGATCAAACACGACTTTCTGTCTTGAACTTATAAGAGCAATGTCCCACTCATTAAATTCCTTAAGCAAAATATATAGATTTATAATGTCAATAACAGCAATATCATTCAGTATTTATGCGTTGATAGTGTTTTTGCAATATTGCTATTATAAAAAGTTTGTATTCATTACTTCCAATATTAGATTACTTCAGTTGTATATAAATTTTAAGCAGGAATTAGAGCTTATAATTTAGAATTGAGAAAAGTAGATCAATTAAGGCGTTTTATAGTGCTCAAATAATTACAAGTAAAACTCAGATCCTTAGGTTTCATTAATGAAATACACTTTTCAAAATACATAAAATAATATATTAAGTCAGTCACATGAGCAATCTATTGAAGGTGAGTTAATGCTCCTGTCTTGATTTTAACAAAGAAAGCTGAAATGTTCTTCACTTATTCAAAGTTTTGTCAAGATACTGCAGTCTTAGATATAAAAAATTAATTAAATGTACACAGGGAATTAATAGAGAACCATATAAGGAAGAATTCTTGCTAAGCTGCTTCATGTAGTGGGTTTTTTTGCTGGTTTTCTTGTTTCTCTGACCAGTATTTCTCCTTGATACTTCTGGCAGATCTTTCTGTAAATCACAATAATTGTATCAATATCAATTGACTCCTAAGATTTCTATTTTACTTTTTACAAAAGAGAAGTGCCTGAGGTTCTCTTCCCTTTGCAATAGATAACAGTGGAGCTTTAGCCGCAAACTCATTTTTTTTTCTAAACCAGAAGTCCACCTCATAACTGCAACAGTGACCAGTTGGATTCTACTGAGACATTTATAGGTAGCCCACTTCAAGTCTACTGTATACAGTATAACAAAGTTCTTTCTGATTTTATCTGTTGAGAAATGGAGCTCGAGAATTATTTTTACCTTCTGTCTCTCATGCTTGTAATAAGTGACAATTTCTCAGAGTGACTGCATAACTACCTTTCCTCAAAAGCATAATTTTCTAATCTTATTTATCCCTGGACAACAGTTTCTCAGCCAAGTATGGGCAGTACTGTCTTGGCATTAAAAAATTGCTCTGTCCAAATTGCTTTGGACTTCTTTTGGCTGCATGTAAATGAAGAATTAATATACATTTCTTCCAGGGTTAATCTTTCAAGTTTTACTTATAAAACTTTAAAACCTAAGGTGGAACGCTTGTTTATTAAGAACATTTGTTCTGACTGGCACCTCTATTGTTCTACTGGCATTTCTGAGGTCCAAGACAGCCTTTCTGATACAGAAAGGCACTGACTTATATAGTTTCGTGGATATAGTCTATTCCATCTATTTGGTGATTCGTTTGATATTCCCGTATTTTGTTCTGAATAGTATTTCTAATATTCTAATTCATAGTTTTATTGGTAGGAGAAAAGGTTCTATTTTAGTAGAAAATTTAAAATTTAATTTTATAGCTAATATTTTTTGTCCTTAGAGTTTTTCATTCCTCACCTACATGGATGGATTTCAGGGACACTAACTGGGCACTCTTTTAGAATGGAGCACTTGATTGCATCTACTTTACTTTATTCCCCCTGTGCCATATGCCTGTTTTCCCATTCATCCCCTGTGATGTTTGCCAGTTTGCTTTATGTTAACAGATCCTGAACTACTCTGGCAGATAAAGAATCTGTTCTGATTAAATGCCTTTTGTGTTTTACAACTACATAAAGTGGATTTTTGTGTGTCTGTCTTTTTGCATGCCATCTAAGCATGGGGTTGTGCATGCTGCATACTGCTGAATTAAGAGTTATAAGCATCTCTTGGGTCATAACATGGCACCTTTTTTTTCCACAGGCACATTCTCTACTCATGGTCTGATTTTGTTTTCATTTTAATCACTTAGAAGTTTATTTTGTGTGCATTGTTTTACTGTATTCTAGTTTCATTTAAACTACTTGCATTTCACAGTATTCTGGACTCACAGCTGAATGATCTTTACAGTTGCCTAATTGGCAACAAAGACAGTGCGAGCACAAATGTGGCATAATTCACAATTTAAACTTTCTAAAATCTTTGCACTGAAGCATCCAATTACCCTATGGAGCTTATACCACTATATACCTGTTTCCAATAACAACTAGACTGTAAAGGAATGTGGCCATACCATTTCCTTTTATCAATTTCTCCCCATAAGTTTATTGTGTATTTCCATGCTAGAGTCCAAAAGCCAAAGCGATGTAGACGATATGGCTAATCTTATACTGTTGAAAAAATATTTGCCTTGGAGAAATTAATCAGGATTTCTGGCATGTGTACACTGTAAGAGTGTATCCTATAGAGTAACAGGGTCATTCCACCTTCTCATTTAAAAAATTACTGAAGCACACATACTCAAGAAAAACATACTGACAAACATGGAGAGTCAGGAACTTCAGGCAAATTGTGATGAGTGTCCATGGGTAATCTTAGAGATTGCTTTGTCCCAGAAAGAAGTGGTAGACTGAATATTGTTTATGTCTGTAATGTTCTTCCTAGGCTTACCTTTTCTCCATTGCCAGGAAGTATTCAGTTAAAGGAAGGTGTTATTGTTATTATGAAATGTAAGAGAGTTTCTAGACTGTCAGTATGGTTTATATATTTATATATATATTTCATATGTATAAAAAATATGGAGATACTGGTACAAAAGTATATCAATATTGAAAGATCATGAAGTATACTGCAGAAAAAAACCCTAGAGCAAAAAGTACCTAATTTTGAAAGTAAAAATGCCTGCATTTGCTGTGGGTGGGCTGTTGCACCAGAGTTAAATACTTGCCCTCTGCTGTTTAGATAGCAAAACACTTTAGGCTCTTGAACTATTTTTAAGTGTCACTCCTGCTTGATTAAAGACTAGAATGTGTTGTGGATGTCTCAATGACAGGGTGTAACTTTTCACCTTGTTACATTGCATTTACGTGGATACAACTCTGATACCAGTATAGTTTCTGTGGGTACGTATTTGATGCACTGCAATTAGAAAAAGGAAAAAAAAATCTGTCTTAATAAATTAGAAAGTAGTATGTTATTAATTTCTTGTTTGGAGAAATTAAATGGGAAAAACTGTGGGCTGAGTTATAGGCTGTAACATTTGAGCAAAAATGCTAAAGAATAGTTTGTTGGTTTTTTTTTTTCCTATGAAGAGTTGCTTTCTGATTGTAACTACTAAATAGCCCTCCACCCTATGGTAGAAAACAAACAAGCCAAATATTTGTTTTAGTGAAACACTAAAGAAAGAGTATGGGAGCTGTGCAATTTTTCCAGTTTTATTTTTCAAATATTTACTTTTTTACTGCCTTCTGAGGGCAGTACTGTATCCTAAAATTAAAAGAGATTCATCTGGATTCATCTTCAGAGTTGACTGTTAATTGTCCATCAGTTTATCAAAAATCTGTTTGTATGTTGAAACACTTGTTGACACGTTTGTTTCCACTGATGGCATAAATGGAGCTGATTGAAAGACAGAAGTGTTTATTCCTCTAATAATCTCCTGGGAGAGTTTTGAATACTTTTCAAAGAGTCTGAAAGAATTAATGAAGAGTAATTTTAAATACATGTGTAAGAAACTGAAAATTAAGTTTTAATTCTTGAAAAATTTATAACATTTATTAATGTACAATTCTTGTAATAACTTTATTTGTAATTTGGAGTCTAAATATTGTTTCTTAGATTTCTATTCAGCTATGAGAAACTAGGAGAAGGTATCCACTGATCTTCATTTGAACAGGGTTCTTTTCTATGACCACACTGTCACCCCAAAAACTGTGTCTATTTGGTCAAACTCTGAAATGACATCGGTCTCTCAATGGGAATGTTATCAGCATACAATCCTGACACATCCCACAGAAGCAAAACAGCATCTATTATTCCCTGCTTATATCATCCCACTGTGAATCAGAGCCAGATGCTGGCGCACAAAGCTGCATCTGTCAACACTCTTTGGCACTTTATTGTAACTTTGCCAAAAAAATTTCAAATGACTGACTCTCTCAGAAGCAGCTACAAAGGGAGTGTGTGGTATTTTGCTTTTGCAGAGAGGAATGGATCTCTTTCTTTGATAGTTCATTGCTAGGCACTCTGAGGAGTCCAAATTATGGGATACAAGAGAAAGCCAAAAACTTTACTGATGTAAATTAATCTAAATCTTTGTTTTTAATGGAAATAAACCAATTTAATCTGTGAAGGCAGAGAGACTAGAGTAACAAAGTTATTCTCACATTTGTATTATATTTTATTACTACTGTTTAATTATATAACAATTACATATAGCTCAATAAATAAGTCTCAAAATCAAGGACTGCTTCAATGGAAGATCATCAAACACTCAATTATAGTTTTGAAAATTAAGCTATTTAGAAAATAAAGGCAAAAGTTAAATTAAAAAAAAATACAAATACGAGCAAACAAAAAAACTCCTAAACAGCTAAGAGTAACTAAACTCAGTTTCATATTTAAAAGGTTAAAATAAGTTTAAGAAATGACCTTGTAAAATATGTGATGCCTATGGATTTTAATGTGTATTTCATAGATTTTCATAGAGTTACAGAAGTTGAATAAGTTTTCCTAACTGAGAAATACACTGGAGATAGAAACAGGGTGAGGCTACTTGGAATGAATATAAAGAGGTTGTCAGAGCAAGTAGAAATGAGCCAAAGCCCACCTGAAATTAAATTTGGCCAAGGATGTCAAGGACAGCAAGAAGGGCTTCTGCCAATACATCAATAACAAAAGAAAAGCTAAAAAAGGTGGACCTCTTACTAAATGGAGGAGGGACCTTGGTAACAAAGGATGCACAGAAAGCAGAGTTACTGACCCCTTCTTTATACTGGGCTTTGCTCTCAAGACCAGCCTCCAGTAATCTCTGACCCAGGAGACCATAGTAAAGGAATGCTGGAAGGAAGACTTTCTTGTGGTCAGGAAGGATTGAGTTAGAGAACAATACCTAGGCAAACTTGACATCCACAAGTCCATGGGCCCTGATGGATCCGTGAGTGCTGAGAGAGCTGGTAGACACCATAATGAGGCTGCTCACGATCATCTTTGAAAGGTCACGGTGATCAGGAGAGGTGCCTGAGGACTGGAAGAAAGTAAATGTCATCCTGGTCTTCAAAAAGGGGAAGAAGAAGGACCCAGGGAATGACAAGCCATTCAACCTAACCTCAATCCTTGGAAAGGTGGTGGAGTTCCTTATTAGTAGGCCATTTCTATTCACATGACAGACAAGAAAGTAATTGAGAGTAGTCAGCATATATTCATTAAAGGTGAATCATGCTTGACATATCCCATTGCCTTCTGCAACAAAGCAATTACCTGGAGGAATGAGGGGAGAGCAGTGGATACTGCCTACCTTTACTTCAGCAAGACTTTTGGCAATGTCTCGTGCAACATCATCATAGGCAAACTCAGGAATTGTGGACTGCATGAGTGAACAGTGAGGCAGAATGAGAACTGGTTGAATGGCAGATCCCAGAGGGTTGTAATAAGTGGCATCAGTTGGAGGCCTGTCACTAGTGGTGTCTCCCAATGTTCAATACTGGGCCCAATATTGTTTAACTTGTTTCATCAATGACTTGGACAAAGCAACAACGTGCCTCCTCAGACACAAAGCTGGGAGGAAAGGCCAATACCTCAGAGGGCTGTGCAGCCCTTCAGAGGGACCTCTACAGGTTGGACAGATGGACAGAGAACTTTCTGAAATTCAGTAAGGGAAAATGTAGGGTCCTGCACCTGAAGAATAATAACCCCATGCACAAGTACATGCTGGGGGCTCACCTGCTGGAAAGTAGCTCTGTGGAGAAGGACCTGGGGATCCTGGTTTACAACAAGCTGTCCATGAGCTAGTAGTGTGCTTTTGTGGCCATAAGGCCAATGGGATCTTGGGATGCATTAGGAAAAACATTGCCATCAAGTCAAGGGGCATGATCCTGCTCCTCTACTCAGCCCTTATGGGGGCTCACATGGAGTGCTGTGTCCAGTTCTGGGCTCTTGAGTACAAGAGAGACATGTAGATCCTTATGTGGGTCTAGTGGAGGGCAACCAAGATGATTAAGGGACCAGAATACCTCTCTTTCAAGGAAGAACTGAGTGAGCTGTGCCTGTTCAGCCTCAGGAAGAGATAACTTAGAGGAGACTACAACGATGTGTAAAAGTATCTGGAGAGAGAGTGACAATCAATAACAGAAAAGGTAATGAACAGAAATTGATGCACAGGAAGTTCCACCTGAACATGAGGAAGAGTTTCTTTCCTGTGCAAGTGACCGAACACCGGGACAGATTGCCCATATAGGTTGTGAAGTCTCCCTCATCGGAGATACATTCAAGAACCTTCTGGATGCAATCCTGTACCATGTGCAGGACTGCCCTGCTTGAGCAAGGAGGCTGAACCAGATAGCCTACTGTGGTCCCTTCCAACCTTATTCATTCTCTAATTTTGTGATTCTAGAGCTACACCATCTTTTTCAGTATTCAATATCATTGTCAGTAGTTAATTTAATATGAAAAATACTTGCTGAAAATTATTTAAGCCAAAGTAGTTTTATCCTTATTTGTGAGGCATAGTTGGCAAGTAAGATCTCAGAAACCTAAAAAACATAAGTTCCAAATGTCAGCCTAGAAGAACATATGTTTCTTTCTTAGAGCTTGGATGGCTGCAAGTATGCAATAAAACACACTTCCCAAAAGGACCCTGCTTTTCAGGCCTAGATTTTTCAGCTTTTGAAAATCTGCATATGCAAAAGAACCCAGACAATCTCTCAAGACTCTAATCAATTCCTTAATCTTCTTACATAATTAATCGGAAAGCATGAAGTCCATCATAGAGTTGCTTAAGCCAAACAAGTCAGCCAATTGCATCTTAAATGCCATTGTAAAGTAGGGATTTTACATGGTTTGCAAGTGAACTTTTTTTTTTTTATGAGAAGGATAACCCACAATCTTCTCCTTCAGTTAGACATATAAGCCCAGATTATATAACTAAAATGTATTTATTTCTAAAAATACAAATGAGCTAATGAATCCATTACCTTTAGAATATATTTCTGAAAATTCTTAAGGAAGCTAACCACCATACAATGAGTCGCTCTCAACTTTAATAAAAAGGAAAATAGCTGAGATCCACACACTGTGCCTTTAAACACCTTCTGATACTGAATACACTGAAACACTATGAAGGAGGAAAAATGCACACTGAGAGGCTTCCAGTTTTCTCATATATTTTTCATTAACAAGGAAATCCCTATAGTTCTGTTGTGGAACTGAGAGAAGTCACTCTTCTCATCCAAATATAGCTGTCACTGTTGGAAAATGATGAGGCTTGGTTTTAACAACTGAGTTGTACCAGGTCACACTATCACATAGATAAGTAGAGCATAGAAAGGATCAACAAATGCTTTGACTAGATACCTTCCATCATAAAGCATTTCCAGCTTAACAGTAACTCCTTACCTCTTCTGCTCTGAGAATATACAATGCAGTAGAGAGAAGAGTGTTCAGACATGGCCTAAGCAACATGTTTTCCCTGCCTTGCTGATGTCCACCTCGTCCTGCATCACATCTGCAACAACTGTGACAGTAAGTTGTTGTAGATCCACTTCTTTCACCATTCTCCCTTCAGGTGCGTCTTTCTTTTGCTGTCCACTTTATGTGTATATGCTTCATCAAAAAGACATGTAACGTATGAAATACAACTAGACTGAGTCTGGAGTCATTTATTTTTTTCTTCATCAAGAAACACTATTATTCCCTCTGGTACTTCACTTACCTTCCTATTGTTTCACTTTGTCCTTCAATACATTCAGTATTATCTGACAAAGTAAATAACATGTAGAGTTCAAAGAGTGTTCAAATGCCCACACAAACATTAAACTTAAATAATGTGTTTATCTTTTTTCTTTTTTTTTCAGCTTAACAAGAGAATCCTTTCTATGTGAGATTCATTCATATAATTGCTGGGGGCTTGGGGGAGCACTGCTTTACTAGAGAGCATTTACAGTGTGAAAAATCATACATGGCTGTTGATTTTAATCTTGGAATATTTTGGTGGTATGTAGTGTTGTATTTATGGAGAACTACAAAATAAGATGTTTGCAATTCATTGCACTTCACTTAGATACCCAAAAGTTAATGGCCAAACTTTAACCTTTAGCTATCTTTATAGCCAATGCTATGAAATGGAGGCCTCCAGAGGACAATTTCACCCTAAAAAAGATGTCTTAAGATAGAAAAGATGAATCACCCTTTGAAGGTACCAATTTTTCTCCATTGACTATAAATGGATCCCTCGAGTGATTTAACTGTCTGAAAGTCAACTTTTAAATGTCTGATAGTGAAAGAGCCTACATACATTCAAGAAGTATGCTGCAAATGTGCAAACAAGGATTTTGCTCAAGTGAAGACTTGAAATGACAAATTTTCTGTAAGATTTCAAATTAGATTATCAGGAGCAGCTGTTGACTCAACAGTGGTGCCACTAAAAATTTGAATAACAGTTGCTAGAATGTTTTGGGAATGAGAGAAAGGGGAAAAGGAGAAATTTAGAGGGAAATATTTTCTTTAATAAATATGGAGGGTATTTGCTGTCAAAATGAGTAAAACAAAAGAAACCTAAATAATTCTAGCATCAGGGAAAAAAAAAAAAAAGCTCTGTCTTTACAGCTTTCACTTTCATAGAATTTAAGATTTGGAATTTTTATTTGCTCCATGTATGCAACATTTGAATTTTTTTTCTTTTAATTTCTGTTACATCCATTTATAGGTTCAATGGAAGGCATGGTAACTTGAGTCATTTTCCCAAAAATCATAGAGGAAACCTTGAGCACAAGGGTTAGAATCAATGACAGGGAATCCCAAGACCTTTTGTCTTTAAAATAACATCTTTAAAAGATAGAGGATCTTTCCTGTGAAAATTAAAGGGAATGAAGATTCAGAAGTTGCCAAAGCATGGTTTTAAGTACTCATTATCTCTGGTATTGTAGTTTTTTTGTTCCAGTATTTCTCATAATTACAGCCATGGCATTTATAGAAGAAAGAGAATGCTCTCTGAATTTCTCAGTTACACAGAACCCAACCTTCAGAGGTATGAGATACTTAAGACCAGCCTACTACTTAGTTCTCATTGATTTCAGATTTCAGTGGGAGTGAGGAACAGGAGTTAGGAGCCAACACCTCTGTACCTTTGGGCCCAGCTTCTCATATTTGATCTAATGAAATCTCTCTGTTCTTTGCCCTCTAATTTGAATTTCATTATTGAAATTCTAACTTCTGAAAAATGGTTATGGATTCATTGGCTTAGATGATTGTCAAGTATAAACAAGACATGTAACATAATCATTAACTTCGGATTCAGTTTGACTTCCAGTTATTTCTGTATTAAACATATTCATTATTTACAAATATCAGTGCTTATGAGCAATTATCATTATGATGATTTCATCCATGGTAGACTGTCTTTGTTTTGCAAAACCTGACATATGTATTCTTTCTCAAAAACAAAGTTTAAGCATTCTTGCAGCTGTCACTTTTAACTTTTCTGAGTTTAGTACTTAATGTTTCTTAGAAGCAGCTGGACTAAGAACAGTTGAAATGATGCTATGTACAGATAAACCAAATACAAATAATTTATAAATTACTGAGCAGTGATCCCATGGCACAGTCAGTGTTTATTACTTTTCTTAACAACTGATCAGTCCCCTCCATTCTGTTTAATTGTTAGCTGCAATTATTTAGTTGCAGTGATTTCTTTTATCGGTTTTAATTATTTTCCCTTGAACACTTCAGATTGTGAAAAAAATGCATCTATACCAACTCCTGATATTAATGTTAATTATGCTAGGGGTACATGATACCAATTTATTAAAGGTTATTTGGGGAAAGAGAGAAAGGCTGAATACGGCTTTTCATTTTATAATCTGCTTTTACAGTCCTTTCGCGCTCCAGAATGCAGCAATAACTATAATAACCCATCATTTCCACACAATAACCCATCATTTTCACTGTCCTTCTGCTTAGTTCTTTGAGATTCATCTTTTGATATTTCTAAACATAACATGTAGGATTATTGTTACCTGCTAAATGTCCATGATAAATAATGGGAGGAAGTGGAGGCAATTCAATTTTCAATTTTTTCAATTCAATTTTATTTTAATGTCAGGAAAGGCTGTGTGACTTCTTACTTGATGTAAAATGCCAAAATCACTAATATTTAACGTTTAACTCATAAATTACTTCAGTCTTCTGAACACAAAAATTAGAACAACTTTCATAAGATATGGATTGAACTAAAGAGGAAATTGTGGCAAAAATTTCTGTAAAATAGTTCTCAACAGTTGCATTGTTTTAATTGGATTTATCTGTGCAGCTCTGCCATGCAGTTAAAATATCTTATAAACATTTCTGGACCCATAGCACCATTTGTAGGTTAAAAGAGAAAACAAACAAACAAACAAAACACCTAAAAGTCTACCTTATGCCTCTCTTGCCTGCTGCATCTGTACACTTGTGCACACTTACATTATGTGAGATACAAATACACAGGAAAAGAAAAAAATATATCAAAAAAATTCCCAGCTGTGATTTTAATTGGATTTAGTGTCTGAGTGAAAATTCAGCAACCAACTGATGTTCACACAACGTCCAGGAAACTGCAACAATGAATCTCACACCTGTTCAATTACCAAATCAAGCATTTTCTGTTAAGAAACATCACTAAACCACGATGGGAATTTGGAAATAGATGATCTTTAAGGTCTCTTCCAACCCTAACCTTTCTAAATAAATATCTGTATGTATTTGTGTATATATGTGTATGCATATGTACACATCTGCATATGTACACATCTGCTCGTGCATGCACATATATTTAATATATATTATATAGGTATAACTGCATACAAATATATAATAGATATATAAGAATGCATCATCAAAAACAAAGGACTAACTCAAATATCAATTAAAAATAGAGGACTATCAAGTTGCTACTATTTTTTATTTGGTGCCTTCAGAAGGAAAATTTAACCCTTCCTCCCACTCCATTTAAAAGAGCATTTACATTTACATTATCAGTCTGCATCCAGCCTTTCTACACCTTGACTTCTAACTTACTGGTCCTTGCTTTCAGCTTAATAGATGGACTGCCTCCCAAAGCTGTTAGATTTTTATATAGGCCTGGTTTTTTTGTCTGTGTGTTGAGGGAATATCTCTCAGTAGCCTGCTTTAGACCTACGTAGAGTTCCAAAATTATCTGTGGTGTTTTTTAATGGATTTAAATACGTAGATACAGTGGAACATAGATACATAGCTTTGGCATAATCCATGTAATCTTTTCTTATGCATCATAAAAGTAACTGGTTGATAGTGTATAATGTATCATGAAAATTTAAAGGATTGCATTTCTACTGGTAATCACTGCACCACTAGCAGAGTTTTTTCTTAGGTAATATCAACCTTATGCAAATCAGAGTTTTACTTTATGTTGAGCAATTACCCATTTAATAAAGACCCAGATCCTGTGTGCAATTGAAAAACTGAAATATATGTTGACTTCTAAAATACACTTTTGTAAACCTCATTTTATTATCCATTTATTCCTTCTGCCACTGTCAAAAATTTAGTTCTAAATAGGTCATTAAGACCTTGTTTAAACTATTTTTTCCATTTGACATCAGTTTTTATCACTTTTAATACTTGTGAGCTACATTTAGATTAGTAAATCAAACTCAATTCAGCTGTTCTCTGAATGTGATTTCTTCTGTCATAGAGTGATCCATGTCCAGTACACTTTCTCAAGGTCAAAATGGGTTTGCTGTATCCCAGCTGTCTATCAGGAGTGGTTCCTGGCCCTGGCTAACCCCTGAACTAAGCCAATGAATTAGAGATATTACTGCTTGGCACAGGTCAAAGTTGTCAGGGGCTATTAAAAAAAAAAGTGTTGCAGGATATGCACGCCTGAATTGCAGAGCCCAGTAATGTTCCCAGCCATCATTTAATTACTGGTGTGCATAAAACCATTGTGTCACAGTGTTCCTTAGAAAAGAATGCCTACATGGGACATCAGTATTTCAACTCATTCCTTCCTGAAAATGCGCATTTGCATTGCTCACTACAGTTACATCATCTCACTTCTTGATCCTCAGCTGTTCCTGCTTAATGAAAAACAGTTTGCTCATAGTTCTTCATGCACGTGACTAAGCAGAGAAACCCTTCTTTAGCACAGTGACAGTTTAATATCTGGAGAGTAATGATTGATAGCAAAGGAAAGACTCACCTTTAACTTCTAGCAACTTACACGTCAAAACTGGAAGCCAGGACAAAATGTTTGGACTTCACTAAATTTTCAGTCCTCTAAAAGCATACTTGGCAGTCTTACCTCACCCTGCTGAATCATGTCTTGTTCCAAGATTCATGAAACTTTTGATTTTAATTTACTTTTCATAACAAATGACTCTGCAAAGAGCACATTTACTTTATTTCAGTTATTTTTTCTATCATTAGAGAATGATGTCACATTTGAGCAGAATGAGATTAATCTGAAGACATTTTGCTGCCACTGAGAGACACGGTAACAAAGTTGGTGCTGTTGGACCATACAATTCCTGCTGTTCAAATAACTGATATATGGATATAAGGACACAAACAGTTGTAGGAATAGTATTTCCACATGTTGCATACTGTGGTGGCATTATTTCTCTCCATATCCGATTGGAAGAGTCTCCTATCTACAATGTCTTTGCTTGTTCAATAATAATCATAATTTTAGAAGTATTTTATTTTATTGTATCTTATGACCTTTTGATTTAGAAAGATGTAGTTCGACATGTAATCTATTAAGGTTCCTGCCAACAAATAGCACTCAGAAGATCAGGGAAGAAAGAAAACTTACATGATTTGTTGTTGTCATAAGGATTCAATTTATCTGCAGTGTTCAGACATGACATTTTTCACTCATATAGAAAGACGCTTCCTAGATTGAGAAAAGTAAGGTAATTAAATTTTGTCTTCTATTCCTTACCATGCAATAAAAAAAATCTAAAATATTAACAAAACAAGTCAGAATTAATTTCTTCAAGACATCTCAAGTGATTCAAAAACCCCAATGACAGAAGTTTCACAGAGCTTGAGGACTGTAGCTTATTTTCAATGAAGTATTCGTGTTACCATCTGGTGTCTTGAACATTCTACTCATCCTTGTAGCGTATTTCTTTCCTTTCAGGCAGTGGCGGAAGATACTCCTGTCTTAATGTGACAGTTTTTCTCCTGGTGAGAACATTCCCATGAGCTTAAAGCCAAAACATTTCACTATTTCAGTTTTCATCAGTAATTTGTTGTCAGATAACTGTTACAGTATCATGTATGATGGAGATATCTGTAGTAAAAAAGCATGGACAAGTTATACATGGAAATATTGTAGAACAACTGTATGGACAGATTAGGCATATATATGTGTGTGCATTTTTGTGGTTGCAATTACATCTTTTGGAGCAATGAAGTAAAAAGAAAGAAAAAAAGCAAGCTAAATGAACCCATTCAGTTTATCTCATAGCAGAAAAGCAAAGTCTACATTTGAAATGAAAAGCAAATAACTATGCAGTGCTCTGCTGCCTTTTTAAAGCAGTCAGATAACTGTATGTCCAATAATAATAGTGGTAATCTGGATAACAACTTCTCATGATTCATGGACTAATCTGATTGTCTACTGTGAACATTAAAAACATCCTGCTTTCCTCTCATTTACATCATGGATATGTGTCCAACTGACCACTACTAAAGTGAAGATAGTAGACACCATTAATCCCGATGGTCTGATCTGCTGAAGCCAATTCCTCATTCCTATTTATGAGTGTCTGTACTACAGCAAACCACTTCTGCTTTATAACTTAAAGAGGAGAGAAAAAGGAAAAGAAATTTGACTTAGGTTACTCTCTTTAACATATTTCATCAAAAGAATGGATGAAATATTTATTCAGCTACTGTCCTTTGCAATCCCATCAAAGTTGAATATAAAGACATTTAATAAGACATGGAAACATTAAAGAACCCTTTTATCAGAGTGGATGGGAACCTGCTCAGAACAAACATTTTGGCCTAAGGGAAAGTTTTTGATCTGTGAAGCTTAAGCTTTTCGTGCTTAAAACACTCTCATATTGGATCATGTGGTCAATTTGCATGAAATAAATCATTTTCTTAAAACTTGTAAAACTATAAAGTATAATTTGACAAGTCATTAGCAATAAGTGGTATCGTACTGGTTTTATACTCACAGTGGAGCAATAATTAGAAAACTGCTGCTACAGCAAAGAACAATAAGATAATGGGGCCAGGCTACAATTTGACCTAGAGGTGTTAGATCATTGCCCCATGCTGTAGATACCACACTGCAATCCAAATTATTGACTATCTTTCTCCATTACTCATCTACTCAACATTCTGAGCCACTGCCCTTTATCATCTTTCACACAACACAATTAGTCCAAGTTATAAAAATGGTCAGTTTTTCTACCTGGAGATAGGTGATCTAGTTTAGGTTAAAAAAAAAAAAAAAATTACAAATTTTAAAAAGAAGTAATCTTTAGTCTGATCAAACCTAGCAGAAAGAATAGGATTCTTCATTAATTTCTATGGCGTATATTTTTGTTTACATTCTGAACTAGAAATTCAGTTAATGAAGTTTCTGTATGTTGACAAAGGTTATGTATATAACTTTTCTGTTCTAGTTGGTAACAAAGCTGTTCAGCAGCTCATTAGTTCAGTTTTCAAGTTCAAGTTTTTGGGTTTTTTTTTCTGTAAGATGTAAAATATTTGAAAAATCGTGGCTAAACACCTGAATTCCTAAGTTTGTTTAACATTCATTTTAAGGCCATAGTTATTCTATGATGAGATTGGTAAATACCCACTTGTGATTATTGCCAGGATAGGAAATATGTGTAAGATCCAAGATTTTTGCCATTTGTTGCAAAGTACCTTCAATACATTTATGTTACCAATGTGTCAACATTTTGTCAGTAGCTCAGGAACGAGACAAGTGTCTCCATCTCTGTATGTGATATTTTATACAAATTACTGGATGACCTAAATCACATTCTTGCAAATTATTTGTCTGCAATACTACATATGCTGATGAGACACAATAACATTAAGACCATGATGCTCGAATCCCACTGCTGTCTTCAAATTGTTTTTCTCATGCATTCCCCATGAGTATATATACCTTTGTAAAATGAGAGGGGTTAAGTAAGATACAGCAGTTTCCAAGGCCCATTAAGACCTTAATTTCTCTTCTGTCATCAAGCATGAGGCACGGCTTTGAGTTTCTGATGTGGAGCTGGAGCTGAGATTTAACAGCCTGATTGCATGTGGATTCTGGTGCAGTGACTGTATGTTGGTGCATATGACTGAATCAATATTATATTTAAGTACTTAATTTTATTTCTCACATCACAAAAAGACTGTACTTTCCAAATGACAATGATGTGATAGCTACTGAGAATAAATGTCAGAGAAAGGAATTAAAAGGAAATAAGGAGACTGCAAATGTGATAGTAACTATAAAATAAGCATAAGAGTACACTAAATCTGTGAATCTTTGGAGAAATTAATTGAAAAATGTTTTGTATAAAACATGATATCTGCAGATAGACTAAGTGCAGAAAGTCTCAGCTGAACACTCTGAGAGAGTAGAGGTGTTTCAGTCTGCAGATGGAATCAGGACCTCATCAGTGTTTGCAATGCATGACATGGTTGATATGGCCCAATTAAGAACAATCCTTAAGGATGAGAAACATCATAATTTTTACTGGTGTTTCAAGGAGTTCATAATAAGTGGACTTGAGGGAACAACTAAGATCATCTGTTTGACAGAAGAAAATAGGCCTTTACTGTAGAAGAGGCATCATGAATATGTAACCTTATTATCAAAGTATTATGGTTCAGTTCTGAGCCTAATGAAGAAAAATAAAATTGTAAGCATTTCAGCATATGTTTGAGTCACTTGGACTTCACTGATTTCAAATGTGTCCCTTATAAATAAATTACTTTATTTGTTGAGAAATACATTTCCTTCCCATGGTGTCTGAAAGATAATAGCTTTTATGCACAGTGTAATATGTTAAACATGAACAATTTTGAAGGGAACTCAGCCTCCCAGTGAAATTGCTCAGCCTGTTAGCGAATACATTTTCTGTGCTTCTTAACCTCTATACTTATGTGCAGGACATAAGGAATTCGTACCACCTCGTCTTCTTCTAGAACACAGGCCAAGCAAGAATCCAGCAGCTATTGAAGGCAAGTTTGAGTTTTTGCACCTTTATTGGGTTCTCTCATTAATTTAACTGTCTGTTCTAATGGATTTTTTAAATTATTTTTATTTTTTTGTAAGTATAACCTATATTACAAAGCTGATCAAATGATTAGGCCTGGGACAGGAATGGCTCACTGAAATATACACAAGTAAGTGTTTCTTATAGTCATCCCACAGACAATTTTAGGGGATTTCCTGAGTGAAACAGATTACGAAATCAAGGTCTAATATGTAAAATGCTTTGAATGGTGTTCAGCCATGAGTTGCTATTTAACTATAAACATAATCAACATTATGCTCTTAATATACTTTGGATTACTCTTTCAGCTATTGTTATTCAAGAATGTTTCTGTGCATTATCTGCAATAATGAACATGGTATTTCTGGCTCTGCATTTATCAACCTTATTTCTATTGTTAAAACCCCTGAAAGAAAAATATGCAGTCAGATTTTACCTTCAAAAGATAATCCCTGCAATGGAATTATATTGTTTATAGTCTAATCATAACAGTAAAGTGGTTGAAATACACATTTTAATTTTAACATGGACCATGTCCAATGACTTAGAGCTACTACTGCAGTATACACTCTTGGTCTTTATATCATAAAATTTAATAGCACAAAACACATGATTCTTTTCATGTAATTATATAGCAGTTTTCATATGATACTTTGGAGTCATTCAGTCACACCACAGCACTTGCTAATCTCTCTTATAGAGGTCTTAGTTCTATGTTATTCAGAAAGGAATTGCAATCTAAGAGAAAAACAGATGGAATGGCAGCAGAATAAGTAACAAAAGCGACGAGATTTGCCTGCATTTGGAAACAGAAACAAACAGATTTTGGCAAGACCTATGACTAAAACAAAGTGTTAATTAGATATTTCTGTAATGTGATTATTGTGATCAGAACATTTGGACAAAAATAGCTATGTGACGACTTATCTCTTTTCTCAAAATCTTGTTACCTCAAATTAATATTTCTTTTAAACACGTTTTTTAGAGGAGTGTAAAACTGCTGTTATTGTGACACAAGATAGTATATAAATAGATTTGCAGCCCTGCTTATTTTAGGAAAATGTCTGATCCCTGCTTATCATCAGAAAGAAGTCTCTGCAATGTTAAACTTTGTTATCCGCCAATTAACCATAATGGAAAAAAAGACATAAGAGAACAAGACTGTCACATTTGCTGAGTGATAAACTTCAGCTTTAAACATAACTGTTATGCAAGATGAACTAGCATCAAATTAACATTAGGTTCTTGGTTTTCAAAATCATGAGGAGCATGCAATTACTGAAATTGCACTTAGAAATTACTATTTATGACCAGTTACACATTTGTGTGTTTCATTAGCTCATTTATGCATGCAGCTGAGGTAATTGGGAATATAAATTAGACACCCATTTGGCAAACAAATTGGGGGGGGCAGATTATCTGCTCAGGACCATACAACTGAATTCCCTTTGAAGATGAAGGCTGGCCACTAGTATAAAACACTGTTCATGCAAGAGTTTTAGAGAAAACAAAGAAAGCAGAATTCCTTGTAAAACACTACTGTGAAAAACCTTTATATTGTGCTATTCTGTATTTTCCATGTATGACAAAAATATGTCACACTCCCTTTTAGGAGCCCTAAACCTTGGATCGAAAAAAAAAAAAAAAGTAATTTGTGGGAATATAATAGGCAGAAAAATTTAAATCTCTGAAATAGCTAAAGACACATCTACATGTGACTTCTTAGTGTTTACATACCTTTATGAGGGCTACAGAACTAAATATCCCTGATCAAGCGAAGGGACAGATTGAAACAAAAGATCCTTCTCATCGTAAATATAATTGAAGATAATATACTAAGTTCTTAGAAAAAGGAACAAGTAGAAGCATTTGTTAATTGAGAAACTTCTTATAACATGAAAGACTGGCCCAGCCTCTGACAGAAGAAACCACCTCCAGAAAAATGGTAAAATTGTAGGACATAACAGAATGGCTAACACACTGAAAATTTATGGAACCAATCTATTTACACCCTGGGTTCTCCAACTCTGTGATAGTCAGACACTACATACATAACCGTAGAGCTGGTGAAGGCTGAAATGATCTTGCTTTTTCTAGATTGTCATGTTTTCATTTTTGCTCTGTTTTGCCACTGCCTTGTTAGGTAATCTTGGACCACTCTTATTTTCTGATAAAGTAAAACCAGTGGTAGTATATATGCCAGATATCTCTAAAATTTTTAGACTATTTGATATCTTCAAGTAGAAGGCTTTTCCTGCATAGTATCCAATGCCCTGCAGATACTATGCTCTGCTGAATTGTTTTAGAGCACATTGTTATTCTGCATTAAATCTCAAGCATTCTTTCCTTGTCACTGCCATTTTCCCTTCCTTCACCTCTACAGTAAGTCTTATGGAAAAGACAATCTCAGTTTGTATGCTATATTTTACTAGTATGCAATAAATGACATTAAAGTGTGTGTTTGTGAGCTGAGCTTTTCAGATATCTCCTAGTCAAAAAGCAAAATGTTTTGTATTCATCCAGTCAGAAAGGAAAAGAACAGATCATTGCTCCCCTATTTCATAGTTCTTCAGCTCTTTTCAAAGATCTTACAGTTAAAGTTTAATGAAGAGTTTGAAGTGTCAGGTCACCAACAGAAGAGAATAACAAAACAAAACAGAAGATCCTGTAACAATAAACAAGAGAAAGAGGAGAAGGGAATTTGTGAAGAGAAAGACATTAATACCTAACTTCTACCTAGGTTTCAAGCTTGGAAACCTTGTTTTGTAAACTGTGAAGTGAAATAAGTTATTTTAAATTCTTTATCTTTTTTTCTGGTGCTTTCACAAGGACTTGGAAGCAGTGCTCTCAGCTTGGCTGACACTCTGTTGCTGCCATCTAGGGAGGACACATCAGTTCTCCATGGGTGTCTGACTTTAATACGCTTCTTCTTCCTTGACTATAGTCTTCTCCACCTCTTTTAAACCTAGATTTCTTGCATTTTGTCATTCACGGACATTCTAAAACTGTTCTGTAATGCACAGTGATTCTCTCTCTCAGGTTTTGACTTTTTCACTCAGCTCACATAGCTTTTAGCTTCCTCCATTTCCCCATTCACCGAAGAACTTTCCTTTCTGATAGTCCCCCTATGTCAAACTCTCTGACATGGCAGGATAATCTCTCAGAAACACCCTGCAGTTAGACAAGAAATGTCAAAACTAAGCTCAGAGGCTTAGCTAGTCATCTGTAGGGTTTCACATTAATTGTTCCAAAATAGTATGTCTTGGCTTTCTCACAAGATCATAGCACCTTTGTGAGAAGCCTGTGTCAAAATCATTGTCCTGGTGGAGGGAACCTTAATGCATATTACATATGATCTCAAACAGATTTTACTTTGTACCCTTTTGAAGAGCACTTTATCACAAGAAAACCTTTGAATGACATTGTATCTGAGTATGATTTTTTAATTTATATTGTCCTAGAACACTGTGCTTTTATCTTTGAGTGGGAGAGAATTTATCATGGAAGAATCATCAAAATAACCATTCTGATTTGTTAATGCAGCATGACAGGGTCTGAAATATCCCCCTTCTTTGACTGATGTATACTGGCTGTTCCTTGCCATCTTGTTGGTATTTGTGATATTAAATTAGGTAAAAAAAAAAATTAAAAAATGAAAAAATCTTTTTTTAAAAAACATCTTCAGGGGATCTCTGGGGAAATGTATATTTTTTCTGGGTCACTGTTTCAATCCTCTAATTATAAGTTTTGCAGAATACAATAATGTGAATTGCTGTGAAATGTGTTAAACTTCCGCCAAAACTTCAGTGGAGGCTAAACTGGCAACTGCAGCTATCTTTGTTGCTGTATAGAATGTACACCATCTGACTATGTTAAGAAGAATTTCTGGTCTATAACTCTGTTCATGAATATAACATTAGGGAATATAACCAAGAATATCTAAATTACTAAAGTCAATACAAATTTTGACGAAGTTCCCTTGATGTATAGAAGTGTATTAATCTTGTACAAATCAATCTGCTTCTGTACAGTCTGTCAATGTCTGCCTTCTCTTCTGTACAAAGATTGTTCTATAAAAAACCTGGTTTTTTTTTCTTTTGTACTGTAAAATCAATTACCCTGAAAAAAATTCTTCCAGTGAAAGACAGTGACTCAAGATACAACAAAAACCTTTCCAATAAGCACAATTTTGAAAATCTTCTCCCAATTTAGAATATTCTTAATAATACTGATCTGAGTGTTGGATGAAAATCCAGTTTCTGATAAATTTTAGTCCAAGACATAATAAAAAAGAGAAAGAAAGAAAAAAATTGCTATTAGTAATAGCATAATACAACAGTCTAAATTTTAATCTAGGTTATTAGATGGAACAGTTTAGTTAGCTTTAATACATTAATTTATATACAGCATAGCAAGGTTCTTCGAGAATCACAGGCCCTACATCTCCATGAGTCTGTACTGAAGACAAAACCTTTGAAATAATATGAACAAGGTTTCAAAGTGAGCTATTTAATGATTTATATTAGATATTTAAGCAGTAAATTCTAATGATTTAGCTATGATGGAAAAAAAAAACCTAAATTTTCATGGTTTCAGAGAGCCCTTGACATTTTCCTTAATGACAGGAGGCTCTGCTGTACTATTTTTAGTCTAGTATAAAATAAAAAAAAAAATAAACAGACATTAACAAAAGCTTACTAGAATGTAGAAAAACATTTATGAAGATATGTATGTTTTGATTAGACATATTATCTTTTCTCATCATTAACAATAATACAATTTGCAATATTAGATTATGCATTTTAAAATATTCACCAAAATCTACCCAGTGCAACACAAGTAGGTCTAAAGATTATTTTAACTTTTTCTAGTGCTTTTTAAATGTTACAGAAAAGCAATAATCTTTTGCATATATTGAAACTGAAAATGGAAAATACTTGGTTGACATTCTCTCAGTTTTCAAAGGCAGACATTCCATTTTTCTTTGTAAAGAAAAGGGAAACTCTCACAGAAGAGGTCGTGCATAACCTCATCATCCCATTATTAAAGCTCAGACATTCTTGCTCAAAAGCATGCCCCATAAAAATCAGCATCAAACCCCTTCCCACCACTGGTAACATAATTGCTGTTGATTCATGTTGCCTAGTACGAATGTTAGTCATAAGGATGGAGAAACTAACCTTGCTGCCTTAGCTGTGTTGGTTTGGCTCTCACTAGTGAAGGTTGCACCATAAATCAATGGGAATATAATCCTTTATCATATTTGCCATTGTCCAGTGGAGTTCCTATTGCTGGTCTTGTCATGGAAGTTGGCCTGGCCTTTCTTTTTTTCTCTTGGCATGCACACTCTGTCTTCTTTGCACTGGTATTTTTAACCCTTTGCTCCCCACTGTGTTGTTTAGTGAGGACAACATATGGTCTCATACTATTAGCAAACAGTTCTGGTGCTTAATTCAACAGAGCCATGAAAAAGGAACATATAATCACTAGAGGAAGAAACAAGAAACGTTTATGTAGGTCACATGAAAGCATTTGGAATTTCAAGCATGATATTGCTATTACATAGATTCTGCAGACCTCAAAAAGGTCTCCAAAAGGAACCTTCAGAGATGCCATATACTGTTTCAGTTTAGATCTTAAAACAGTTAAGCAGTTTCAAAGGGCAAAGTCAAGCTGGAGAGATTGCTTAGGACTTCTGCTATATCTCCAATTATCTGTGTGCCCCAATAGTCTCACTTGCTCAATATAAGAACAAGTTGTATCTCATTACTCTGATGGGAAAAAGACAAAAAGACTAAGCAGAAATACTTCCTTGCATTATTTTTCCATTCCTCCAAAAGGTTTGAAATCCTAAAGGGTCTTATTGTGTGAATGTGTGCTAAATTGTTTAGAATCAAAAGTGCAACTGACCAGTCATTGTCAATCTCTACTCTAAGCAACACACAAAGGGATAATAAATATCATCAAAAACTGAAACATGACAGGTAATTTAATATTTAAAAGGGTATCCACATCCCACTGAAATCAACAGCAAAACTTTCATTGAGTTCAGTGGTGAAACTATTTCAGTCATCAAGTAAAATAAAAAGTAACTGTAATCCCTTCAAAATTAATAAGGAAATAAAATGTTTGAAATACAGATGGTTGGGTTTGGTGGCTGGTTTTTTTTTTAGTTGTCTTTTAAATTATGCTAGTGACAGCTTAAGATGTGCAGAGCTGCTTGAAGAAAAATGGAATGAAGTTTTGGCTGGAATGAAGTTACTGTGTTCAGTCTGAATCGTGGTTTCTCAGGAAAAAACTAAATTAATGTTTGTTTTGTTCTGGTTTGTATGTATGTATATACATGTATCTCTGCAGTTCTTTAGTTCTGCCAGAACAAGAATAGTAGGCAAGAAAAGCTGTTGTAGTATTTCACAAAGTCAGGCAATATCCAAAGTCTCTCACAAGAGCTTTTCTCCTGAGATTTCCTGACAATGGGGGTTCAGATAAATGCAGATAAGCCTTGTATAAGTATCCAAACTTAAGAAAGCTTATGTGAACCAAACTGTCTCCACTAGTTAGTGTTTGCTATGTGCATGCCTCTCCACAAGAAGCAATCCATGGCTGTATTTTGCTACCCTCCTTACCTCAGTTTCTCAGAGTAGATGGGATGATCTGACAATTCCTTCCAATCAATCTTTCCATGAGCATATGAACCACCTGGAAGCAAACGGAGGAGAAACCCTTAGAGCACCTTCTTCCAGTTCCTGTGCAGCATTCCCATGACACTATGCCCAGTAACTCATGTCCATCCCTAAATTTAGACTCCACTCAGCACTGACACAGTAGCACACTGGTCTTACCAGGCCTGTTTTCAAGTGCTGCATTGTTAGCATGTTTCTGTTGTCTCCCCTCCCACTGTTGTCCAAGAATTAGTCGCTGTTCAATGAGAATGACACAAAGACATTGTGAGAGATGGGTAAAGGCAATTCAGATTGAAACACCTCTTTCTTGGTCCTTGTTGAATCTTACCTGAATTTCCCTTGACTTCAGTCCTTCACCCCTTATTCAAAAATAAATAATCCCATCTTAGATGTTTCTTTGCTTTAAGGGCTGTTCTCTTCAATCCTGTCACTTCCCCCAAAAAATACTCTATGCTGCTTCCTTTTATTTTTCACATGGGGAAAAAAAAATTACTTGAATTTCCTATTTAGTAGTACATCATTTCTTTAATTCATATTTCTCATGCTCACTGGATCCCTTCTTATACTACATAAAACTCAACTTCTGTACAGAGACTTCAGGGAAAAAAAACTTGATTAAATAAAACTTCCATTGCTTGACTTGCTCACTGATTCTGTCATGTACTCTGCCAGTTGCCTATATCCCTATTTCATTCTTGTAAAAGTATTGCAGGCTTTTGAAGGTGAGGTCTTTGTGTATACATATGTCTTACACCCTATCTGTAAAATGTCATTCAGGACTAGTGATCCTGGTGAAAAAAATACCATTAGTTACATTATCAAGGAATAGTAGCAATAATAAGAGATTTTTCAATAGTCAATTGCAATTGAAATCTATATTCTGATCAATGCTGAATCATCAAAAGCAGCTTGACTTTCTTTGTGTAAACCAGGGATATTACGATCCCTCTTTATACAGTTGATTATTTCTAGTTTGTTACTGTTCTTAGCTAAAAAATAAGTGCTTTCAATTAATAGATGGGGCTCATATTTTACAGTGCAGAAGATTTGCCTAAGTTCCTATTTAATTATTTTGCTCTGTCTCTTAATTTATCTGTGTACGTATCTAGAGAAAGCCCACTACATTTGCTGCTTCAGAAATTGCAAGTTTTGCTGGTGTCAAATATACACTTAATATGCAACATTCTGAATGTCAGTTGCTCAAATGAGACAAAATAAATTTATTCAAGAAATGGGATCAGATCGCTGCCTTAAATCAGAATAGCGCTCTTTAGTATCCACTTACTGAGTCCATTGCTCTTATTTACATAAACTGCTGTCAGTAGTAGCCATGAGAGACAGCAGTGAGGCTTGATGCAGCTGAGATGTGAATGGAAGTCCTGTGACTGTTTTTCTCAGACTTGACCAAGAGTGCATGTCTTGCATTAGGCAGAGTAAATGGGAAATAGGGGCCACAGTCCATTAGTACTTCTATATAATACAGAAGTCTCTAGGCTGGACACTCTGAACAATGCAGCTTGAGAGCTTGAAGGAAGAAAATTTTGTCAGTGACATTAATTGGTGGGATGACAGCAATGAAGAGTCTGCATCCAGGAATGTAGGCGTCTTTGCTTTAGGTTATTTGCAGTAAGAATTCCTACTACTTCCTGTACAGTTTCCATACAAAGCTTCACTTCTCAAAGCTCCATGCCTCAGCTTATGACTCTCAAGGCACATATGGCTCTGAACCTTGCTATGAAACTTGAGGCAGATTTTATATGGCTTTTCTGGGCCCCAGAAGCATTCAAAACTTTACAAATTCAAAGGCAAAAACGGTCTCAGATTAAAAAGAATCTTGTTTGTTATGAATACTTTGAGCTTACAAATTATTCCTGTGCATCACCAAGCACCAAAAGCATAAGAAAGCAAAACCAATCAATCAAACTGAAAAAAAAAAATGGAAATCACAGAAGTACAAGTAATACTTCAGCCTCTAAGTACTAGGGATAAAGGCTAATGGAAGGAAGACAGAAGGAAACTCTTTTCTAACAGTAACTGAGACACTTGGTACGTTTAACAGTTTGGTTAGTGTAAACAAATAAATAAACAAACCACATTTTAGAAATCGGAAGAGATCTACGTTATTTGTGGAAATGCAATACAGAAAATTCAGGTGGCACAGGAAAGTGGAGCTGTGGAACAGCTTGTGCAAAATCTGAAGCCACTTCCATTTTGAGGAGACATCCACAGTCCCTAGCAGAAGTCTCTGGAACAGCACGTCAGAAAGAGAGAGAGAGAGACTCCTTGGAACCCTAGAGATAGCCAATAACAAGAATATTCAAATAAACAAGAAAATGAAGTTCCAAACAAGTTTGTGGGGGGTGACACATCTCTGATGCTCTGTACATATCTAGGAAACGTGGGTATCAAAAAGCACACTCACAACACAAAGGAGTTTGTAGATTGAAGTTCAGTATTCTCAGGGTTTCAGCAGGAAGAATTAAGCACATAAAACACTGGAAGAAACATTCTGTAAAATGCATGTAAGGATTTTCTCCTTCATTTTCTGAAGACAATAACAAAGTAAATGTCTTGAACAAATCTGTTTGAAACAAAAAAGAGCTGGAACACATCAAGATTATGCTTAATGTTACATCCTATTGGCAGAAAATCAGCACAAGTATAGTTTGGGGAGAACTTGAATATTGGTAAATACATTGCCTCTGTGACAGGCAAAATAATTTTATTTATGAAACCACCATGGACAGGCTGTGGAATTAACTCTATAAAACCAAAATTTTTCAAGGATCAAACGTAGATATCTTTTGTTGTTGTTGTTGTTGTTTTAAGAAGATGCTGTACAGATTTTAATTTTTATTTTTCCTTGTTTGTATATATCTATTCCATGCAGAAGAAAAGTCTACTGTGGTACCTAGAGGAGTGAAAAGTAAGTTGTTGGGGGTTTTTATTTTTCTGTTATCTTCATGTTAATTTTATGCAAAGGATAAGAGTATATTTGCTTCTTGGATCTGACAATAGTCCCACACCCGAAATATTTTTCAGCTATAGAACAGACTCTTGATTGAAGGCTTATGGTTCTGTCTTTTCTAGGATAATAAAACTTGGTTACTTATCCACATTTGTAACAGTAAAGCATCACAAAAAAAAAATTTAGTTCCATTGTGTATACCTACATGAACAACCAAAGACATGCAGCATAAACTAAAGGTAAAAAATTTGGCTTTTCATGGATGAGTAATTGAAAAAGCACTCAGATTAGCTATTCTTGTAGTCTTGTATTCTTCCTCATCAAAAAGGAGCTTTATTTCCTAAAGGAAAAGTAAGAATTATAGCTTCCCCATAGCATCTACTGAACTCTCAATTTTCTAATTAAAAACGTTCATGAAATTAGTAATTGTTGTAAAAAAAAAAAAAAAAGGAAAAAAATTCTCGGTTTCCTGCTGCTTNAAAAAAAAAGGAAAAATATTCTCCTTATTTCTACTGTTGTTAAATTAATTGAGAAAATAGAGGCAGATGCTTTTAAAAGAACAACTCATGTTCTTTTGCAGATGACACTTTAATGGCAACTCTACATGAATAGCAGAAGTCCTGTAATGACAGTTTCAAATATTCAATTCATAAAAGGTGTTATAAAGATATATTGTATATGCAGGCTTTTCATGGCATTGTACACTTGTTCCCAAGTACCACTTGCAAGTTTTGCTGCCATTCAGTTAGATTTTACAAAAGAAGCAGAACAGGTGCATGGCTATTGAGTCACCACAATAAACTCTTAGTTTTACCAGGTCAATGGGCATTATTTCTTGAATTAGTCATTACTTAAGTAATAATCTGGTGTACATACTTGTTCCAGTTCTATCCTTAGTACCACATTCACTGTCTGAATATTAAGCTTTATTTCTGAGCTGCAGGTAGTAAGAGACCAGCTTATCAAATCTAGACTGTCTTGCAGTTAATGAAGGAACCCCATTCCAAATGTACATATACATCCATCCATACATACATAAAAATGTGTGTGTGTGTGTGTGTATGTCTATGTAAAAGTAGTCAACTGAACTTCTATTTCCTCTTTCAGAGAGGAAAGAGGACAAGAAGAAGGCTGATGAAAAAAGGAGTAGGACTGAAATGAAGATGACAGGTATGAATTGGAAATGTTTTTTACTGGCCTCATTCAGCTTTTACTCACACTCCTGGCTCATTTCTCAACATTTTCTGTTAGGTTAATCCTATGCTTTTGCCTCTGTATTGTCCTTTTCTTAGTTGCTTAGTCGCTATTTGCATGTCTAATGTCTAACATGTTCAGCATCCAATATTTTCTGAACTTATTTTCTGACAAATAAAATGTCCTGTTTGGTGATGATATATAGGCTTTTTAAACAATTTACTGGAGCCCATATATAGCAGGACACATTGATACTGCAATACACAAAACTCGTGGAAGATATCACTTGATTCGTGGTACACCATTTTCTAAAGGTGGGGTAAATTTATTTATTTTATAGAATCACAACCAAAACTTGCAGTGACCAAACTGCAAAGCCATGATATCCATCTAAATAATATTTCAATCATTTATTCCCAGGAAGCATCTAAAATCCACTAAGGTCTTGCTTCATGTGAAAATATTTAAGTCATTCATTATTTTTTAATATCTTATTGCTACAGGAGCTTGAGCTAAAAGGTGCCACATTCATGCACTGATGATTTTTGCCTAGTCTTTGATGAATTATTAAGGGTCCAAATCATCCACGGTTGATGCATACTGATTAATTTTCATTTTCAGCTGATTTCTCTGTGGCTAGTTGGGTGCAAGTGCCATAAGGGAATAATCTGAACTAAACTCCCAAATAAGTCACATTTTTTTCAGCATGTGCCCACCAGGACTTGGCTGACTGCATATTTGAGTGTATGATTCAGAGTTCTAGCATAGCAAATTACTTTCTTTAATTAAATCTTAGCAAAAACAGGAAAAAAGGAGAAAGCTCATGAGAAGACAGCTGTTCCTGAAATCAAAAGCGCAGGTAAGAAATTGAATTCAGACTTTCTCTGCAGTTAATATCTGACATTTAGTGTAAACACTTTCAAGTTTTAAGCATTTGAGATATGGGTATATGTACTTCATTATCATTTAAGAATCCAAGTGGGAGATATAGATAGACAGATACAGATATATCATAGTATATTTATATAGATATATATAGGTAATATGTTCATATTTATTATATTACATTGTATTTTATGCACATTACATATATGTGTATTTTATGCATATTATAGTAAAAAAAAAAAATCTCAAATCTTCGTTCGCGAAGCCTAGCCATGATATAAAAATATATAATACATATAATTTTCAGTTCTATGAGTTTAGGATTTTTGCAAACACATTAGAAACATTGTTTTCTCTTGTACACTGAATCAGTCAAGAGCATAAGTAGTTTCAAAGGGTGCATAGAAGGGAAAGACTGAATGGAGAGCATAGATTTTTCCATTAATTATCTTACAAACAGAAACATTAACATATCAAACCACTAAATGTGGTGGAAAATATAAGGTTATCTTTCTGAGGCTTTATTCATGCCCAGAAAAGAATTTTCTAAAAGTTAAAGTTAGTGAATGTCCTAAACATAATTGACTGTTTCATGCATAAAAAGATAAATTTTTCAATAAGATTAGAAATCAACATTTTGGACTTGTCTACACTAAAAGTACTGCAACTTTTCTTTCCCCTTATTTCAGTAAATTTGCAAATATGTTTAATGCACAAATGCAAAGATATCTCCAGTAAGTGACACAATCTTATTAAAATCAAGGAGAAACAAAATTATCAGTCTAGTGTGCTGGTCATCATCTGAATACCTAGAAACCCTAGTTCTACTTGCTGCTTTGTCAGGCACTTTCCATAAAACCTTCAAGCCATCAAATACTCAGATTAACCTTTCTGTAGACTAGAGTAATGCCTAAAACCATACATAAGATTGGAAGAGATTCAGCTATATTTGCTACATCCTCAAGGCAAACCTTGTGCTCTGTTTTCTAATTAAATCTGTTGAACACTATCAAAAGCTAAAAGGATCTATATCCCATTGCTTACTAATATTGTGGATTACACACACAAATTTCAATAAGCAATTGGTTTCTTTGCCATTGAGTCATGCGTGGTCTGCATAAGCTTTCCTATTCAAATGTTTATTGATGGGAACAAAAATGGTAATTTATGTTTGGTACAATATAAAAATACACAGATTACCTTGGACAACTATCCTAGTAGCCCCATATTTAAATATGTCTTTATAGTAGGGAGTTGTACACACTGGGGAAGGGATAGGGATAAAAGTACTCTTTTCCAAGTGAAATTGCATATTTCAATGTATAAACACAAATTTAAAAAGAAAATAAGCTGACAACTCACATATCTTTTCTATTTTTTTCTAGTTCTAAGCTTGTATTTCACTTGAGAATACAGAATTGTAAAAGATTACATTTTATGGCAGAGCTGCAGCATAAAGTTATTAATATGTTCATCTTCACAAGCAGTTGCTAAATCCAGTGAGTCATCCTACCAATGCTAGAAAGACACAAATTAGACAAACTGAGACATCCGCACATTTCTATCCCTTTTATTAGCTCTGTAGGTTGCTGCATTTTGAAGAGTTTACTAGCCTTTGTGTAAGAGGATGGTAATCCCTAATATATTCTAGCTGCACATGTTGCTCTTATTCCTCACTCAGCTTGCTCTTGGAATGCATGTGTACTTTCTAGCTTTGATTGGCAGCACCTATTGTTATCCCTAAAAGGTTTTAAGCCTGAAATAATTGCCATATTTGATCAACAGAATAGTAGTGCACAGCCCAGTTTTGAAATGAGGCACCTCAATGTCTGATAGTATTTGGATGCTTTGGACAGAGACAGAAAATGAGCCTCCAAGTGCTTGAATCAGCAGCATAGATAAGCATCCAAAAGCAAGGAACAGCTTCCAATTTCCTTGCCTTTTCCCTTTAGAAAGACAGGCAGAGGCATGGAAAATACACTCCTTGCCCTGGCTCTCAAATTCTGCACTGCCTCTGGATGTGTCTGATTTGTGTCTTGTTTTGCTTCCCCCGACCTTTGCAATCCCTGAAGCCAAGGTGTTTGCAGGGCAAACTGCCTTCTCACTGTGAACCACATCCACCCCTGTACCAGAAGGCAGAGCCTTCTGCTCCAGTGTCCTTGTGGCACCCAAGTCCCACCTCTGCTCCACAACCTTGCATAGTTTCTCCCAGAAGACTCACCTCTGACAGGAGGCCTGGCCTTTCCTCACAGAGGAATGGTGGCATGTATAGGCTGTGAGATGCAAGAGAGAGACAGAGGAGGAGATGCTCTGTAAGCATGAATGATAAAAACATCTCTAAAATAATGCTCAGAGAGAAACACTTCTCTTTATTCCTCTCCATCTCTCTTCCTCTAACAAGGAATGCTTGTAATTGCAAATACTGAATATATTTGCAGATTAATATTTTAGATTAGCCCTCTGATCCAAGAGTCAATTTTATCTCTAGTGTTACCAAAATGGAGATTTTTTTTATTGCTTTCTATTAACTACATCCCTGTGATGTATTTGTTTATTTGCATGCCAGCTCATTCTTTCTCCAATTTTCACTTCCTCCATTCATCTCTCTCTCTCCCTCTCTCTTTCTGCTGCTGCAGAGGATCAAGAGTCATTTAATGTGAAATGTTCTCAGTCTGTAGTACAGAGCGAACTGAATGATTCTTAATTAGCTTTTGAAAATGCATTGTACATAAAACCACATAATCCTCTGACCTTCAGCTCATACAATAGGATTGTGTTAATTGTTCTGAAGAATAGTTAATTCCATTGTCACAAACTCAGAAGTCTAACTTAAACAAACATAATCATCAGACACAAGGGTCTGGCACATTCAAAACATTTTACAAAAATCTATCCCGTGCTACTCTGGATAAAGAAGGAGCTGCATCTCCAAATTCCTGTGAAGGCACTTGCTACACCTCAGCAGGGGCAAGCCTTTACTAGGTTCTCCCAAAGCTTGTCTCAGTGCTTTGGACACATCAGCTCTGAGGGATCCAGCCTGCAATCTGACTGAGAAAGGGGATGTTCTCTGTTAAAGCTTTGATGTCCATGAAAATTAATATGCAGAGACTGATTTTTTCAGGCACTCATAGTTTGCTTGCAAAGTGTTTTGCAAAGGTGTCTTTCCCATAGACTCAACAGTCTGGAGGTTCTCTGCTCTCCCTTGTATCAGTTTTCTAGAAATTATGTTCTTACTAGTCTTTGTCCATAAGTCTGATTGCTGCAAACTCCTTTCTCACTTTGTTTTGGTTCTCAAAACAAATAACATGGGTAATAAATGAGCATATAAAGCAATAAAACTGTCAGTCTGGATGTTCACACCATTTCCTAACTGAAGCTCGGCTCAGCTGTCATTGATGATCTTTCCTTTCTGTTATTCCTGCATTTTTGGATAGTAAATCTTAGGACCACTTTAGAAAGATAGTCAGTGTCCTTTTCTCTGCTTTCCATGCAGCAAAATTGAGGTACAGACATAAAATCCAGGGCAGTTGTCCATACAACTGTTCATACATATCTTCTGAAAGCTAAACCAATGCTATCTAGATTAAAGATCCCAAATTTTTATACACCTTCACTATTTCCATAACAATAAACCAGAGACATCAGCAAATGCAACTGATGTTTAGGAAGAAAATGTTTTTGCTAAAAAACATCAGGTCTTAACAGCTGGACTTCTATGGGAAACATTTTAAGGGAGTCAAACCTAGGTACCTTCCTGAGCACTTCTGGTGTGCAGAGCCACTCATCCCAGATCCGGGAGCATGATCTGATTTGCATTTTGTTGTGTTGGTACATGCATGCTTCCAACAGAGTGTACAAGCCCTTACAAAGGAGCATGGCAACCCCTCTCTAAATCTAGGAACTAGGTTGCAGTGGTTGTACATCCAGTGCTGTGGAATGCATCTATTACAGAATAATAGAATCCTTTAGGTTGGAAAATACTTTTGATATCATTTAGGCCAACTATTATTAATACAACACTGCCGAGTCCCACTAATATCCCTAAGCACCACATCTAAATATCTTTTAAATTCCTACAGGGTTGGTGACTCAACCACTTCCCCAGGCAGCCTGCTCCAATATTTGACACCCCTACAGTGAAGAATTTTTTCCCAATATCCAATCTAACTCCCCCCCATCTCGGCACAGCTTGAGGCTATTTTCTCTTGCCCTATTTCTTGTTATCTGGAAGAATAGATCAGCTCCTTCCACGTAGGGAGTGGTAAGGTCCCCCTTGAGACTCTTTTTCTCCAGGCTCCCTTAGTTGCTCCTCATAAGGCTTTTGTTCCAGCCCATTCACCAGCTCCATTGCCCTTCTCTGGTCTTGCTTCAGCACTCAATGACTTTCATACAGTGAGGGGCCCAAAACTGAAGAGAGGGTTCAAGCTGTGACCTGATCAGTACCATGTACAGAAGGACAATCACTTCCCTAGTCCTGCTGGCCACACTATTTCTGATACAAGCCAGTATGCCACTGGCCTTCTTGGCCACCTGAGTACACTGCTGGTTCAGGTTTGGCCACTGCTGACCAGCACCCCCAGCTCCTTTTCCACTGGACAGCTTTCCAGTCACTCTTCCTTAGGCCTGTAGCACTGCATGGGCTTGACTGTGACCCAAGCGGAGGACCAAGCACTTTGTCTTGTTAAACCTCATACCATTTGCCTTGGCCATTGATCCAGCCAGTCCACATCCCTCTGCAGAGCCTTCCTGCTCTCAAGCAGATCAGCACTCCCACCCAACATGGTATTGTCCACAAATTGACTGAAGGGGCACTTGATCCCTTCATCCAGACGAGTGATAGAGATATGATTATGGAAAGACGTACCTATGATGCATGACACAGTGTCATATGTTTCACACCAGGCAGTGTCAGGTTAGGAGTGGAATGGTGATGTCTCTCTTTAGATACCATAGTAGATCTTTGCCTCCTGAATAGGAAAAGTATCTGGGGGTTTAAAGTTAAAAACTGAGGTACATTTTAATTATGTCACTGTAACAATCAAGTGAACTCACTGTTCAGTCATGAAACAAAACAAACTCAAAGTAAATCTAAAATATAAAAGTTGGAAACAGACTGCCATGGAACTCAGTTAACCAGGCTATTCTTGCCACCCTGTCACAAAACGAGATCAAGTAGCTCTGGGGAAAGTCTATCTTTACACATACTTTTGAGGAAGGATGTTAGTACTAGTAGGTAGAGTAGAGTGGAAGTAATCAGACAAGAATAAGCAAGACCTATCAGGTCACAGCGCTTTTTTGCATGGGATGACCACAGACACATTTGCATCAACTGTACTTTCTTTTTTTAAAGGACACTCTTTGTAATTTGGAAAAAAAATATATGTATATAGGAAGGGGAGGGGAAAGACTATTTTATACACAAGTCTTTTTAGTTATTTTCCTCAGTACAGGCAGGAAGACAAATTTCTTTGATAATTTTTAAATTCCTGGTCTGAAAAACAATTTAAAAAATCTATTTAATTTTGTGACTTCCTTTGGTCAACAACTGCCTCTTCAGTCTTGATATTAAGCCTTCCATTATAATAAAAAAACAACTACTGACACCTGGTGGCAAATTATCTTTTTCTTTCAATCTATATACCTGTTTTGTTTTTTTTTTTTATTGTTTGCTTTCAAATGTGCCTATTTAAAGAGTTTGCTGATGAAATGATAAACTTATTGCTTACATCCCCACACTTCTTATCCTGCTGCTTTTGTGGCTAGAAATATGTTAGAATGTCATCTAAATATGACACTATTCTCAGAAATATATTGGAATGCAAATACTTTCAGTACAGCTAGAAATGTAAAAAATAATTAAAATACACCTTATGACATAAGTTTATACATTAAAAAAAAGAAAATTGTTGGCTAACCCACTGATCTAGGGAAGTAGATGAGTGGCCTGAAATGCCTTTGGGATAATCTATCTCCACTGTTTCATCTGGGGCCCAAATGCTGATCCCAGATTTTTCTGATGAGCAAAAGGTTTGTACTAGCACACATACATAGGAAGACACTGCTGTTGTCTTTCAAGTGCAGGGTTTTAAACTCTTCACTCTGCTCTGCCCACTGCCAGGAGGGTATTTCCAGCTGAGTGGCTAAACAGCTTGGAGCAGCCCAACCTGTGCACTGCTATGTGTCTCATGTTCCCTATTGTGACAGATGTCACGCGATAGATATCAGCAGATGGGAGGGTGATGGGTGTTTTCAGAAGAATGCCCAATATAAGATCTGCAACAGGCAGTGAGATGTAGAGGCTGTCTCAATTTAGGTTGTGAATCCAGAACAAGAGAGCCTAAGGTATTTTGAAAGTGGTCAGTCACATGCAGAAAGAAAACCAAATGTGCTTATTCACAAATTTTCATCGACTTATTAGACAAAGTATGAGGAAAAGGTAAAAACTGTTTTCATGAGGAACTGGGTGCACATTTAAGAGTTCTAAGTGTTATGGTGCATTTAGGATTGGCCAGGCTTTTTTTCAGAAAGGCTGCTACAACTTGTAGAAGGTAGGAGTTTTGAGAAGTTGAACCCTGTCTGACTGATTCTTTACTTTACTTTTTTTTCTTTTTCTTTACTTTTTGTTTTGTTTTGTTTTTTGGGGTTTTTTTTGGTGTTTGAGGAAAAGACACTGTATTGGGTTGACCCTGGCCAGCAGCTAAACACCCACACAGCTGCTCGCTCACTCCCCACCAATAAATTGGTTGGGGAAAAGAACAGGAAGAGCAGAAGTTTAAAAACTCATGGATCAAGACAAAGCTTAATAAATGAAAGAAAGAAGAAGAAAACAAGTGATGCAATGGCAATTGCTTGCCACCTCTCCAAGCAGATCAATGCCCAGCCAGTCTGAGCAGAGGCCACCCTTCTGCCTGTTCTTCCTCTACCATCAGTTTTTATTGCTGAGCATGACATTATATGGTAGGGATTACACCTTTGGTTAATTTGGTTCATCTGTCCCAACTGTGTCCTCTCCAAATCTTTTCATAGTCCCAAGGAGAGGCAGGCAGAGTGGGCAAAACAGAAGGCTTTGGTGCTCTGCAAACATTGTTCAGTAATGGCCAAAACACTGGTGTGTTAACAATATTTGAACAACAAGTCCAAACCACAGCACCATACAGGCTGTTAGAAGGAATTCCTCCATCCCAGCCAAACCCAGTACAGGAACCTGTGTTTTATGTTTATTTGCAGGTATATTTAGAGAGATTAGGAGAAGAGACAAATATAAAAATTAAGCAACAGAAATAATAAGCAGTGAGTTGCCTAGTGATTCCTCATACAGACAAATGACTATATAAGAGAAACAATTAAGGGAGTGCAATGTGTTATGAGTTGAGAGCAAATACAGAAACAAACTATGTTAAAGCGCACACACACACACAAAAGGAAGAACAATTTATGAGCCTTAGAACCATGTGATCTTCCTCTAGGGTGTTAGTGATATTCTTTCAAGTTTTCTCTGCTAGACTCATCATCCACTTGTACATTTTCTGCAGAGGTCAAGGGTTGGCTTGTTGTCTGTTTGCGCAGCCTTTAGCAAAGACCCTGCTTTTGTTTTCATCTTAATTATTATTTCAATTGGTAATATCATTATATGAATCAATGCTCATACACCAAAGCTTAGGAAAACCATCTCATTTTCCCATCTGGATGACTGCAGCTTCAGATTTCATCTCCTCTACTACAGGCTGATCCATTCCTGACTAATAACTTGCTCATGACACAATTATGCATGTCAGACCCATTCTGATTTTTGCTTTCCTACTTGTCCTCTCCTGGATCCTATTCATATCTTCCCCCGACATTTTTTCATTAGTCGATGCTTCTGCTTTCAGACACAAACTGTGCATGCAGCCCTCAGAACTGGTTGATTTTACTAACCCACAGAAATGCTGGATTAGGATTCCTGCACAACTACCAGCAAGTGATGTAATTCACTCTTTTTTCTCTGACACAAACAGGGTTTAGTGACATCTCTTGATTTTGATAACAATTTCCTGTTTTGGGGGCTTTGTACAACAAAATCACAGAAAGTGGAGATGAAAATGACCTACTAGGTCATCTAATCCTTCCTTCTGGCAATGCAGGATAATTTCTGACAGAATATCTTCAAGTGTTTTCAGCAGTTTAGTTCTAAATGTCTGAAGTAACTAGGCCTCATCAATTCCCACAGAAGATTATTCTACAATCTAATAGATCTTACAGTTAAGAAGTATTTCATTCCAGTCTGTCTAAATTTTCTCTCGCTTAATTTTATCCCATTACTCAGAGTTATGCTCTCTTGTGACACCCAAATATAGTCTTTCTAACCTCAGGGCCCAATTCCCTACTGCCTCATGTGTTATATTGCCACTTACATTTACATCTGGAAAGTAGCTTTAAAACTGACAAGGTGAATGGTAAATTGAACTTGATATTTTTTCATACAGCCATGAAATTATAAATCTTGTAACAGGAGTCACTGAGCATGGCCACACATCACCTGTGTACAAGGCATTGAAGAGATTGGAACTTGCATGTCCAAACTGAATAGAGAAGAGAAAAAAATCACTTGAATAATTTACAAATTAAGAATTTTAATCACATAGAAGAATAAAGCATTCTATTCATCTCTTCAGAAAGAGGTGACTTTGTTATTGTGGATACTAAGTGCCTTTACAGGGAAAAAAAAAATAGATTCTGGCTACAATAGCTCCCTTTAACATAGTAAGGGAGAGTTAAACAAGAATGAATGACTGGGAGCTGAAACTAACTGAACCCAGACTGAAAATGAGGTACATGTTCTTTACATTAAGAGTGATAAATTACCACAGCACAGAGTGGATATTGCTTTCCCTGGTGTCTGCAGAAGATGATTGTTTACCAAATGGAAGATACAGATCAGGCTGAAAAGGTGCCTAGCTGAAATACAACAAAGTGTCAGACTAGATAACCTGATGGTGTGTTCTAGCCTTGAGCGTTATGGAGGTGTATCCTCAGAGATACAAGATAAGCTAAAAGAGAATGCAGTGAAGAGTCTGTGCAGGAATGCAGCTAGAGACAAGTATCTTGCAGGCTCTTTGGAAAAACAGAAATTCCTTACTGCATTACTTTTCTGCTTTTCCAATTGAATTTCCAGAAATCCACAAGACAGATAGGGCTATTTAGTAAAAACCAAATTGTATCTCCCCAAACACATAAAAACAATAGACTGAAAATAGGGTCACAGCAAGGGACAAGGCAAAAAATCCAGCAGAGCAGAGGTGCAGACACAGCAGAAAGATAATTCCCATGGACTCCATATGACTGGCTGTTAAGGGAGTCTCCTCCTGAAAGAAGAAAAAAGGCAAATCTAATATGTCCTACACCAAAACATCCAAGCACTCAGTGGACTTTGAATTCTGTGCTCCGTTGTCATCAGTAATCAACAACATGATTTCAAAGTGTGCCTAAAGACGTAGCATGGCACCAGGTGAGATTTACAAACAAGTCACAGAAGACCAGGCACATAACTCCCATTGATTTTCTGTGAGAACTGAGCCCCTAAACTGTTTTTGTAAAAAAAAAATAGAGGCTGCAAGGTCACTTTATTGCCTGTTGAAAGAGTCCTTCAGCGGGGAATGGTAACACTATTTATACCCAAACAAAACCAAACACTTGTGCCATTCCAGGACATGATTAGGATTCGGTGTTCAAGGTCTAGATATTAGATGAAATGCAAAGAGAGAAAAAGTTACAAATAAGTTTTTCCTGCCTTCCCCTTGTCTCTTCTTTACCTCCCATTAAGAACTGACTTAATCCGAATCTTCATTGCAATTGATGTGGTGACTCTGGGGTGGAAGACTGATTTCATCTTTCATTTACTATGTGAGTCAGCTTTGGAGGAAACTGCATCTCCCTTCCCATCCTTACCCACTGTCACATGAAAAAAGGAGATTGTCTTAAACCCTTAATGTTTGAATAGTCTATCACTGCCCCAGGAAAGTCAAGACCCTTGTGCCTGGCCAGTCTGTCAGCATCCCATTATGGGAACTCCTCACTGATTGGTTCACCAGGTCAGAGGGAGGTTCAACTGACTTGTTCAGGGTTGCACGCCTCTGCAGGGTCTTCACACCTTTACCCACTGCCAGCAAGTGATAGCACCTATGAAGGAATCATATTAATAGTTTCCAGAATAACACTCCTTATTAATAAAATTGTGACAGGTTAAGGTTCAAGGATTGCCATTGGTAGAATCTGACTGTAAAAACATATTCAAAGCAATATACTAAAAGAGATAATGCATAGAGTACAGTTCTTACTCAATAGGTGCCCCTGTCAGGGAGAAGACAGGTTCAATCCATTGACTGATCCCAGAAGTTATAACAGGGCCCTCCCTAACTTCTCTCATTCTCAACTTACTTTTATACTATTTTTTTAAGTTTAGGTGAAGCTTGAGTGACTTTACTCACACATCTTACTCAGTGAGGGGTGGTTGTACATTGGGGGTGGATATTTCAGTATGTTAGATGAGATAACCTTGGGATGGGGACATGCATCTGTCCAAGGTGAGTGATTTTGCCACAGTTGCTGATTCAACAGCAAGACATATTCCTTTATCTCCCTTGTTTTTCAACTGACATGCAGCTTATCAGCTAGAAAGTATCAAGTTCCCTCCTCTGAAAGGGTTTTGACAGAGCCTGGCTGTCCACCCTCCTTACACTGTATTGTGTGGGGGAGATTAAGTATGCTGATCATATTTCATCCAGGGAGTAGCAACCCTATTTCCTCCTGTAACTTCCATACTGTTATCTTTTTACCACAGTCATCTTCCCACACCCATCTCCACATGTTGTGCAAAGAAAGCTCCAGCATAGAAGGTGGTGAATATTCACTATCTGCAGTGTCTGCCCTGTCCATGAAATGTTAGTAACAGATGAATAAACTCCATGCAATTTTCAGTGGCCCATTTGTAGACTATTGGGAGTTGAATGCTTTCAAGGCTATGCTGAGTATTGTTTAGTCCAGATCTGGTTTTTTGTGTTCTTTTCTATCTTTGACTACACAAAGTAGAGAGAGATGTGAGAAAGGCAAACGGTGAATGATATTGGTAAAACCTGACTGGCAAAGAATTAGAAATGTCAATCCTTTCATAAATAGAGATAAAAGGGAAGAAGATTGGGTTTATACTACCAACTCACTTTTTGATGAGTTGGGAAGAGAATCTTCCTTGAACAAAGCATAAGAGTCATTTTAGTGTCTGACAGGCAGTCTCTTTTGACACTGTATTGTCAATCTTACAAAGAACTTTTTGGGGAGATATAATACTAGAAATAATCAAGTTTGAAGGTGATACATATTCAATCTAAAGTCCACACAGGTAACAAAATAAACAGACTTTCAGATCTGTAGAATGAACTACCTGTACTGTGCAAGCAGCTGGGTGGCATAGCTTTAATTAAAGAATCTAATTTATTGCCTCAACCCTGTTTATGTTGGGCTGGGAATTAATGTAATGTTTATTTTTCCAGTCACATCCAGAAATAACAGGATTACAATATGCCTATGCCTGAAACAATGCAAAGTTAATCTTTTTAATGAAGGAAAAAGCTCTGCACCCTCAAAATAAGATGTGCATCTGAGTCAGCAGGCCTGATATTTAGGATAATTATTCTGTGTCAAACATCCATGCACAGATACATCAGACAGGTTGCAATGACAGAGCTATGCAGTGCTATCTATTTTCTGCTGTTGCTCCACAGACAAGTTGAAGGCTTGACTCACAGCTAAAGTCAGTCAGTAGGAATCCTCAGTCTGGGATCAGGCTGATTTTCTTTCCTTTCTTTTGCTTTACATGTAAAAAGAAAAAGAAAATTTTCGCTTTACCTTGAAATGAACCTTTAAAAACTTTAAGTAAATTTTGATGAGCACATACTGGATAGAGACATTCATGCCACTGATTTAAAAGTATACTTCAATCTCTTATATATCTTTCCCCTAGAAAGATTCATAGATCAAAGGTATTCCTGACTTATAACAGAGCATCATTTACACTTCAGTCTTAATTACAATTATTTAACCTTTAAGTAAATGTTCCCAATGGCAATGTTTGTTCTCCTGATCTGTTTTTCAAGAAGCAGTGCCAACTTTGTGGCTTTGCTATATGTAACTCTGAGAGACTAAGTCAGATGAAGTATTATTGAATGATTAGGAAAATAGGAAAGGCAAATGTCCTTTAATGGAAGAGCCATACATAACTGTGGTTATAAAAGCATTGATTTTTATCTTGATTTGCCATATTTTCTGCATGAGGTTGCTTCCTCATAGATTCTGCTTCACTTACAAGAGTGTAATTAGAGTAATGTGTAACCTATAAAGATGAACGGACAGACATGTCGTTATTCAAGATAACCCTTTTCACATAGAGAGAATGTTGATGGCATCTATGTTCAGAAATATGAAAAATATCTTCGTCCTAGTGATAATGTCTATAGATGCCATCTGTACATCTATCTGTCCAACAGAAAGAAAGAAATGGAAAGGTCTTGAGAAGTACAGAAAGAGATATCACAAGGATGCATAGCATACATACACTTAACAAAGCCTATTCTGACTGCAAAACCCCCCAAACTTCTCATTGGAATCATTCAAAAGGTATTGGTGGTCAGCTTTATTATGAACAATTTAGACAGTATCCCCCATGCTGCTTCGAGAAAAGATAAAAAATACTGAAGGAAATTTTCAGCTCTTATAATATTGTCACTAATTCAAATGTCAGTTTATTCCAGGAAAATATCTGATTCCTAAATTTTAGGAAGCAATACTATTATCACTATTTGCTAAATAAAAAACATTACCTTTTCCCTAAGTGACTGCAGTTTCTGTAATTAACTGCACTTACAGCTCCCTGAGTGTGGATGACATGCTCCAGAAGATTTGCTTTTGTAAGCCATGTCTGATGAATACAGAAGGAAATGGAACACAGAAACATAGAATCTTTTAGATTGCAAAAGACCTTTAAGTCCCAAGTCCAACCTTAACCCAGCACTGCCAACTCCACCACTAAAACTTGTCTCCAAGTGCCACACATGCACTTCTTAAATACCTCCAGAGATGATGAGTCCATCATTTCCCTGGGCAGCCTTTTCCAATGCTTGATCACATGAAGAAATTTTTTCTAATATCCAATCTAAAACTCCTCTGGCACAACCTGAGGCCATTTCCTCTTGTCCTATTTCTTGTTATCTGGGAGAAGAGATTGACACCTACTTTTCTGCAATCCTTCAGGTCCACTCTGAGCCTCCTTTTCTCCTGGTTAAGCAGCCCCAGTTCCCTCAGTTCCCCCTCACAGCTTGTGCTCCAAACCCTTACCCAACTTTGTTGTCTTCTGGACAGCACCTTGTCTTTCGTGCAGTGAGAGGCCCAGAACTGAACAGAGGATTCAAAGTGCAGCCTCACCAATTCTGAGTACAGGGAGATGATTACTGCCCTAGTCCTGGCCACAATATTTCAGATAAAAGCCAAGATACTGTTCATGCATTAGCATGTATGTAACACGGACACGAACATGTTTCTGCCTGCGCTGCAGGGGCCAGGGTGCAGGGAGACTGAATTCATTCTAGCAAGTACAAAGCAGAAAGGAGAAAACACCAATTAGTGGAACCATCACTGTTACAGTTGAAACTGGCCATTCCCAAAGTTCAGGCTGTTTCTTACTGCAAGTGCAACTGAATCACTTGTTTGCTCACATCCTGCCTCTACTTGCTTTATTTTTAACTCTATTGAGTGAACTTTTTTAATGATCTTGAGAAATCTGTTTGAGGTAACATTTAGTATTTCATCCATGTGCCTTGCCACACCATTTTCTGGAAATCTCTATGGGCTTTAGCTACCTGCCTCTGATATTCTATGTTCAGGGCTTGCAGGCACTCACTAGCTCTGCAGAATATAGAGCTGCTCTGCAAACAGTGATAGGCGTGATGATGTAAGGAGATAGTGCAGAGGAGAAGCAATGCATGCAAGGGTTGATCAGAAGACATTTCAAAAAGCCTGCTACTGTGAACGGGGAGGAAATAGAGGTGATGGTGAGGTGAAAAGGCATCCTTGACGGAGAGTGAATGGAAGGGCTTGAATATTTTTCCTGCTTCAATGGAAAATGACCTGTCAAAATTTAAGAGTATTATCACCAATTTCCTATTGTAATCAACAAAAGAGGAATGTTAGCTAGTTAACTCCTTTTTCATAGTCCTACATTATTCAAACCACTTTATATGCTACATCAGCTATCAGTACATTTTAAGAATTTTTTCTTATAGTCCAGTCTCATGTTGCTTGAGGAAATTTGATTTTAGCTTCCAGAACCTCCACATCCTCCCATTTTACCCAGCTGTAATAACAGCATCTGCAGTTTCCCCTCATTTCATGTGGGGAAATCTCTGCAGACTAGAGTTTTAAATGCAAAACCTGCAGTCTGGGATTCAAGGCTTACTGGCCTCTGCCAATAAATTTCCCTGTTATTTCCAAGTTATTCTCAAAGAAAGGTATTTAAACTCTGGTCAGGGAGTTTACTGCTATCACCACATGGGTCAGAAACAGCTCTGAAGCAGTAGCACCTTGCTTTACCTTGTGCACAACTTCAGCCTCATGGGTACAGTGAGATACTTTTCATATGATCACCAAGAAATGATATCTTGGAAAGGCAAGAGGAGTTTTCTGTCAGTAGTTGTCACAGAGCATATGGCAATACCATGTTCAGTGATTAAGACAAGGAACAAAATCAAGTATTGGTCCAAACACAGAACTTTGCATGTGGGAGAAATGTTGATATTTCTAAACAGCTCTTTTATGCCAACGTCAAATTTTAGGGTTTTGAGGAAGTATGTTAAAAATTTAATCTTACATTAATAGGAGCAGTTTTGATAGAGCTTTCCTAGATTTTAATTCCACTGAAAAGAAGAAAGAATATTGCTTTAATTCTGTGTAATGTGGAATTTTTAAAATCTTTATTGTATATTGCAGACATTACAGCAGAACAGGTAGATACCCTGAGAAAATACCCCTATATGTGGGCATCTGTTTCAGATGTGTCTGAAATCAAAATAAAGAAAACAATCCCAAAAGCTTTCAGATGTGATTACTTAATTAACGAGGTGTTATTAGTGTAAAATTATCAAAAATACTATAAATCAAAAAGCAAATGGGTAAGAAATACTTAAAGATTGCTCAGAATGGAACACTTCTCAGAATTGTTGTAATATTAGTTGAAATCAGTACTGTGTTGTGAAAACTAGTTTCAAGAGATCAAGTAAATGAAACAAAGAATGATAGACCACAGTATATTTTTTAAGGAAGTTTGAAAATGCTTGTTTAATTACTATACGCTAAACAGCAGTTTATTTTTCAAAATGTTCAGCTATCTGGGGTGTCTTCCTCTTTTAGCACTGTAAATCACATTAACTGCAAATCTTGCTACTTAATAAATTGGTTTTAAATTCTGGTACATCTGCTAGCTTGGGAGCAGACTGTAGTGAGACTGGTCTCTAGGCGACTTTAATTATGTTTTCCATTCACATGATGGAAGTTCTCAGCCATCAGATGCCACCTGCTATCATTTTTATTTCCACTCTTGTGAACTCTGGCTCAGGGCAGCAAAGGGAACATTAGCTGTCATACTTGTAAGGTGTGGTATCATAAAAGCTCTGCTATTTTATTGCACTTGCAAAGCCAGAGCCAAGCTCCCAAAGCATGCACTCGATTGTGCTTTGGTTGATAATAACAGCCAGGAATTTTTTTTTTTTTTTTTTTTTTTTTTTTCTTTTCCTGGAAAATCAACACAATTTTGATTTCAAGACACTGGAAAATGTTTTCAATGAAATTCTGTCTGATTCTTGAAGTTTCTGTTCATTTTTCTGCCCTCTTCTCTTTTTCTTCTCCCACTTTTATTCACAAGATGAATACCTAATGCAAAATAATCAGTAAGAGCCAAGCTAAGATGCAAGACTTGTGTGAGTCTTATTAGGAACATTCTTCTTTGAGAGCTATGGTTGCATTGTATGAGGCATCCTCATGACACAACTTATTTTCTGTGGGTACATGTAGACCATTAGCCAATCCAGCATGTGATAATCAGTTAAAGATAGAGAAACTAAAAAGTGTTAGCTGAGTTTTAGGATAAGAATGTCTCCTTTACTAACTGCTTAACATTTTAAATTTCTCTTTCATTTTCTCCAGGGTCTCAATACTTAGTTCTTAGTTCAGATCAGCCATGGAGGAATCTATTGGGTGACACTATGTTTAATTAGAATATTAGCTACCATTCAGTTTGGACACTGTGTTTTCCCACTGATGTTGAAATTAATTTCTGTTTGTAAATTTGATATTACCATCATGTTCTTTGGGAGGCTTCCAAATAGAAAGATTGGTTTAGATAGAACATGCACAATAATGCTTCCAGTAGTAAGAGGTTTTAGCCAGCTATTTAAAACAGTACATCACTTTCCAAGCTATCAATATATTGTCTCTGAAATACTCATTTTTCTGAATAATACTTTTAATTTAAGATTTTTTAATATCCTTATACATGTCCAAGTGATAAATTTTTAGGTAGAAACGGTAGAGAGAAGCCTTTCAAGAGATTACAATTTGAGACCCATTTATTTCCCATAACTTCCTTTTAGATATCAAAAATATAGGTTGTATGGACCTGTTGAAGATCTCCTGTTCTGAAATGTACAATGTACACTGTACTATAAATCCATTGCTAAAAGAGGTGTCAAAGTTTTGTGAACCCTAGATCTGGAATTCACTTTAGAGCAGTGTTTGAAATATTTCACTTTGGAAGTTTGTTTAAACTCATCCAACCACGCTTTGTATCAGAGTATGGGGCATTCTTGTTTAATAGCTTATTACCAACCTCCTAGGGACTCACTGGCATGAAAGGCACTATATAAGCCCAGAGAGATTATTTTTTTCTTGCCCCGTGTGTAGTTTAGATGTCATTTGCAGTTACTGTGTGCTGCTAGTTTACTTCAAAAGAATGTTGAACAAGGCCTGAGGAAAAGATCGAGTTATGTGCTAGAAAGAGGCAAAAAATAAAATACTGCTTTGCTGTTCTGCTGAGATACATCTGTACTGCCTGCCAAATGCTCATTCCTAGTTTGAATTCAAAACTGATCCTTTTAGCCTGTACAGATAAGAACAAAGTCAGATTGTATTTGTTTAAATATTTGGTTGTTTTTAATAAAATAATTTTTAAAGTATTGCTGTACTTAGTCCTTCATAAGAGTCAATAAAAGAAAAAAAAACCAGTTCATTTACCTGAAAAGAAGAGAGCTTGCACAAATATGATTGGGTTTGGAGAATATAGACCAGAATACAACTGTCTTTAAATACATCCAGAGAATAACTGTAAAAAGTAAAGGGTGCTTCACAGGCTCCACAGCTGACAAATTATTTCATCAGCTGTTGTCCTTAGCCTTTTAAAGTCTGTTGCATGTTCTTTCAAGAAAAGGCAATGGCTAGGGTTGTCAGAGGTACCCAAACTTTGGATTACACAGTATTTGTGTGATTTACATAAGCCCTTTAAGAAAACCTGAGTATCACACAAGTTGTCAAAAGCTTCTGAAAAAACGACTGCTTCAGGTTTGGCACCAAATTATCAAAAGCATCAGATTTTGAAGTCTTGTCTCCTAGCGTAAGTCTACTAAAGGTTTGGGGTTTTTTATTGCTTTACATTATCATAGGAATGTGGCCTTCCTTGAAAATAAAATGCATGCCCTGTTGTTGGATATCAAGTAGTTCTGTCACCAACACCAAAGACAGTCACAGTGCTTTTGACTGTACTACTGGTCAAGGCTGTTAGAGTACCCAGACTGATGTTCACATATTGCACAAGTCCTAATGAAATTACATGGCTTCCAAGAAGTGTAATAAAACATTCTTATGTCCTGCACTTGCTTTTCCCATACCAGGCTTCAGATTAAAAGTTTTAAAGGGAAAATAACCTGCAACTCTGGAGATTATACTTTCTAGGCTGAATGTTTTTTCTAGGTTGATATGTTTAGGATAATGTTCATATATTGTCCAATACTGGTATGTGAAGAAAAGTCAATTTGTTTTGGAAATTGCTCCTCTTAACTAACATGAATAACCAGACCCACCAAGATGACAGAGAGCCTGCTGTTGTTTTAAAGAAAAAGACATAATGAAAATTAAAAACTATAAGCGATGTTGTCCAACCACACTTCCACAGTTTAAAAGTTAAACCCTAGACCTGTGCAAAGCAAAAATGAATGAGACAAAACGTTCACTGTCTTAAATTGCACAAATATAGCTCATTGGCCAATTCATTTCTGGTATTGTTTTCTGAGTTGTTGTGTGTTATTTGTGCCTTACAGACAGTAACTACATTGAGGGGCTTCAGAAGTCCTGATTAATTTTCCCTCCCTCTGTAAGATCATTTCTTTGCAATTAGGTCATTTATTTCATTCAAGTATGAGGTGCATAGATGTAAATGCTATATACCATCCAAGAAACTTCCATGACTCAAGATCCTACAAAACCTCCTCTGGACAATTCTCTGTAAATCACCGCAGCCTAGTTGGATACATATGGCTTTAGAAATCAAATGTTAGGTACTTTGGCTTGAAAAGATTGTCCTAAAAGTAAAAATATTCACATTTTCATATGAATATGTGCTATTGGAATCAGTTTTTGATATTTTTTTTACATTTTAAAAACAAAACAAGAATACAATATCCCCCAAATTATAAAATTTTCTTATTGGAAAAAATTGCCCAGCTTTTTATTCAGAATTTACTATATCTTATGTATTTCAGATGATGGAAAAACACATTGATTCTTTGAACATAAATTATGGCTTTAAAATATATGAAAGGATGTTGTCCTAATAAGCGATAACTTACATGAGAAAAGGAAATAAAGAACCTGAGGGCTTTATTTAGATCCAGTCTGTTATTGTAAATGATGCTGTCAATTTATTTATTTTTTATAACCTCCAGCAACAGAAGATTATTTTGATAAATGATTCATATCACTGCAATATGTACCTTTCAAAATTTCCATATCTGGCAACTAATAGGCACTTCTTGAAGGCTTCAATAGGCTCCTTAGCCAGATAACATGGCTAAAAGCTGCCTCATGATTAATTTCATATAAATGTGGTAATTATCATACTTTGAAGTAATGCCTGCAAAACATGCTTTCACAGAGAGTTAGCGGAAGCAGAGGATTAACCTAGAAGCATTTCAGTTCAGAGCAGCATATCACCCAAGCAGAAATGTATTTTCCTCCAAATTTTTCAAGGTGGTTTTTTTTTTTTATTTTAGATTACTTGGCAGTCGTTTGCATTACTTTATCTCATATCAACTTCTTCACAGCAATTTAGAAAGCAACAGAAACTGAAGCAACTTCATATTATTAGCAGTAATGGGATAGTCTTGGGTTTGCAAGCAACTTAATTTGTCAGTTTCTGCCCTGCAGTATTTCTTATATTACTCTTTAAGAACACAATTAATTTATCATTCATATATGCTGTGGACATAGGCATTAATCCTGCCTATATTCCAGACACACTCTAGATTATTAGAGAGGATGTTCATTTCCTCATAAATGCCCAGGGGAGTAATTTCCACCAGCGCTCTATGCACCTCTTTGCTCCTGTATGGCAGGATCTCCAGGAGCCATTTCTTAGTTGTGGGGGTGAGACTTATGGAAAAGGTATGTGAGCTTCAAGTGTGTTTCTAAAAATGGATAATTTTTGTACCGCGTTAAAAGCCCTCAGGTAGAATAGCACCAAGAATGATAATGGAGAAGATATCACTGAGTATTTCTGCCCACTTATATCTCCTTAGTAAAGATTCAAAATCTCAGCCACCAGAAAACACGCCCTACAAAAAACTGGCACAAAAATGACACCTAAAGTGAAAAGAGACTGAACAACATAGTAGTCTTTCTGGTAGACTTCCTGGCCATGATGCATTTTGATATAGCTAAGTCATTTAAATTTTAGTTAAATCAACCAGGGGCAGATTTTGCCTACTTTAACATGGTCAATATGTAGGACGGACTGAGTTTCTCCAGATTTGGAAGCCTTCCAAACTAGGCCACAGTTGTATGATTGTCAACAATTGCAAAAAGAGAGTGTCTTTAATTATATCTCTATACTTAGGGTTCTAACACATCTTCCCTTCCATTTATGCAACCTTAAAATGCGCACATGGAGACCAGCCATAGGTCAGCTAGTACATGTAAGCCACGGTAACTCAAACACATGTCAAATCTCACAAATTACTATACAGAAACTAAACAAAACTGTTCATGCTCATACAGGTTTTGATGTGTTTACACTTAGGGTTAAATTAGTGTAACTGTACCATGAAAGAAACAGAAGTGAACTGAGTCACTGTACCATTCAAATGTACTTTGCAGCAAATAATAGATTTCACCTCTAAAGCATGCACTGCAGTTTTCTATCTACCTATATATTTCCTGTGTTTTATGCATATGTGGGGTTTTTTATCTTACAGATAAAAAAGAAGCTGCTGTGTCCAAGGAACTCAGAAGTAAGAAATTATCTTTTTTTATGTGCCATGCAGTTTCAAGGAGTACATTTCAATAATCCAAAAATAATAGTAATTGAATTGTTGGAAATACAAAGAAAGCAGCTACACAATTTATAATTGAAAAATGACATGTTTAGACTTCAGCTGCCTCTTACATTCTAAATCCATTCTTATCCTACTTTTAATTCCACTCTCCTCTTTGTGACTGACAGTTTCTCCTTCCACTCTTCCCTATCACCGTCTTCAAAAGCAAAAGTTTTGTGGGGAAGGAAATGTCAAATTGAGGTCTCAGCTGAATGTGCTGTCAGTGGCAGCAATTTTCATAAATGAGCTGAGGACCATCAAAATAATCTTCACAAGTGCAAAACAAGAGCCCTGTCTATCTAGTTACTTCTGATTCCAACAGAGATACTTCTGAGGAGAGATGGGAGTTGGGATTTTCTGAAAAAATAACCACAAAATGCTGTCAGAATGTGGCATTGTTAACACAGGAAGGTCTCCTTTTTCTACATTTTGTAAGCATCAGTACCTGAACACAGTAAGGGTAGTAAGACAGTCTCTCTGATAAGACTTCATCTGATCAGCTCTCTGTTCTGAAAGCATTGTATGTAGGAAAAATTAGGGAAACTATGGGGCTTCAAAATCTCCTTTGAATTCATGATTAAAGAATATACTGACTCCCATCTTCATGTAGATCTTTCCTGATGTATATGGCAGAATAAACTCCTGCAACCCTCAATTTTGCAGTAGTTTATTAAGAGATTACTTTTGGCAATCAAGAAAAGCCTATATATTGGTTTCTTATTCAAATTTTTGAGAAATATTTAACAAAATATTCAGTAGACTTAGTCTACAAGTAATGTCCTGTTAGTGAAATAACTTAAAGGATCTATTTATTGGGCCCATTATTCCTCATAGCAGCCTTTCAGTGCCCAAATAGGGCCTACAGGAGCGGTGGAGAGGGGCTTTTCACAAAGGTATGCAGTGATGGGACATATGTCCAAGCCAGGTTGGATGGGGCTTGGAGCAATCTGCTTTAATGGAAGGTGTCTCTGCCAGTGTCAAGAGGAATGGAACTAGATGGTCTTTAAAGTCCCTTCCAATCCAAATCATTCTATGATTCCTTTCATGGGAGAATTCCCCAGAAGTTGTCACAGAATAATTTCCCAGCTCCACTATGAAATTTGCAGCTGAAACGAGTTCTTGCAAAGATGTAGTCATTAGCACTTAAATAATTTGTGAATTGCAAACCGAAAAGCATATGCTTGCAAAAGCAAGTTTAAAACATTGGTCACTTTTGTTTCAATACTACTGAAAACTTATAAAAAAATTTAATAAATTACAGAAAAAATTGATCAAACATATCCTTAATTTTATTTTTTCTCAATTAAAAATATTTCAGTTGCTCAGAAATTAAATAGTTAATAAAAATAAAAATCTCTGTAGAACAAAAAGAATCTTAACTCTGCTTTCACAGATGTTATGAACAAAAACTTTAAAAAAAGTTTCACTGTCCATCATGCTCTAGCTGAGAGCTCAGCAAGAACTTGCAAGAGTCCTGAAGTTCTTTTATTAAGTCCACCTTGACACTAGTAGAACATGTGTGTTGGATCTCTTACTTCTTCAACCAGCACTTGGGGCAGTAACAGAAAGTAAATTCTTCTTCAAGGTCTTATGTATTTCCCTGAAGGAGGGGTGAGCACCCCAAGTAATTACAATGCTGTGATAATAACTCAGTTAGGATATAATTATCTGCTGAGGGCTTTTAAATGGATGGAAGGAAAACAATCCCACACAGGCAAAGTATATTTTGTTTTCATTCTGTTTCACAAGACAATCTATGCATCTTTTATGAACTTCTCAAAAGACTGGAGGGAAGAACTCAAAATTACATTCCTGATTTAGCCATGTTCTTTTGCTTTGTAATAACACAGTGGCAGATGTGAAGTACTAACATTTTTTCAGCATTCTGTAATTCAGCTTGTGATTACAATGATTAGCTATTTCCCCTCAAAATATGGAAATGTGAATTTTAATTTAGAGGACCATCTAGTTGATGCAAAAGTTCCTTTATAACAGTCAGTGGAGTTTAGCTTATTGATATTTGTTACACTATGGTGGTATAAGCACAGTTTGTTTTGGTAGTTCCTGAGGATAAAAGCAATTACCTGAACACTAGCAAAGGGTAAATAAATTTAATAAACTACTTCTATCTAGGGCTGAGATTCCCCAAATCCACTTGGGGGTGCACATACCCTTCATCACTTGGACTTTGATTCTGCAGGGACATATTCTACCAGCAAAGAGAGTACAGTGCAAGTACTTCAAGGAAAGACCAAGAACTGAACTACAGTTAAATGTTCCAAGAGGGCCTGTTTCTCTGCTAGGAGAATACAGTAGTTGCTCTTTCACGTGCAGGATCAAATATGAAGATATTCTCCAAATGTTCCTCCATTCCTCAGGATGGAGAGAGATTCCTGGTATAGCCAAGTCTGGGGATGTACTTCGCAGAAATAGCCAAATTTCACCTTTTCTAATCAGAAAGAGATTCAGTCAGGGAAAGGATGCCAATCTGAATAGCTATGAGATCTGCAGGAGCACCACTGCTGAATTCACAGGAGTGAATCATCAACAGCTGATGTGGGCTAGTTCAGGACCTTCAGCTCTCATAGCTGCAAGATCAAATGCAGAGACTTCCAGCACACAGCTGCTGCCTGAGGGGCAAGGCCATGCCAGAACCCCTACAAACCTCTTTTCCTCTGCTTTGCCAACAGATATTGAATTACTAGGCAGAAAAAGCTAAAATAAGTGATTCAGGGCCTAGCAACCAGAGCTTAGTAGCCCTTCACCTAGTTATTTATTGTTGCCTGTGGGTTTATTAAAGAGAATTTAGCTCTTCTCCCTTTGGGTAATCTCTTTGCTTAACTCTTCAGTGAAAAAATTGCTACAGGCTGTACCTCAGTGTAAGCCTTTCCCTAGATTTATGCGGGCTTTTAAAGATATAATACTCTGTAATAACTGGTTTAATTTGTTCTTTTTGGTTTTGTTTTGTTTTTTGTTTGTTTGGTTTTTTTAAGAGCCAGCAAAAGCTCCTGCAGCCAAAACCAATCCAGCCATCAAAAAAGCAGCAGCACCAGGTAAAGGAGAAAAATTTTCACATAGTGTATTTCTTGTACTCTTCAACCAGTTTATTGCATCGTAGCACCATCTGCTGGATTGCACAAAAGTCACTGTTTAGTTTCAGAAGGGATTTTTTGGTTTTGTTTTTTTTTGTCTGTTTGCTCTAAATTATTGTGATAATTTGTATGTGAAATTTTTGCTAAGAACAAAAGTATTTAGCATTGATTTATTACATTATGTTTACTTCTTGTCCTCCCATGGCATCTGTAAGGTGCCATATTGGGCCATTCTGCAGGGCTTAAGATAAAAAAAAAAAAAAAAAATTAATCTGACTGTAAAGACTGATTTAAAAAGCAGTATTTACAAAATTAGTTTCCAGGTGAAACTATATTTGAGACCTTTGAGAAGGGATGTGATATTTCAAAGTGCTTCTCTCACAGTAGGTTTTCAAAACGGAGCTCTTAGATAATCATAAATATTTACTGAAAAGACAAGCAAACCTTTTTAAGCAAAGTAATGGTGTAAATTCCTATCTGAATTTAGATCAGATTACAGAAATCTACTTTTTATTTATTTCTGATATCTGCTTCACAGTCATCTTCAAAAATGTCACATCTAATTTCTGCTTAGTTAAATAAAACCCTATATCATGAATCACAATGTGAATATTCATTATATTTGTACTTTGACTACATTTTACATTGACTATCAAAAGAAACCCCACAGGAATCCCCATGTGAAAATGTGGTCAGTATAAAACCGTAACATTATTCTAGTCCAAAGCAGGGCAGCCAAAGCTGGACCAGGCTCTGTGCTATTGAGCTATGTCTGGTGCTGGCATTGCAGGAGTGTCCAGCCCACACTTCTGTTACTGCTTCTTGCCTCCAACTGACCCCACTATATGGATCTGGGATCTTTTTATTTCCTTTCTTTTTTTTTCCTTCAAGATTGTTTTCTGGCTATCTTTCTCTGATTCAGACCATTTCTATAGTCTATCCCAGAGATCTATTCAACTAAAAAACAGAATAATAACTTGTACCAGCAGGGGTGTTTGGGAATTGGTCAAGGATCAGTGCAAGCCAGGAACACCTTCAGTTGCCTCTACCAACAATCACAGTTGATGTGATGGTGTCGCACATATTGCTCAGCTGTACCATGTGCTGTGTGAAACTGGCCTAGAAAGCACCATTTCCCCACCAATGCTCCCCGTCCCTGCCTTGCTGTGTTTGTTTGACACTGTGTTCACTTGTGCTAAGACAACTGGGAAAACAGTGTAAGCCACACCATCACCATGGCTTACAGCTAAAAACTGTCACAGAAATGTGTGTGTGTGTGTGTGTGTGTATGTGTGTGTGTGTGGCAGGGTATTCAGTCTGGATCATTTCGCTAGATCTGGCTCCACACACATTTATATTCATCTAACCAATCATTTCTTAAAGTAGCTTTGCTGCCAAAGTGTGTTGTGTAGCTAGACCCTTAGATGTCTCAACAGTATACTGCAGAAACGGTTACGTTAGAACCATATGCTTATAATTAATTCATTCCACCTGCTTGCTTCCAATATTTGTGTTCATTTTTAAAAAATATTCTGATGAATCTGCTTGTTGGCAAGAATGGTGATGATGGTAATCTGTTTAAGATAAAGAAATAGGGAAAACAGGCTTCTTATGGAAAAATAAAAGAAGTTTGTTCTGACACATTTCTAATTATGTAGTTTGCCTTAAAAGTGATAAAGAGCAGTAGGCTTTGACTTCTACATTTTTGCTTCCCCTCCTGTTCTCTGAAAACTAATTTACCACCAGAATAACTCACCATAGCAAAATATTAAATATGCTTGTTTGGCAACATCATAAGTAGACTGTTGCCTATTAGCACAGTAAATTAAATACATTAGATACATTATCCAATTTCATATTTCATTTTCTTCCTCATATCTTATTACATCACAACCTGTACCCAAGAATGCCTAAAGCTGAAGGTTTACTCCTCTTAACAGACTGAACAGACTGAAAGCACAGCTGGTCATCTTATGGTGCATCTACATCACATATGTTCCTGATCTTAATATCACTGGAAAAGAAAACCCTGCCTAATTCAATGTGAACTATTTTTATCTCTGTATGTTTATACAGAGAAGACAATGGAAGTGAATATGGAGTTTGTAAGTCTGTGAGAACTTCTGTATCTGGAAGCTGCCAGCTGCTCTAGGAAATTAGCCACTATGAATTTTTGTTACATGATTTTGAAAGTGGATACCTTCAAATATTTCCAGTTTTCTCTAACTGGAAAAAAATATATCTCTGACAACCATGGGAAACTGAGCAGGAGAGCCCATTAGTTGGCTGTAAAGCAGAACAGTTTCATAGGTGTATGCGAGTGATGCTGTTCTGAAGGGAGAAATCAGAGTTGAAGATACTTCATTACACCAGTCTTCCTCAGTTACTCTGTCATATGCTGTCCCCATCCTAAACCCTGCTGCCACCTCCACTTCTTTCTCCACAGTGCATCATCTCCCCAAATGTGCCAGTCAGGACAGGTCTGAGTGACCTAGCCTTACAAGACATCTGCCTATCCTTTTTCACTGAGTACTGGTGCAGGTTTTTTTCACAGAACTTCCTCAGGCACTCTGAGTGTGCTGGGCCCAGCAAGTTCTCTGGAGAGTTTCTCAGAGCCAGGAGCGTAGGTGGTGAGCAGCTGCCTTATCCTGACATCCTTTGTCAGGACAGAGAGCTGGGAGAAAAACTCCCTCTTCCCCCTCATTCCTGTGGAGCCTCACCTGGAAAGGGGTACCTCAGCACTCATCATGAATCACAGATATAGCTAATTGTGCTGGGTCATTTGTCCGGCTGTCAGTGGTGAGACACAGTCACCACACTCCAGCTTTGTAAGTTTGCTGGGTCTGTTTTGTCACTGGGAGGAAAGAAGGTGCATGGGGATGCAGGGCAGGGGAAGGAGCGCAGGCTCAAACCACACAGAGAGTATTTGCAGCTAAATCAGTAGGACAGTGACTGTGTTCCCCAGTAGGCAGCAAGGAGCCACAGTGCCACCGAGCCCTGTGCACTTCCTTAGCTGGGGTGAGGGACAGGAACAGCTCTTCTGTGAATACCTCTCATGGAATAACCTCACTTCATAGACAAGACTCCTGCACTAATGGTAGTCTTTTCTCCTGATGATTTGCCAGATTTAAAAATCACTTCTAACTCTTTTCAACACTGCAAAAATGAAATTCTAATTGCAGCTTAGAATTTCCCTGGAATGGTCTTGAAATTTTTAATTTAATTTTACAGTATGTTTAACATATTTTGTACTGTCACTTAACTACCTAATTACTGGTTTTTAGTGTCTAATTTTCCACATCTTCCTCTCCACACACATGCAAAAAAAAAAAAAAAAAAATTCTGAGTCATTGCTCCCTTTGGATTCATAACAGAAACTCTTTGTGAGCACAATTTCTCCCTTGAAAATTAAAGAAATTTAGTTTGGATCCAGAAAGAACAAAATAAGTGTGACAGACAATAGCTAATTTTGAGTGCTCAGATGTCAGTTGCGTCCAATCTCTGAAACCGACTGCCAGCTGTGCTAGAATTATTATTACTTTATTATGCCTTCAATCATTCCGCTGTTGGTAAGAAGCGGAAAGAGAATGTTATATAGAAAACTATATAGGAAATGGATTCATGGGATAAGTACAAAATATTAGCATGCAGGCTATACAGAAAGTCCTGGTTAGAGGATGGGTTGAAGAGATCCAGATCACTCTACCTAATGCAGGAAGAACTACTGGTTCTACTAGTAATGGGTAGTATTTACTTAGCAGAGAAATAATTTTAATTCTTTGTTCTAGGTAAGCCATTGCCAGAACGCGTAACCAGTGCTATTCTGCATAAAATGGAAGAAATAACAAAAGTTTATGGGACAGTAGGTATGCCTTGAAATGTAGGAAAGGTTTATTAAGGAGGTGAGCTCATTGGTTGTCTTTTAATGATCACTTATAGAACACAAGTACATAGAAAGAATGCTAAAACCATGTACATGTTACAAAATATTAATAAAATTCAGTATGACTATTTAATAATTTACCAACACAGTGAAACAGGAAAAGTTCTAATGGATTGTTTTTCAGGTTTATCAGACTCAGGTAACTCTCTCAAGTGTCACATCAGGGATGTATTTTACTCACAGCACCACACCCTCTGCATCATCCATCAACCTACCTATTCTCACCTTGTGTAGAAATATTTATTCAGTCCAAGAAGAGAGACTTCAAAGAACAGTGTAAATTTTGTTACACACCCTCTGCAAGTACTTTTGGACAGAGGAAAAGGAGAGGAATAGTTTATTTCTGTCTCTCATTTTTTATCTTTCGGTATCTCTGGCCCCCTAACAGGTTTGCCAGCATACAGTCTCTTTGGGATCTTATATAGTGCCTCTATGTGCCCTGAAAATTGTCTTTATAAGCAGTCCCTGCACCTGGTTAGGACATCTCTGCACATATTTCTGTCATACAGGTGTCACCAAGAAAATTATTCTGGTAGTTGAAGTAGTCTGTTCAGTTTTCTGGTCCCTGAAGTTAACCCCCACAGACTTTTTCATAACATAAGCACAGCCATTCTCCGGGTTTGTATTCTGGGTTTACAGTCTAACCCTTCAGGGCTGAATGTTAGAGGTAACTTACTATATGCATAAGGACAGACTTTGTAGTTTTTTTCTGTATAAAATGATCTTCACTTAATAGCAGGTGTTTATGCAGCAGTAAACAAAATAATGAAGCCCTACCTGTAATAATCCTGCTGCTTGGGGTCCTTGGATTTAGATCCAGGGTCATTCCGTAGTCCTTTTGAATCACCAGGGTTTTCTTTTCCATGTTACCATTATTCTTCCTCTTTCCCACCTTAATTATTTGGGAAATTAAACATCATGTCTTATCTGACTTACTAATTTTCTTTCCAGTTTTAAAGGGATAATTCTGGGCTTGCCTGTTTTTGCATCGTAGTTGGAAATGATCTGATCTCAGTTGCCAGCAACCTGCTGAAGGATAGGAGAGAAACTGGGTCTTGATCCTCGCCTGTCTGTCTCAGGATGCTTCCACAAGGCTTTAGTGAAGCCTTACAGTTGACTCAGCTCATGGCCTGCCAGGAACACTGTACCCTCAGCAGCTAAAACCTTGCTGCTATTGCAGTAGTCCATCACTCAGACTCTTCTTAATATCTGCAGGAATCTATTATGTGGATAGAGATGTATTCCACAAACCATTCCAACCCACTGACATTTTCATCCCAGCTTAAGTCTGAGAAAATATTACAGAACAAGATGTCTTAAATTGTTCACATGATTATGTAAGCTGAACCATTCTCTGACTCTGAATGGGAAAGGAAAAATGAATTCTCGACTTATATCACAATAGACTCCCTGAAAGAAGAACTTTTTGATGTTACAAGACTTTACTTTACAACTTTGAATTCTTTAATTATAGGATTTATTTAAATGGAGCATGAAATAGCTTATTTTACACTAAGCTTTCTCATCTGAAATCCAGTTTTTATTCACCATTTTTTTAAATTACTTTTGAGTAAATGACCTAAAATCCAGGATAGTTTTGTGACTTTTGTTAAGATGTTGAAATGCCCAGTCTCATAGCTTGGCATGTATACTTTGCTTACAGTATTCTCTGTTTCAGGATGATAGAATTAAAATAATTTCAAATACTTCCTTTCAGATCACAGTGTCTGTGAATTAAAAATGCAACCTTTTTTCGTTTTTTTTCTTACCAGGTATTTGCTATGCATCCTAGTACTGTTGTATTGCTAACAGAGACAACACTACTTTCAGAGCAAGGCAGGGGGAGCAAGTTAACTACAAAATTTATTTTTTTTCGTACATGAAAGTAACAATAATGAGAATAAAAGAGGGTCAAGTTAAGTGCTATTTAAATACAAATCAGGACTAAAAGGATTATTTACATGTCCACTCTACAGAAAAGGCATTTTAAGGTGCTTTGTTCTGAAGCTGGCAAACTTCATACCCCTGAACTTTTTCATTATTTAAGTGCACTTTTGGCAAGAATGGGGCCAAATTTCAGCAAGGAATTAACATATCTTTAACTCCATCTTAAATTAGCAAAGAATTCAAGGACATGCTTAAGCTTTGTTGAATTCAGACTATTGCATACACTATGAATATGATTATCTCCTCAGGTATGTTTTGGAAGTCATACCACCTTTGCTTTGCTGGAATGACACTAAGTAGGCATCATCTTATTCATTGAAGCCATGATGAAAATGTTGTTTGATTTACAGGGGAGCAGTGATGTGGAATAGTTTTCTATACCATATATGATTATATTACATGTACAATTTATGATGTTCAGTTTTGATGCTGTTGCTTTCTGACTGTGAAGGAAAGCTACAGACCAAATAGATGGAACTGATAGCATTTGAATTTCCTCCAGGCCTCTTTTCTTTGCACAGTTTTTCTCAGATATTTCCCAATATGGTAACAGATTTCTCATACAAAGATATTGATACTGAGAATCGTCACCTACTTTCCTTTTCTTCACAAGAATCCATCAGAAAAAACTGGTTTTTACCCTTCTCAAAAGATGCTTCATAGAGGAGCAAGTATATGTGTGGCATGATCTTACCAAGTAAAGGATTTTCTTGGTATGTTCTTGTTCCAGAAAGAAATGCATTTGTACAGTTCATTATCTTTATAAATCTAAGTGTACAATGACAGTGAGGTTTTCTATATTGATCTAAAAAGTAAGAATAGGAGGGAATTGTAGCAGAACACATACTTCTTCAGAGAAGAAGGGGTAAAATCTAGTTTGATGCAAGACTTTCTCATGGAGATTATCTCAGGTCTAACAACATGACTGAACTCATATTGAAGTGTTTTCTTTCAACAGAAGGGACTAAAGGGATCTTCCCTGCACCTAGTGGCTTAAGTTCACAATATTCTTAATGAAAGGATGTCCTGGAGAGCTTTATGACTCTGTCTCATTTGGTTTTAATTAACCAACACAGTATGAAAATCCGAGAAGGGAAATGACAGGCACATAGCCTATAAAACCAAGATTACAAAACTGTAAGACCGGGCTAACTTTCTGCTAAGGATTTAAGTATTCAAAGCACTGCATAAAATATGACAACAGTATGCTTCACTGAAATATTTTTGGTAAAAGTTCGACAGTACAGTACAGTCCTGAGGGGAAGGTGGGGGGAGGAAAGAAAGGGAGACACACTGGGGAGTGAGATGGGTGCTGTCGGGGCAAGCACAGAGAGTTTTATTCACACTGCTACAACTTAAATAGGGTCGGGGGGGCCGGGTCCTGACCCCAGGAGCACCCTGGGAAGGTTTTGGGGAAGGGTCTGGGCCAGCCCCAGCCATACAAGGCAAGACCCTTCAAAACTGGGAGCACAGAGTCAGGTGTATACCACATAAGGGAATGGTACCCTGCTGCAGGCAGGGACCAATTAGGGGTGGGTTACACGCCATGAGGGATAGAAGTTTCAAGAAGTAACACACAGTGAAACAAAGGGAAAACATGTAGAATAATAAAATCCTCAAACTTCATACAGATTTCAACCTGCAAACAGTCCTTAAACATAGCAAGAGTTCATACAAACACAGCAAACAGCTCTCAGAGCTCAGGCAGTCACAGATCTGCACTGATCAACCTGTCCCTCCACAACCAGCCTCCCTTCTCTCCTCCGACAGTACAGAAAACACCATTTCTGAGTGCAATCAAAATGGTGTTGGTTAAATAACATGTCACAAGATAGAAAACTTGAAATGCTATTTATTTAAAGTTTTTCCAATCTGTGTCATTCCACATATAATTTCTATTCTGAACACTTCCTGAACATGATTTTTTTTTTTTTTTCTGAATTAGGAGATGACACATGTGCATACACACCCCCATACATGTGCACATATCGCTATATAAATTATGATGGGATATCAATTCTCATCTCCTGTGGGACATCAAAGGGTCCCAATTTGTGACTGTCCGTCCTGGTAGTAAAGATTAAAGTGCACCATAGCAAATTTGCCAGCCTAGACACTTTTCAGCACCATTTGTGCTTTGGGGAAGAGTGTGGCTTAAGGAAGAGCTGCAGAGGCAGGTTCTCTTCTATATACCAGCTACTCTGGATTGCCTAGGCATATGTCACTAGTAATGAAACAAAGCACATTTATATGGTTTTATGGGCATGTTATACATAACTTTGCCAGTTTTCATAAAAAAAGAAAAGTCATTTGTTCAAAGCATCAGAGAGTATAAAGATGGTGAAATGTCAAAATAAATCAAATCTCAATTCCATGGGTGGAAAAAATATAATATATTACCAGCAAAACTTCTCTAAATAAAAACATGCTGTACAGTCTCATATACATGCAAAAATGGTTAAATATAAAAAGAATGACAAATGTCATTGCAAATGTCTAACGTGACTACAGTTGGCAATAACCTTTCATGTGTCATACTAACTAAATGGAAGTTAAAAAAAAGGTAAAGAGAAACTGAAATCAAGCAATGATAGCTTGCAGCAAACAGGAAAGATCTAGGTCTTAAATTTATGGCTCATGTAACTAAAGGTTTCAGTTCATTCCATTCAAATATCAGTGCAGGAATCACCTGAAATTTCATATTATGTCAGATTTCCCAGAAATATTTGATGTCAAATTCAGTTATTCATTTTTTTAAATTTTATAATAGGAAAAGATCTTTTTAAATATGCTTGTGGAGTAAAACTATTTTAAAAGCTCTATAGGATTTCCTTCATGTTTGAAGTTTTGAAAAAAAAAATAAATAAAGCTAAATAAATGGATTATTTTATACTTTGCCTAAACACTTACTGAGTGTTGTTAATATCATATTGTTCCCTGATCTCATGAGAGCTGACAGATCTTAGAATGAGAGGGAAAAATAATTGCCTTAGAACAACTAAAGGCAGAATTACATTTCCTTCAGTCTTCAGAAAGATGTCCTGAGCAGTAGCAAAACAGAAAACCTCACAAAATCAATAAAAATTCTCATTTCTCAGAATGAGTCCTAGAATATCTGCATGAAAGTGGATAGTCTGGGGAGTACTTGGACTACTCAAAACCCAAGCTGCAGCTGTTGTCATGATTAAGATCATTGAGTCAGTCAAACTACTAAGTCCCAAACTTCTTTCCTCTCAGTTTTTGCTATATTTCTCTTCCTTGACCTATACTAGCGTTGTCACCCAAGGTAGGATGCCATCAAGAAAATATAATATTTATTCAGGCAATAAGCTATTTAATGCCAGCTTGCTCTATATCTCCATCACTTTTTTGCATTGCTGGGGAAATCATATTCGTTACTCATTGCTTTAATGACATAAACATGCTCCATGACCATTTCCACTAAATCTCACTTCTCATATACAATGTGTCTACAAAGAACACATAAAAATTTTAATCTGTATATGTTATATAATAAACACATTAAAATGGGCTTTTTATAACTATATTAAATCTAGGTCCATTATTTCAGTGAGCTGGTCTTGATGCTTTAAAATGTACATCTTGGATGAAATATATTGTTTTTTAAAGTGTGATGAAATTCCATAAATATTTTTGACAAAAACAAAGGAAAAGGAAAAATAGCAGTCAGGCTTTTTAGGAATTCAGAGCTAAACTTTATTTTACACACTACATTTTTATTTAAAATATGTGTAATATGGCTCTTCAGATAGATCTGAAAACTCAAAAATTAATACTTTATTTCATATAGAACTTCATGAGTTGTTCAATATAAGCTTATTGGGAGTGAGAGTATGGAGTAATAACATTTTGTTTCAAACTTGACAATTGTGGGTGTTTATTTGTTTTTCAGATCAGTCTGCCCTTTTTTAATATTAATTATTTTCATAACTCTGCATGAAGTTTACCTCCTTTAATTGCCCACTCTGCAGTCAGTATTAATATTGATTATGAATTAATATTTAATGGTAATATTATTCATTTTAATGGTGTTGATAAACATATTTAATTTTCTATTGGCCACTCTGGTTCCTTTTTGCGTATTCAATTGAATGATAGCTCAAATTTATGCATAAGTTTGCTTTTAATGAGGGTAAAACATTCAGAATGCCTTTGAACATGGAACTTTATGTCTTGATTCTAAAGTGGAAACCGTTTATACATTAATGTCGCTCAACTATATACCACAACATTAATGCACATATAACCTATAATAAGCATGGAGAAAACATAGTTAACAGATACTGGTAAGGGATGTGCATGTATTTAATATTAGTCTCAGGTCCTGTGTGCAGTTCAGAGTACCACAATACAAGGATATAAAGCTATTAGAGAGCATCCACAGGCCTAGAGGGGAAGCTCTATGAGGAACAGCTGAGGTCACTTGATCTGCTCAGCCTGAAGAAGAGGAGACTGAGGGGAGACCTCATTGCAGTTACAACTTCCTCATGAGGGAGAGGAGGAACAGAAACTGATCTCTTCTCTGTGGGAACCAGTGACTGGACCTGAGGGAACTGCATGAAACTGTCTCAGGGAAAGTTTAGACTGGATATTAGGAAAAGATTCTTCACTCAGAGGATGTTTTGGCACTAAGGCTGTGGTCACAACACCAAGTCACCAGAGTTCAAGAGGCACCTGAACAATGTCCTCAGGCACATTGCATGATACTTGGGGTTATTCTGTAGAAAGGAGCTGTACACTCAATCATCCTTGTGAATCATAGAATATTCTCAGTTGGAACTCAAGAATATCCCTTCCAACTCAGGATATTCACTGATTTAATGGTTCTATCATATATATGGTGAGCAGTCAGCTCAGATACTCGTGAATTTAGGAAATGTTCTTGTGTGGATCTAAACCTGCGTGGCAGAGTCTTTCTGCTGGGTTTTTTTGTTTGTTTGTTTGTTTTTGTGGGTTTTATTAATTTGTTTTGGGTTGTTTTTGTTTGTTGTTTTTGTTTGTTTGTTTTGGGGGGGTTTTGGTTGGTTGGTTGGGTTTTTTTGTGGTTTTTTTGTTTGGGTTTTTTTTTGTTTTGTTTTTTTTGGTTGGTTTTGGTTTTTTTTTGTTTTGGTTTGGTTTTTTGTTTGGTTGGTTGGTTGGTTTGGGTTTTTTTTGCTACTGAGCATCAGCAGTGCCTGGTAGATGATGCTGTGTCTGAGAGAAATACCCAGTCTCTCCCTGTGGCAGACCACCTGCTCCTTCTATGAGGGAGTTTTGAAGCACATCTTGGCAGGATGGAAAGAGCTGTTACAGAAACTACCATTAAGAAGTTGTAAATCCCAGCCATAGATTGCTAGAGGGTACAGAGTCTGAGTGGATGAAGCTTTTCAGCTTCAGGTTCCAGGTCCTGTTTTGATAGTGCGCTCCAGCGAGCTCACACTGTGCACTCCTGTAAAGGAGGCCAGAACTCTGTCCCTTTTCCCATGGATGCAGAGCAGCAGTGGCTGGTCTAGTTGCTCTGCTTATTCTCCAGTCTCTCTAGTGAAGAAAGTTAAGGACTACAGGTGTCCTGAGGTACATACAGGCCTCCATTTAAACCACCCTGTAGCAAAACTGCAGATATTTTAACTTACACTGTTTCTATAGTTTCCTATTAACACCTTATTATACAAGTTAAATCCTTTTCTTTCCATTATTAAGAGTTTATCTCACCATGTTTATGCAGTGTGAAAACCACTGAAGAGGCTGGTTACAACTATAAAGGTTTAATTTTGACATACAGAAAAGCAGAGAAGGGCTCATCTGAATTGAGAGTCCAAAGTAATATGTAACATCCAACCACCACGAATGACATGAAAAATGATTGTCTAGGGCAATTGAACAAAGCATTACAAGAGAAATATATGCTTTTCTTTTTTTTTCTTTTTCAGAACTACAGAAGAAGGAAAAAATAATGGAATCTGGTGAATGTTCTTTCCTTTTTATCTGACTTTTTAGCTATCTTAATGTTTTAAATTAAATCATGTCAGAAGTCAATATTTTTTTTTTTTTTTTACAGCCAAAACAGCAAAGAAAGAAGTAAAAGTACACGGTAAGACCTGTGAAGAATTCTAAGTTTCATTTATCTGTTTGATTTTCAGTTGAGACAGGATTAGGTAGAGGGATAAAAAAAATAATACCATGGATAAAGATTCACTGGTTTAATCAAAATTACTTAAGCAGCTGAATGGCTGTGGAGCAGACATGCACTCATTTGATCTGCTGGAGCTGAGATCTGATCAAATGCTGTTGAAAAAAACAAGAGGCTGAGAATTCTTAATTTCAGCTTTTAAAGAGCTTGAGTTTTCAAAGAAGGGCGCCTGCTTAGAAGCTACAGTAAATGGATGGAGAACCAAACCTAAAATAGAAGATACAGGATGTGGAAGGGAGGAAAAAAGTAGGGTTTTTATAGTTTTGTTCCGAGCACCCATCCATTTTATTATTGCAACCAGGTGCTCTCATTCCTGACTGGAATCCACTTCTTCCGTTTATTCAGATTTTCAACTCATTTTACAGTCAAGCTTGATGACTCATTTTTCAGATGACTATTTTCTCATATAGAAATTCTGAGCAAGAAATACCTACAGTAGACAGCCAATTTATAAAAAAAATGAATCTGTCCTTTTCTACAGCATAAAAACCTGCCACAGTGCTTCACAATGAAGGTGTGAATCATGAAGAAAGAAATGTAGTAGTTAATTAATTTGGATTTAATTAATGCAATTATGAAGAATAATAAACAAATTATCTGGAAGAACATACTTTCAAGGAAGACTTTTGAAACTGGATCCTCCTCTGTATCAGTACTAGAAGTTTTCAATAATCTCGAAAAAAGAGAAAAAAAATCCTTAGCTTCTGCCAAGTACTGAAGGTGTCAGAGATTTGCTGCATACCCTCCACCTCTGTTTGATATGTGCCCATTCTGAAACCTATTTTACTCCTTTTCTTATCCTCATTACTTAAAAATAGTGGAGCTATTGAAGCTCCATATATAACATATATTGAATTTGTTTTCCATTGCCCTTAATCCGTCATCTTCCATAAGACTACCCACACAAGGAATGTTTGAAAGTCTTTTTCTACATAAAAAAAAACCAAAACAACCCAACAGAAAAAAGAAAAGGGGGAAAAAAACAAAAAAATTAAACAAACAAACAAAAAACAAATAAACAAACAAACAAAAAACAAACCAAAAAAACTCCTGCTTCTGCATAGGTAGCATAGGTAGCATATTGACCAAGAGACAACATGTTAGAATCAGTTTAATTTCTTTGTTTCTTTACAAATTTAGTGTCTTAGAGTTTTCTTTTATGTTACAGCATCTGTGGAAAATCCAAAGTCAAAAGGTGAGTAACTATTTGCTCTTAAAATTGAAAGGGAAGAATGCTGCTGCTAACTTTACTGTTAATGAAAAAACTTGTTGGGAAAAAAAAAGCTGTTAACAGGTGTGACTTATTTAAAACAAAAAACCCTTTTAAATTATAATTTCTTCCTTACAGAACCTCAAAAACAGGTGCTTTTCCCTCGAGTTGTTCATAAACGAACTGTAAAGCTACAACTATATCAAGTTCCATTTCAAACCCTAGCTCAAACCATAAGGCTTTTGTGGAAGGCTAAAAGAAGAAATAACCAGTCTTCTACAGAGATATGGCACAAAAACCAGTATTTCTGTTTTTGTCATTCCAACTGCAACACAAACCCAGTGAAAGAACCCTTGTTTTCTTTAAAGAGTGAAGTGAATTTTACAGGGAGGTTCAGTGAAACAGATTTTGTCTTCCTTTCATACGTGAACTGTTGATGGCAGAAGGTGGGACGTGTGAGAGCACCAGTGCTTGCTCCAAAGGTTGCTCCTTTCCACAGTGCACAGGGAACTGGGACTGGTGAGAAACATCAAGGATGTAAGTTCAAGTTGAGCAAATATTTAATTGTTGGCATCAGTGTCCGACTCTTAGCACATGTACAAGCAAGATACTAGCTCCAAATTACCTTCAAGAACATTACGGATTTCAGTCATAACCTAAACACTAATGGAAAATGAAATGTCAAGTTACAAGCTACTCTTCACTCTTAGTCCAGTTTTTTCATATCAAGGACCACCATACTTTAGAAACATTCTCTTTCTAACAAATGGGACTACATGTATCAACTGCTCAGGCTTGTAGACTGTGGTCTCTGAGGCTGTCAACCACAAGTAAAAGGCAGGGAAATTTCCAGGTTTTAATACTCTGCTATTATTCAAACATCTTCTTTTACTTTAGAGTTTGCCTCTGAAACCTCCTTCACTCTAACCAGTAAATATTGACACAGTAGTCAGGCTGAGTTGCAAGGCAGGAGAGTGCTCTTCTGGAGCATGAGGACAGGTTGCAGAAACATATGTGGAGATTAGTTTAACAAAATCAAAGCTGATATGTTATTCCTTTTATTGGACAATTTTTAAGTTCCCTGCTTCATGGCTAAATTCATAATGTCACTTCTCTGCAGCTAATTGCGTTGAGCAAAACAGAAACCAGAATAATTTAAGCATTTGTTCTCTTTATACTCCCACCAGACAAAACACAGAAACTAAAGGCAAAAAAGTGTGGTATTAAGCTGGTATTTTTAGCAAATTCTAGAGAGCCAAAGCTAAATATAAAGGTAGTCTTGCTACTAGGTGTGACTGAATAAAGGTTGACTAAAAGTGAAGTGGTTTTTAATTGATTGAAGCCTCTGAATAAATGTTTTTGAGACATTTATATTTCTTCTGTAACACTGTGGTATGCAGTAGTCAGCAACATTTCAGTATCTGTGAAACCATTTCTATCAAGCCTGTGTCCACCAGGATCTGAAAAGAAGTGGAGCAATTGTTTCTTGTAGAATTAAGTTCCTTTCAGTGAACTTGAAGTTTTCTTTGGCCCCTTTTGGGAAATGTTGTCATATACCTTTTGAAATTGTTATTCCCACTGATTGTATTTGCCCTTTTATTAAAAGTTAGTTTGTTTAGGTCAATTCTAAAGTTACAAACAGAATTAGCAGTGGTTTTTAAACTACCAAGCTTTTAACTCTGTGCTTTATTGCTGTGAGTAGCCCCAGTTTTACCTAGGGAATACCATATTTCATATCTGTTTAAATAAGAAGAAAATATTTGCATATGTAGTCAGTCTTTATCATGTCTCCAGCATTTTGAAGGATGGAAGTCAACTCTTCCTTATGAGCTCCTGAATTTATGGGCGCTTGAAATAAAAATTCTTAAGAAGTTAATGGTTAATTAAGGATAAGTAGAAATTGTGTGTTTCCCTTAGATAATACAAGAATAATTCTGTTATTTCTGTTTTCAAAAGAACAGTCTCAGTCATCTTAGTTTTACCATAGGAAGAACTTAATGTTGAACCCAAAATTATTCTCCAGTGTCTAAGTAAATAACAACTTTGTTTTACTCTTAATTAAATAGAAATAGCTGATTTTAGTTCTGGGGTAATTGTTGATTTCTTGACAATTATTTGTTAACAATTCATCTAAATTTAACTTTATGTTGCTAATTTTAAAACTCAAACATAGCCTGTAATCCAGGGGAAAAATCGTATTTATATTAAAATGTTACAGCTGTACCTTTTGTCACTTAGTAAGAATCACAGAAGAGTGCTGTTATTTTCTTCCACATTTTTCTGTGATGCAGACAAATTCTAGTAATGTTTATTTGTTATACCTTTCACTATGTCTATCCAAAATCATTGCTTTTCAATCTGTATTTGTTTGTTCTTATTTGATATATATTTGCTTGTTTCTCATTTTTCTGCTGTTAGTCCTTTTAGACTTAGCTCTCTGGGCACAAAGGGATTTTCAATGTTCAGTAGGTGTTGGCAAATTTTAAATTTTTAAGCATATTTTTGGAAGGCAAACAGTCCTGTTCTGAAAACAAACAAAGCTTTTCATTAAATTCTCCTCTTTGGTAATTAAGAAAAAATAATCTGCTGGCATAGAAGGAGGTCTGGGCCATTCCCACTAGCTTGTATTTTGAATGAACTATCAAATTCTTATGGAGTTTTTTTTGCATTTTCTCACAAGCCACTACAGCATGAATTTGTTTCATTTCTACATATAACAGAAGAGTTTCTAAACCATAATATACACTTCTTAGGTTAGTGGTCTCTTGAATAAGTGGTGTCACAGTGAGAACCCTCTGACCTCAGGGTTCAGTGAGTGAAGTGTTTGTTATTTCCAGTCAGAGTGATTTCTTTCAGCCTCCCTTCGCACCGAGAAAATAACTCAAAATATCTTTAAATTCAGTGACATTTTGGAATGCATATTTCTGCTGTGACTGCTAGTTATGCAACCTGACTCTTTTGGGATAAAAATATTCTGGCAAATTTGATTGTAGCCTACAACTATTGAGAGGACAGAAAGATTTGACTGATTAATTGCTCTCCTGGCCACTTTCAGCATAAAACAATATCTGCTGAGTTGTCTCTCATTTGATTCCTAAGAGCTTATGATGGAATCAGAGAAACAATTATCAAATAAATTACCCATTTGATCTACATTATGCTGAGTTGTCAAGAATTTTCCTGAGGAATAACAAAATTATATAGGAGTTTAACTCCAGTGATTTTATCTTTTTTTTTTAAACTATATTTTACTGAAAACATGGGTCTCTGTTAACTTTCTAATTTTACCTTCATATACATTTATTTTATTTTGTATTGTTTCAGGCAGAGGCTTTTGTGCTTTTAGTTTGGTTTTATTAGGAGAGCAGGTTGGTGTTTTGTTTAGGTTTTTTGGGGTTTTTTTAATGCCTGAAATTCTGCTGAGGAGAACATAATACATTATAACACATTCATTTTACCTAAGTTATATGGCTGAAGGATCAACTTTCCAAATAGCGAACACCTGCAACAGGACCATTTTTTACAAAGAGATCATTTTTCAGGCTGTCTTTCAAAAGTGGCGAGAACTTTGAAAATGCCCAGTGGAAGGGATGACATCTTAAGGTATTCAGAAAACTTGTCTCTGGTCTGATAGAAACAAAACCAAACCTTCACTGGAGTCTTATCCCAAACACTGACTCTGTGTACGCAAGCTTTCTATTTACACAGAATGCCAAAGTGGCAACCTCCCTTGTCTAAAGGACAAAGGGAATAATAGAATGTCCTGTTTGTCCTTCCATATACCACTCTGCCATGTCTAGATGATGCAACTTGGCAGTTCCTAAAAGTTGCTCAAGCTCTGTTCTGTCTCAGCAAGTTCTTCTTTACAAACACTCACTCATGGAACTGTTGTAGCATTACTGATTGCACTGATACCCAGAATACCATTAATAGTCCCGGTTGTTACAGCAGCCTCAACATTTCCCAAGGATGGCTGGCTCCTTTATCATAACCACACTCAAGGTCTACCACTGCAGCACAAATGTGATGACTCTACCTCATCTTCTTAGAAAGCTATGTTGCTCTTCTAGCCTGCAGTCCAGTATCCAGAAAATGCTCTTACTCCATTAGTATTCTGGGTTTCAGAAATTTTGCAAACTAAAACTGCTTTCATGTTAGCTAAAAAGGACAAACATGCTTTGGAGAATACAACAGTTCTCAGTAACTCATTTTGCTCTTATCATAGCTGCTTTTGCAGCTTTAGATGCTAAAAATGTGTTTTGGAATGCATATGAGACAAGTTTCTGGTGTTCCTTTTCATATATTTCTCTCTGTATTAAAATTAGATCATTCTTCAAGATGTTGACCACTTCAGTAAGATTTTTAGAAGCACCATGATATTGATTTGCTCAGTGGCAGGGCTCAGTGCCCAGATTCATTGAAACATGTCAGTGTCTAGTTCATTGTTAACACAAGTGGCACTGCTGATCTGGGCCTAAGTAACATGGGTGTTAATAACAGAGATCCACAATAAATACCAAGGGACTTTGCTCCTCTTCAGCTTTCTGTGTCCACGAACACCAATACAAAATTAGACAGTTATATAGAAATGGAATCCACTTTTTACTTTTTTTTTTCCTTTTTCTTTTTTTTTTTTTTTTTTTTTAAGGGTAAAGTCAGTCATCCTTTCAACCTAGGCTTGATTTTCTGGGTAGCTGAGATAACTGAGTTAAATAATGATAACAGAACATGATCCTCAGAATTTACCCCATCTCTAAAAGGTAAACTCTTAATTTGTTGTAACAAAACATTTTCTTAAAAATATTTTTGTGCTTGACAGGTTGAAATAACAAGCTGAGAGGATATTATGTGCTAATACATCTGAAGCTGCAAAGATGTTTCTATACTTACCAGATGTAAATTAATTTTCACTGTCCACTTTGCATCCTGCCACTTATGCCAATTATTAATTCTTTGCACTATTTTTAAATAATGACACTGGAGCATATTTTCTTAATGCCACATTTTTTGTCTCAAACACCATAAGAGGATACCTTTTTAAATCAAAGCAAGGCTTTTCATTTAGCAGAATAGTTACAAATTATGGCTATAAAGGTTTAGTTTCACAAAAGTGAAGTGTTGGCAGTGCCATTTACAACTAAACACATATGTTTATAGATTTGTAAGACTTCACCCTGAATAATTCAATTAGATAGCAAATACGTAGGTTATCCTAAATACTTAAACTTGTATATCACCAAACCTGCAATGTAAATTGTCAGCAACTATAAAAGATACACATATTTATGTAAATTTCCTAAGAGAACAAAGTCTCATCTCTCAAGCTGTGCAAATGAATTTAGGAACTGTGCAAGGTGAAGCTTGTGAACAAGCAATTGGATGTGTCCAGCATCCTGATCTGTTACAATGGCTTCCCCTGGCATCAGTAAAGGTCTAGCAGCTCTACTGCACAAGTGGTCTGGTTCACGTGTCTCTCTTTCACACAGAAATCTCAGTATTCACAAGGCTCAAGTTAGGAATTGTACCATATAGTCCATCTGTGGCCTGCTATCCTCACTAACAACATGCTTAAAACTGAGAATATGGGAAAATATTTTGCTGTCAGGGATAGAGAGTGAAGGTTTCTGCTGGTGCAAACAGAAAACCATGCTTGTCTGGGGAACCCACACATGGCTGGGCAAGCTAAAGACCTGCTTGCTTTGCTCTCTTCTCTGTTCCATATGTGCTGCAGGTTAGCATCTCTTTCACCTCACATCATAGAATCATAGAATGATTTGTGTTGGGAGGGATCTTAAAGATCACCTAGTTCAACTCCCTTGCACTGGACAGGGACACATTCCACTAGACCAGATCTAGAAGAAAATGCTCCTATTTATTTTCTGAGAGAAAAAAATTCACCCTTTCTCAGGCAGGTAAAAAATACCTATTATGTATTCACATACTGGAGGGGAAAAATCTCATGGTTGCAAATTTTTGAAATCTTTTGGCTCAAACTTAATCTTTAAGCATTTAAGAAGAGATTTTTCTGATGTAGCAGCACTCCTGACTAGAAATCTTACTTAAACTATACCTTTTATTTTAAGCAGGACCTGAAAAGAAGGAAGAAAAAGCAACAAAAGCAGCACAGCAAGGTAAAAAGAAATGCATGTGGGCATTACCCCTCTTAAAAAGTAATGGCACGATAAAAATAACCTTAGATTCAGACAGATGGATGACAGCAACCTTTAAAGTAATTGATTTAATAGTGTTTTTCAGGGCTCTTTTGTGTTTATCAAAACAACAGAGAATTTCCACTATGAAATTGACTTTGTGCCACTTCCACAAAACTGCAACCCCAACAAAAGGCTTCAGCTCAATGGCAGCCCACTTGTTCTGTGCTGCAACTTTGCATCCCACCAGTCCAGCAAGAGGCTTCCTACCCCTGCAGCATGGGCAGGGATCAGCCTTTGCTATTCAGTCTCAAAGAGTAACTTCCAATGAGTTAAAGGAGTAGAGGCCTCCTAAAGTCAGCTGAGCTGCCCTTTCTGTCCCAGATGAAACATTAGCCCCATGAAGAGTCATGAAGGCCTTGCAAAAATCTCAGGATTGGTATGGATGAGGCATGAGTGGGAATGTCTGAGTGGAAACACCAGAAGAAGAAAGGCTGCAAGAACCACATATGTTGATAGCACATGGTTCAGAGGGTCTACAAAGTCTACATACAGTACCTCAAATCAACCAGAGCAGGAACACCAACAGGTAGCCTACACCTAAGCTAAAATGGAACTCAAGCCACTGAGTGATGATGGTGAACATAGAGAATTGAAGGCTTAAGCCATCTAGATAAATGTGTATTTTCCCACTACGTTAGATTTTTTTATTTTTGTTGTTGTTTTCAGCATACTTGCTTCTTGTATTTAAAAGCAATCCCACTTTTTTAGGCTAGTACGGTAAGGAGCATAGTAAAAGACTTGTGTAAATACCCAAAGCTTATCAGCCCATATCAGCTTCCTTTATGTGATACACATCATAATCTACTGTATTTTGTCACTAACTGTCTACCAAGGTAATTTTTGTATTTACTCATGCTCAAAATGGCAGTAAGACCCCTGATAACAGTAACCTTTAGAATAAGGTGTGAGACATATTTACTGATGTAGCTTTGGTCAGACAAGCTATTAGCCTTTCGTTTTCTCCAGTTTCTCAGCTTCAGCTTTCCTCAGCATTACTCAAGCCAGCACAGACACCCTGCAGCAGCTGTCAGCTGCTTGGTAGTTGTCATGGAAAATGTTATAATTAGGTGGGCCTTGGCCTAGATTTCAGTCATTGTTAGTCTGGGTATCTCCACACTATTTTCCATTGCCACACAAGTGCTTACCCAGCCATTTGCATCGCTTCCCCTCTGTTTGGCTATCTCATGCAGCAGTGAGGTGCGTGGTTGCTGCAAGATTTGTCCTTTCTATAATATACCACCATTAGATGGGGCTTTGTCAAATACTTTAACTGTGCCATGAAGAACACAGACTGAGCAGTACAAACCATAGTTTTACATGGTTGGCATCAAGGAGGGATTTCTAAAGCTCAGGTTGTGATACCCTGGAAACTCTAAAGAGGGACAAACTCTTTCCCATGACAGCAGTCAGCAGCAGCACTGTCTCCCCATGCCAGCAGCATCTAGTCTCTCCAAGTCAAAGGAATAAGAGCAATGTGTAATGTCTGTCGCAACTGTTTCTGCAGCTACTTCCCAGTGCTGGCAGCAGCTCAGTTCCTCTGATACACACAAGTGAGCATAAACACTTTCAGACAGCAGTTGCCTTTGCTTCTCATTTCTGCACCCTTTATCTATGGAGCTACTGCTGAAACATTGGTCACTCGAAGACAAACCAGCCCAAAAAACTTTAAGGACATTTTTTTGAATATTAGTATACACTAATCATGCTCCTCACAGAGGATTATTGTGCACTGAGGTACATTTCAAAAAACAGAGGGATTCAGACCTAGTCAAAACTGTGATTTGCAATCTAAGAAAAGCACTATAAGTAGTCCTGCAGAAAAATCTGGAGTATTGGTAGTTGGATTTGTTTAGCAATCAGGAGATAGCTTCATTGTTTCAAACATGAACATTTTAGTGATCTAACAATGTATTGCAAATACCCATGTCTGGAAATAGTATGAAAGGTTGTAGCGACATTTCAGTTCATTGATCTTTTGTTAGTTGTAAAGCAAAGTTGCATGCAAAAATTTTAACTGCTAAAAGGTGAGTAAGAAGGTACTTTACCTTCTTGTCCTATTTGTTTGAAAAATGACATGAGCAAATGTCAGATGGTTGCCAGGGAATTACTACGCATTACTGAGAATTAATATTTAAAAGACATGATGAAAAGGCAAAACTTTTTTGCTTGTGATATCCAACAGTACTAAGAAAGGAGAGTATTGCCATCAGTGCAGGCAAGTCATATGACACGGTGGGGTTTCATGCTCTTGTTGCATGCATGCAAGGCAGTAGGTGGGAACCACAAACTTTATTTGCATACGCTGTCAAGCAACAGCTTAGTAGCAATCACTTTCAAGGTATATTTAAGTGTTTAGGGTCAACATGCATTTAAATACATTTTCTTTAGCTGATTATATTAGAAATAATTTTCTGTGTGAACATCTATTCTAACATTTCCTTTTTTCCCCCTCTCTTCACTTTTGTTTCCTTTCTCTTCTCTTTTCTCAGATAAGCCAAAGACGAAACAAGGAAGTAAGCTATAGCTTTTTGTATTGTTTCTTCCTATAACTGATAAAGCAATTTCAGATCTATAAATAATTTTTTAAAATTAACTCCTGGTGCTAGTTAGAACTGCAGATTATGGTTGATTGGGCAGACTAGAACTGATACAACATAGCTGATAAGAGTAATAATACATGTTAGGAAATTCATGTCTGTTTATGCCAAAGAAGTTTCATCCCAATACTGTATATTTTTCCTTGACTAAAGGAAGAGACTTGTGCAATACCAGCATATAGAAATATTTATAAGGTTCATATTGACTATTTTACACACAAAATTCTTCTCTCCACACTTCCTATCCTCACTACAGGTCTCAGTTATGTATTCTGATTCCAATATTAGCTTACACTGCAAACCAACACATGGCTCTTGACATGGGATTTGCGCTACATGTTGCCACTTTGTCAAGTTATGGCAGACTTTCTAACAGACCTTGATAAATTCAATCCTACAAAATATGTTGGGGTTTGCTTACAGTTTAAATTCCAATTTCCAGGTTAGTCTTAGAGCATTTCTTCAAATTCTTCAGCAGCACACATGTCACATGGCACAACGTCCTTAAAAAATATTTGAGGGTTGTTTTTTTTTCCTGAAGATGACAACTGCTTCTGAAGCACCTTCCCAAATGGGCCTTTGTTTGGGATCACACGGGACTTCAAACTTTGTCAGCAATGACTTCAGCTTTCAGCACAGAATTGTTTAATGTTCTTTTTATCAAAATGCCTCATTAAAGTAACATCTCCCACAACAGTTTGCATAACTGTGTTCTTAATAATGGAGGTGCACAACAACTTTAAGTTCTCACAGGCAGGCTTCTGAAGGTAAACTTTATATCATACATTAAATTACGTTATTTTGCATCAAGGTCAGTCTTCCACTGTCGTCTTTTTTTTTTTTTGTAAAACATATTGTACTGAACATGGAATCTCTCGGGAATTTTTCACTACTTTGGTGCACAGAACCAAACAGTTTTTCAGTCTTCCCACTGTGTTTTATTTCTGTCCCCACAGACTTCTTAACTTAATATTTAAAAAATATTGATATTTTATTAGGACTTTTAGAGATACCTAGTTCCACTGTATATGATTCACAGATATCTGCAGTAAATAGTTTATTTTCTCACTTTGAAAATAAATGACTGAATAAAAAACTGATGAGTACAAAACATGAAGGTCAAAGCAGTAGAGCAGGAGTAGCTTCTGAAACAGATATCTGGGATGAATTCTCCTTTAAAAATTATATTGTCTGGAAGTCTTAAGTATTGCCTGTTTAGAAACACAATGTAGAAAGAGAAAAATAATAAAACATTTGTATCTTGCTGTCAATCCCAACAGAACAGGAGTTTCAATGTCAACAGCAAATGAAGTTTTTCCACTTGATGGTTATTTCTAGCATAAATAAAAATTTATGATTTCTGGATTCCTTCAATTCAAATTCCCCATGGCTTCATTTTGTCTTTGTAAGAGACAAACAGAAAATCATGAACAGAAAACTTTATTGACATCATGGTGAATTGCTACTGTATACATTCCATGTTTTTATAAGAAAGAGAAAATTTGTGAATTGTATGTCATTAAACCAGTAAGCAGTTATCACTAAAACTACCCATTGTATCTTCTGCAAGTTCCATAACCATCTCCTAAACATAACCTCCTCCTCATCAAGAGTCTCTTCTTACCCTAATTGTAGAAACTAAGAGGGCCTTCTAACAGATTTGTTTAAGATCTTCTGGCACTGAATTACTGCTGAGTTTGTCAATAGAAATTTTTTTTTTGCTCCATGACTGATGAAGAGCATTGTATTTATTGTTTTAGAAATGCCTGTTAGCATTTCTCAGATGACATGTATAAAACAGTTTAGTGGGCAGTCAGATGGTTAAAATACTTAATATGCAGAAGTCAAAATCCAAGCCTCTGTTCTTTTTGAATATACTGTTTTGGGACAGTCTTTGTCTTTTTAATTTTGTGGTGAAAAGCTTTGGAGACCTTTGTTTCATTTCATAAGTCCAGACATGATTTCACATTTTGTCTGAAACCAAGTTCTTTTTTTCTGTTTGGTGCAAATTATTTTGTATGCCTTTTTCAGAGGACTACCTTTCTTTGTAGAGTATCCATCGAGGATGGTGTAGCCTAGCCACCTTCACTACATGTCTATAGGCAGAATAAAAGGAACTCTTCATCCACCTATTTGTAACCATTATGTTGCTCACTCTGATCAGCATATGACCTTTAGAAAAGAATAGATTCAATAAGAAGAGCCTTGGCCTTGCTCAGCAGGAATGGACAAGCTATTGTCCATAGATGGACAGCCGAGGGAAGTAGGCCACAGTCAGTTCCAATGAGACAAAACTAGCAAAACAACAGTTTTGTCAATTCTGGTTAAGAAAGATGAAAAACTGTCCTTGTCCCATACTAAGTTGAAGTTTGAAAATTTTGTAAATCTCATATTTATAAAACACATTTTGTGGACTAAACTTTCTGAATAGAAGCAGGTGAATTTTTTACAAATCTCTCAAGAATCCAAGTTTTACTGTATTTTCCAATATACAGTTTTAGTCTCTCATATTATCTAGATGCTTCTTTTTCTCTTATGGTTAAATCTTATATTTTCACTAAGTTGCAGCTTCTGACTGTCACTTTATCGGGGTGAATACTTCTTTTACAGATCCTGGAAAAGAGAAAGAATTGAAATCTTCAGCTGCTACAAAAGATAAAGGTAACCTGTCAGGACAAATTTGTCTATAACCCTAAGATCTAGGTGTATCAAGGGAAAAAAAATCTTGGAATGCATTGGACATTTTGTTTTTAAAATATAGTTTAGTTAGGGATTTATAATACTATTTCAGTAAATTTACTATGAAACTTAATTACCTAGATTAGAAATGCAAAGAGAGACTTCATAACATCCATATAAAAATTAAAAGTCCAGACTCAGAATTTAGGAACACTTGTAACATGTATTACAAGCTGCAAAGTGAAATAAATTTTGAGTGATCTTTGTTCTTTCATCAAACTAAAGAAAAATTGTGGCTTCACTTTGTGAACATGCTAAAACTAATGAAAACCAGTTTTGTGATACACATTTAATTGGGATCTTGTGACAATTAGAAACCAATTATTCAATCAATCAATCAATCAATCATTATCCCAGCTGTATTAGATGTTGCCCTTTTATCACTCTAGCTTGAAGATTAATAAATTATTTTTACAGCACATGCTAAAGAAAAGGAAGGAAAGAATCCTGCATCTTTAAAAGAAAAAGGTAAGAGTACACTATAGAATATAAAACTCACTGAAAACCAGAAAGATGCTAATTTTAAAATAATCATTACCAATCTTTCCCATTACAAATCTTATCCATTCAAAATTTAGTTGGTTAAAATATTATATAGGATTCGCAGCAGGAAAAGACAGGGTGGCCAGTTAACCTTCAGAGGTCTCAAAATTAATTAAATAACTATTACAAAATCACTCTGGGCAATAGTTAAGAACCTTCCCAAAGACTTCCTTGTCTAAACAATGCCAAGTCATTAGTAGGAGTCCTTTAAAAAAATCTCAACTGAATCCTTGCATAAATCTGTGGACATAATAAGAATAAAGTAAAATTTATGAACATGTGAGTGCAAAATGTGCTTTCTGAACTCTGTGAAAAACTATAGCTAAAAAGCAGAGCTCTATCCAGTCATCCATCTGCAACATGAGAGATGGTCCTAAACTTTTTGTGTTCCTTATTTTTTGTCAAACATTTCCCATGTCTTGGTTTTTATACTTTGGTCAGAGTAGATGGTTAACTCAGTTCAATTACTTTGGTCAATTGTTTTGTTGGGTGCTTTTCACTTATCTTATTTCCTCCCTCCTTTCTGCAAATAGTTTTATTTGAAACAAGTGATCTATGGATGAGTCTTATTTGATATGTTATTCAGGTTTTTAGGGTGAAAAGGTCTACATTATATAGGCATATTAATATTTATTCTGAGTTATAGTCTATAACTATTTCAAGTCTATAGATATATAGATATAGTCTATAATATACAGTCTACAGTCCATGTACATAATTTAAAGTTATGTCTGATTTATACTCTATAACTATTCTAAATTATAGTCATTCTATACTATTTCAAACAATGAACTGAATGAAAAGTTTAGTTCAAGAGGTATTGAAAGATTAAAAAAAAATCTAAAACAAAGCAGAAATAATCTTATTGCTAGACATATTTTCAAAATCCTAGAAGCTATGCTCATTCACTCACTTCTTTATTCACAAACTGAAATTAAATTATAGCAATCTGCAAGTCCTGTGGTGCATATATTTTTCTATGTGTATTCTACTCCTAATGTACACGTCGCATTTACATGAGTTTAGTTGTCTGGGCCAGAACTGTATATCCAAACTCTCTGGGGTCCTGTGGCCTTCACCACAGACTACCTGTAATCTGTGGCTGCCTGATGGCATTGTGCTGGAAAATTAGAAGAGGCACTTGAGTGACAGCTGTGCCCCATCTTCCTCTGCATGGAACGGGTATGCTCAGCCTGCTGCTTCTTTCAAAGGATTATGGGGAGAGGGGGAGCAGAGAAAAAGAAAGAGAGAAGACCCAAAACCTTTTTTTCTCTTTGGCAAGAGTTTCTTTAGATCCAATGAAAAGGATTTTGCCAGCACTGAACAAGCTTCTGTACTGTGTCCTTTGTTAAGTGCTCCCACAGTGTTGCTTTTTATCTCCTGGGCTCATGTTTAATATATCAGTCCTTCTAACATGGCAAAGGAAGTTAGACATCCTCCACCCAGCCTTCAGAAATGGGCAGGCAGGAATTTCTTTTAAATATCATGTGCAGACCACGGTATATCAGATTTCCTACATTTTGTGAAAGCAAAAAAGTCTCTGCAAAAGTTCTAACATGAAAATCAAAGCGTTACCAACCAGAGCTTCACACGCCCATTTTCTTTACCCCATTTAACAGTCATCTATGTCAAACGCATTACTGCTGATCAGAGCGAGATCTTGACCTACTACCAATGTATATGAATATATGAATACAGCTGTAAATGCACCACAGGCTCCTGGGACCCTTCAGTAGCACTGATGTCCAGCCCAGCTGAGCCTGTCCTCAGGTCCTGAGACCACTTGTTGATGCAGCCACTGCTGTTTCCTGTAATAGACATCAAACTTGCACAGTTCTGCGACTGTCTAAAAATGAAGGTGCTAATTAGTGAGCTGTATAGCTCAGTTCAAAATATATTGCCATCAAAGGCTCTATAAGGAGAACTTATAAAGCTGTCTTGGATAAACCTTTAGAAACCTTGGTGCCTTTTTGAGCTGTGTGTCTTTTTATTGCATTATGGATTACTCTTCTACATAAATATGTATTTAGCACTGAAAATCTCCCATTTCAATCAACATATTTGTCCAAACTGTAGTTCAGAAATTAATCAAAGCCTTATTTTCATGGACTTTTTCACCTCTTCAGGCCTCATCAGTGGGCCTCTGTGAAGGTTATTGACTGGGTCACAGGGGACTTCTTTTCATTTTGCAACTTGGTGTTTTGCAATCTCTTTCTTAAAGTGGATGTTTTTGGCAAATGCAAATATATTGAAGGACAGGAGAATAAGGATTTTTAAGACTACCTGTACTTCCTAATTATGCATCTTGGTAGTTTGTTACTATTCATGTAAACCAAATAAAGGAACACTTCTAGATGAAGTGTTAAATACTTGTGGTGATTAATGTTTGTCTGGCACCTTATGCACTAAGAGATGTATCATCATACCTCATTCTCTTCGAAGGATGGGCTAACTTTGAATGAATAAGGATGATGTCCAGACCAAAACTTTATCATAAAGCAGTCTATTTTTCATAAACTGAAGCATAGTGGTTTTATTTAAAGCAGAAAGAGGAAAAATAAATCCCTGAATCTGGTGTTACTGCTGATATACTCTATAGATCACAACCCCACAATTTTACTTTATCTGTTTTATGAGGTGAATAAAATGTCTTCAATCTTGGAGTTTAATTTTATTGGCAGTAATTAAGGAGAACACTGGAATAATTTATTTTCCACTGCCTTGTGATAAAGGACATCTCAAGACTCCACCTGGATTTATAACTAGCTTTTCATCTTTTTCCTGCAGTAAAGAAGAGTAAAGAAGCCCAGTTTTACTAACAAATATAAAGGCTAATTTTCTGTTGATGTAAGCATAATCAAAAAATTTGAGGCCAATGAAACTCTAAGGTATAATTTGCCAAGTGGTTTTTGGGTAGATAACTTATTCATCCAGAGTCTCTAACAGGGGCACCGAAAACTCGTATCATATACAACTCCTCACTGAGTTTTTCTAAGAGCATTATGCTGAGATATTAAACTGACAGTCACTGTGCTGTACAGATAATGTAAATTTACTCTTACTCTGTGTTCCATGATTTGTTTTCCAGATAAATGTTCTTCTTTTTCTTATTCTTTGCTGTAGCAGTGTGCTGGGATATCTTTTCTTACATCCACTATGTGTGGCTAATAAGCCTGTTTATTTTTATGTACAGGTTGGACTGTAGTGTGTATTTCTTTCTTGCACATTGTCATTAAAGAAAAAAATGTGCTTCTTCATCTTTATACACCATCTTCCCAACCTGACCCAGCTTCACCCCTGGAGCAGAATGTGGGAGGAAAGCCAAAAGGCAAATTCTGGCTTTAGGCCAGCTTGATGTTTTCCTTCTTCTGGGACCAGCAGAAAACTTTGCTGAGAGCAAAAGTTTGGAGGGTCTTCAGTGAGCCCCTGTTTAAACCTCTGAAAATGAAAACCTACTCCCTGGAAGGAAAGCAGAACTGGTGATCTCAGTAGCCTTGTCTCAGAGGGTAGGGAAGCTGGTGCATCATGGAAAGTGTTCTGCACTGAGAGTTGCATCCAAAAGTTGTAAGAATCAAAAGTGCTGAACCTGTTTTAGAAGCTACACATTGTAGGAAATCTCAGGGAGATCCACTACATGGATGGCAAAAAAACCCCTCCTGGGCTCATGCCACCAAACTCACAAAGCCAAAGGCAATGTCATTTGACTGTGGCTGCAACAGTGGCTGATTGTTGAGATCGCAAATTTGTTCAGAGTGAAATGGTCAAGTTAGGCAGCTGTTGTCTCAAGATTCTTGTATAGTCAACATAGAGGCTACATCAAAGGGTTTCAGTCTACACACTGGAAGTTTTCTCTCAGTCCCCTGAATAAGAGTCCACTGCTGCTGTGAAGAGTAGACTCCTAATTTAAGAACCTATTCCTGCACAGTGTGGTTTCTCCAATTTCATCCATCCTGGAAATGAACTTTTTCTGTTACAACTCACACTTAAAGCCAGATGGATAAGTGGGATCGCTTCCTGATACCATGGCAGCCAAGAGGATGTTCAGAGTTAAAATTATTTCGTAAAGGATCTTCTTTTAGCTTTATCTGCTTTACTGAAGGTTTGGTTTACTTTTATTTGGAATAAATGGCATGTTTTCTTTTTACATGCTTAAGTTCTGTATCCTGTCAGATGGAATGCAATTGAGTCTACTCAGTGCTCTGCAAGCTGTGATATTATCTTATTCAAACCACATACATTTGTAAGCCTATGAATTCCTCATTTGGCAAAAACTATTTTCTCCTAATTTCCCTGATACATACACAAGCAGTCAAGAGCCTATTGCTTGAAAAAAAGTAATTAAACACTGTGTTTTTATACAACATAATGTATGCTTTTCCTTTGTTTGCTGGCTCTGAGTGCATGTTCCCTGAAGGACTGAGGAAAAAAAAAATTAATTCTTTAGACAAAAAGAGAAAGCAGAATAATCCTTTTTGTTTTATGAAGTTTTGGATAAAGCCCTAAGAATTTCTTATCCTCTGTCATTACTTGCATTTTCCCCTTCTCCTTTCCAGTTTCTTCCTTCTGTGAAGTCTCTACAGACAGTGATCTATAGCAACTTCTACTCTTGCATTTGTTACTAACACTATTGCACCTTAAAAAATATAAGATGGTTGCTAGAGAGGACATAAAAAGAGATCAAGGTTACATCCATTTATGTTCACAATTTTAGTCTTAATTTGTGAATATTTCTTGGATTTTCTTTTGAATGTAGAAGGGCAGTCCTGTCTTCTAAGTCTCAAAGATATAATTATCTTCCTACAGAGTCTCTGAAAGGAAAGAATCCCAAGAATCCAGAGGGTTCAAGGGAAAAAGGTAAGTAAAGAGTCTAAGAAATCCAGACCTGAATATCAGAGCAGCTATTATGTGCTAGAAGCAGGTCTAGAGTAGGAATATATGAGTGTGGAAAAGCAAACCCATCCTGGTTCATGTTTAGATAATTTTATTCATTATATTATTTTTAACAATATTTGTGCTGTACAGATCGCAGTAGGATGCCTAGAAACTACCCAGGCTTTCTTTGAATGCAGATATTGTATTTGTATCTTGAGGGAATACTAAAATTTATTTTTATATCACCTTTGGATGTTAGTTTGTCAAAAATGAGTTGTCTAAATTCCATAGTGGGAACATTCCACAGGGAGCTAGACTATATCTGGTCCCTGTGCCTACAGCTCAGGAATGTGGGTGACTGAGAATGAAACTGGCTGAGGTTACTGATAGATCCAGGCATTTGAGGGCGACTGATGTGTCAAGATTTTTTCTTAATTTGTTGACAACATGGGCACATATGTCTCTAATCTTTTTAGTTGCAGGAGGCTGGCCTGCTACCTGAGCACACAGAAGTCACTGTTTGCTTGATAGTATCCACTTGGAGAAAACCTTATTTGTTGTCGTGTGATGTGTATTGAACATCGTCTTTCTGGAGAGTACTGAAACAGCTTAAAAATTTAAAAGAAACAGCAAAGGTTATCAGAACTGTGCCTGGTTCCTGTGCTGTAGGAGCACATCTGAGGTCCAAATTATTACAAAGGACCATTTTTTTGGAAGCTAAAGATATCCAGTGCAGTCCAGATGCACTTCTGTGAGAAATTTATTATTCCTTCTGAAAACTCTGGGGAATTAAAGGTCACCACTTGGGTCTCAGAATTCTCCTCTTTGTCACTGCTATCAGTCCATGTGTCTTGCCTGGGTACCACAGGAAGATCATAGCTTTCCTTTATCTCTGCTTAGCTAACTTCTGGATTTTTTGGGGGGAGGTTTAGTTTGTTTGGGGTTTTTTTGTCCTTGAATTCTGCCTTGTCAGTAACTAGAAAGGAGAACATAGTTGGGGTTTTTTTTAATCTCCTTTAATACTTTGTCATATACTATAGAGAAAAAAATGAAAGATACAATTAAGTTCTTGGACTATTCATTGTGACATAGAATATATGAAAGTACATTTGAAAGATGAGCACTGCTCTTCTTTTATACCCAGTGTGCCTGTGATTTTAAAAGGCTATATATATGCAGGAAGTGAAATCCTGTTCACAGTCAATACCCATATGGCCTCTTTGATATTAATGGAATAATGGGGTCCTGAATGAGTAGATGGTTCTTTTGTCACTTCTGAATAAAGAAAACGCCCACTTACCTTTATCAGCACCCTCTGGCTTTCAAGACCAGTATTCTTAATATTTCAATTGTATCAATGTGGATTAATTTTTTATTTGGGTTCAGCAAAGGAAAAATCCACTGATGCCCACTGCTCTATAGAATTTCTTACTTCTTTGTAAGTTATTATTCTTTATTGCCTACTTGAGAGAGGGCTCAACAGTTTCCTCAAAATGTGAAGAAACTAATGACATAGTGAAGGCTTATTATTTTGCATATCCAAGACTAAAAAGATGAATGGATGGCCTTGTTTTTTTGTCCTGTTCTTTTTTTCCATGCTGTTAAATTCATTTAATTATCACATCTCTTTTGCTCTTTACATATCAAATAGTTTGACTTGCTTTCTTTTCAAGTGTCATATTATTACTCTGACCTGACTTGTGATAAATGTTAAATGTTTCTTTCTAGACACTGGTAAAAGAAAAGATGTGAAACCTTCAGCAGCCATAAAGGAAAAGGGTAATGTCTTATCATTATGTGGTTGGCAAATAACCAGTTGTCTGCTGGTATCTCAGTGCTGTTGCAATATATTTTGAATTACAGTGTGTTGATGAAAAGAAACTAAACCTATCTTCTTCTCATTTAATAGACCTGATATATTGAAAGGAGCAGTTTCTAACACAATTCAGAAATAATAATGTCATAACCCTTTTTGTTGTGGTGTTCTTTAACTGCTGTCTGACCTGCACAACCAATATTGCAGTGGGAATGCAATGTCTTTTCTGAGCTGTTACTGAATTCACAGGTTGAAATTATAGTCTGCACAGGAATGAGTACATGGAGGGTGACCTGCAGAAATTTTGCCAGCAAATTTAGAGAGAATTATTTTTGGTTTGCTTCCAAATCTTATGTACTCATTGGAGTACATAGAAATTCTAATTCTTAACACATCTCTTTTGCACATTTGGTTGATCTGGTGTTATGCACATTTGTTATAGCACCAATGAGTACAGTGTATATTTATATTACTAACTCTCTCCTTACATTTTGTGTTTGATTTCTTTTTCAGACTCTTCAAAAGTAAAAGAAATTATGGCTTCAAGTAATACTAAGGAAAAAGGTAATAATCCCAAATTGAACTGAGCTGTAGCATAAGATTCAGTTGAGAAAATAATCAGTTGTGCAAGTATTCATAAATGAAATCCTAGTTTCTTTGGTTAGCCATCCCTAAATATCCTTGAATGGCATCCTTTGCTGCTGGACATTCTTTTCACCTGTCTGACAAGTGACAGATACATATGTGTTATACAAGCAAGTTGTAGGACTTATTTTAATTTTTCTTGATTTTTTTCTCATTCTTTCTGTTTAAATTTGTGATTTTGGATTGCATTTTATTTCTATAACACAATATTTGATTGTACTTTGCTCTCTCTTCTTACATTAAATATCATCACTAACTTATAGTACTTCTAAAATGCTAGACTTTTCTTGGCAATGATAACACTATAATTATAATTAACCAACTACCTTCAGGTTTATCTATTCATATCAACTAAATTCAAACAAAACTTAGTTTTACTTTGACACTGCTTGCATATTAATTAAATACCACTTGTTCCTTATAAAACAGTCTCTCAGGTTAAATGTGTAAATAATTTAACATGGATAAAAATAGGTAATAACTTGTTAGCTAGTAACAGTCATTTGAATCATGGGAAATGTAGTAGTCAATCTTAAAATCTTCAAATCAGTTTTGAAAATTACTTCAGATAATTGAATAATACTATTTCCTACCTTTAGATTTTCCCTAAAGATTACTAGAAATAATGAATTACTAGAATTACTAGAAATGAATATTTTCGCTGACATAAACATTTGCAAGTTTTTAAGTGCATAGTGTATACCTCAGTAGTAGAAATCAGCTATTACTTTGCACAGTTGTATCATTCTGAAGCAAAATAAAGGCTTAAGAGCTACAAAAAGTCCTATGGAGAGCAGCCTTGTTGAGAAGCACTTGGGGAGCTGGTGAATTAGAGGCTGAACATGAGGTGACAATGTGCACTCGCAGGCCAGAAAGCCAACTGTATCCTGGGCTGCATTAAAAGAAGCATGGCCAGCAGATCGAGGGAGATGATTCGCTCCATCTACTTCACTTTCGTAGACCACACCTGGAGTTCTGCATCCAGGTCTGGGGTCCCCAGCACAGAAAGAACATCAACCTGTTGGAGCAAGTCCAGAGGAGGGCACCAAGATGATTAGAGGGATGAAGCACCTCTCCTCCATGAGGAAAGGCTGAGAGAATTGGGACTGTTCAGCATGGAAAAGAGAAAGCTTTAGGGTGACATAATTGCAGCCTTCCACTGAAGGTAACTTACAAGAAAGATGGACTATTTAAAAGAGCATGTAATGACAACACAAAGGGGAATGGCTTCAAACTGAAAGAGAGTAGGTCTACATTAGATATTAGGAGGAAATTCTTTACTATGAGAGTTGTGAATGACCCATCCCTGCAAGTGTTCAAGGCCAGGTTGGATGGGGCTCTGAGCAACATGGTCTAGTTGAAGGTCTTCCTGCCCAGAGCAGCAGGGCTGGAATTAGATGAGCGTTAAGGTCCCTTTCAACTCAAACCATTCCATGATTCTATGATTTTATGGTTCTATGATTCTGTGAAAATGTACCAAGGCTTAAATATTCTGAAACACTTTGCAGTAGACAAAGTACATGAACCTGAATTGTCAGTTCAAGGTCAAAGACATTAGAAAAATAAGGACACATTATTGTATCCTTTCATTTGCTTTACTTTAGTCAACAGGGAGCAATAACACTTTCACAGAAAGGATTGTCAGGCATTGGAACAGGTCACCCAGTGAAGTGGTGGAATCACCATCCCTGGAAGAATTCAAAAAATGTATGTATATAGCATTTGAAAACAAGGTTTAGTGCTGAACTAGTGGTGCTAGGCTGATAGTCAGACTTGATGACCTTAGAGATCTTTTTCAAGCTCCTTGTTCCATGATTCTGAGTATGGGTGGCTTTTTGTATATTGATTACTGGTCTAATAGAACTTGACCTTTTTATTTTAAGCTTGAAGCAAGCAAGGCTTATGGTCGTCCTGGTAGGTTCTTGCAATGTATCTATGAAACATAGGTTAATGAAGAGTTAAACACTGATCAGACCCTTAAGTGTTTTACTATTGAGCTTATCAGTGAGTTTCTTCTCTAATTTTTACCTTCAGCTCTCCATAAATATTTCAGGTTGGAAGATTGATTTATTTAAATTTAAGTTACATTCAAAATAAAATACTATTTATTTCAAACAATCAAATATTGTAAAGAAGTAATACATGTCTGTAAAATTGTTTTAGCTGCAATGCTAATGAATTAGCTTCAGTGAACTGTCAACACCCACTCAACTATAAACAAAGAATAAGTATTTTAAAATTGCTTCACTAACTCAGTTTGATCAGACAGTGAAACAACTAGTGAATAATAGCTCCTTTTAACTTGCAAAACTGAATTATTTCTAGAAAGGATATGTTTAATTAAACAGTGTAGAATTTCATTGTCTGCACATGAAGTGGTTTATATTCAGTATATTTGAAAAGGAAATTCAGTATCCAGAAGTGATTTTTTTTCTTTTAGTAAAAAAATCTTTTCTCTATAGAGGCTGATAGAACATATGCAAGATTTTTCTTATGCTATAGCAGTAGAAAGTATAAGCTAGGTTCTCGAGTGAACTTGCATATCACACAGATTTTTTCCTATGTGGCCTAACTTTTTTAACCTATAGGTTAAAACACTGTAAGAAACATGGGAGGTTCTGTGTTGTTGTGTTATCTTAAAGACATGGGTTTCTGCTTGTCAAAACACAAGAATGAAGATCTGAAAGTTTAGCGAGGAGTATGCTGAGTTTAACTCCACTGCAGTACAAGGTCATATTATAGACGCCTGTGATTATTCTGATAAAGAACAATGGCTTAGATGAAATCTGAACTAGAATTGATTGGTTTTTATAGTAGCAACAGGATATTTGGATAAGCAATGCCATAATCTAGTGGAGACAAGTAGCCCTGAGTTTGCACAGCCGTTACCAACTTCCCAAGTGAGATGAGTACTACTCACTTCAATTATTCCTTGTGGTTTGCATGTGACCTTGTATGTCACCTGTAGATGTACCTGATGCCTTGCACAGCTCACTGAGAACAACTGATATCTCACAGTTTTGAGAGCATTTCTCTTTGACTCCAGCTGGCTTTATAAGAACTTGAAATATTTGGATTAAATGCTGTCAGACACACTATCAGGCCAACTGCCTTCTAAGTCTTGTGTATCTTAGGTCTGCACAGTGGCTGTTCTGAGCTGGACTGCAAATTCTGCAAGGCCCCTGAAGCAAGACTGCAACAGAAGAGTTGAGTAGGAAAGTTGAGTTTGAGTGGGAAGATCTCAGGCTGCACACACATGTATAGTGATGGCACCTTTGTGTCTACAATAATATTCAGTAATTTTTGAATCATCAAAGTTCATGACACAGCAAATTTTACACATCTTACTTTGAAGGCACTTCAGCTCACTGGCTACAGGTTTTTTAAAGTTGTTTCCATCTTTTCTGCTTCATGTGACAGATCTTCATATGCCATTTCTTAGCTTCTGGGATTCATACAAGTGCAACATTTCCAAAAGCAAATACAACTAACTCAGTGACACTGAATATGCATGACAAGACATTGACATTTTGTCAGAAGAGTGTAACCCTAACTTGTAAAGTGGCTTCAAGCATTCATGTGGGATGCTGCGCATCACTAAACCTCTCTCTCTTAACAAAGATAAGTGACATGTCACGTACATCAGGCAGACAGTTTGAGAAAAGCCTCTATGGGGAAAAGTATTACAGAAATTTTGCGGCCATTGTCCTGTAAAGAAGTGCAAACAGGAGGTCACCTTTATGAGCACCAGTAGTCTTTTTTTTAGCCAACTGAGAGTACATAGGGAATGTCTTCAGAGGACATCTCAGGTTAAACTAGCCAACCAAAAACACCTTGAGAAATAGCAGTGTTTTGATTAGCTCTTACTATTTTATAGAAATCTGTCAAGTCCAGTGTAAATTGCATTAATATAAGTGGCCATAGTGTAATCCCTTCATTATGATAAATACATTTTTGAAATGTATTTGGTGCACAAAAGGTAAAGAATTTGAATTCACACAAGCTCAGTATAGAATTGTAATAGAAAATCCTGAATAGCAGAGAATCAAAATGTAAGGTAGATATACTTGGTGTATAAAATTGCAGTATCAGCCTGTTCAAATGGTCCATCCATTACAGAACACCATTGCTGAACATTGTCAGTAAGATATACTTCAAGAAAATACCAAAGCTTTAAAAGTCAGACACTAAGATAATGACACATATATAACCAAGACTGAATCATAGCTGGTGGTATAAAATTCCCACCGTGAGTCACCACTTCTCTGTAAAAAATCTTCAATAGACATTAGAAAATAAGAGCAAGAGATCAGAAATAACATACATAATGTGAATGAATTCCATTTTATAAAAGGAAGGAGTTAAAATTTTAATTCCAAAAAGCAGGTTATATAAAGATGAGGCATGTTTTAAGACAAACTACAAAGTGTAAAGTTGTCTATGACTTGATACTTGATTTTTTTTTTTATTGCTTTTTTTAAAAAGGCAAATATTCAAGCTGAATAAGTAGCATGTGCGTATGTCTGTAGAAATATACCTCCAGTAGTCATAACTGGTTTGTAAATGAAAGTACATCTACTGACACTTAAGGTATTTCCTGGAGGTAGAGCCTGCTACATTCTGGGACACCCAGAACTCTATAACAGCATTTTCTGAAAGGTCCTCTGAATCACAGAATCATAGACTCACAGGCTCATTTAGGTTGGAAAAGACCTCCAAGATCACTGAGTCCATCCTTTGACTGATCACTACCCTACCAACTAGACCATAGCACTAAGTGCCATGTCCAGTCATTTCTTCAGGTATGATGAGTCCATCACCTTGCTGGGCAGCCCATACCAATGTTTAACAACCCTTCCCATGAAGAAATGTCTCCTGAGGTCCAGCTTTAACCTCCCGTGGTGCAGCTTGAGGCCATGTCCTCTAGTCCTGGCGCTAGTTGCCTAGGAGAAGAAATTGACCCCAACCTGGCTACAACCTTCTTTCAGGTAGTTGCAGAGAGCAGTAAGATCTCCTCTGAGCCTCCTTTTCTCCAGGCTAAACAGCCCCAGCTCCCTCAGCCACATCTTATATGACTTACTCTCTGGACCCTTCACTAGCCTTGTGACTCATCTCTGGAAATGCTCCAGACTTCAATGCCTTTCTTGAAGTGAGGAGTCCAGAACTGAGTATTTCTAACTTTTTATTTTCACATCTTTATGCAATAAATGAAAATTCTTGTTGCATAATACCATTGTTTCACTAATTATTTGAGATCTGAAACCAGGGTTCTCTCTGACTGGGAAAATTTACTTCACAACAGCTGACACAGGCTTGCTCTGTTTTATTGCCATTTTATCAGAGAATAGTTTAGATTAGAAGGGATCACCTAGTTCCACTCTCTCTGACATGGGAAGGAACACCTTCCACTGCACCAAGTTGCTCAAAGCCCCATTCAATCCAGCCATGAACAATCCCAGGGATGAGTCATCCACAACTTCTTTGGGCAATCTGTTCCAGTGCCTCACCACCCTCACAGTAAAGAATTTCTTCCTAATATCTAATTTAAACCAAATTTCTTTCAATTTGAAGCCCTTCCTGCTTGCCCTGTCACTACACGTTCTTGTAAATAGTCTTTGTCCATCTTTCTTGTAGGCTCTGTTAAGGTACTGGAAGGCTGCTATAAGGTCTCCCCAAAATCTTCTCTTCTCCAGGCTGAAAAATCCCAACTCTCTTAGCTTGTTTGCATAGGAGAGGTGCTCCAGCCCTCTGATCATCTTTGTGGCCTCCTCTGGATTCACTGAAATTATTCATGTCCTTCTCATATTGGGGGCCCCAAAACTAGATGCAGTATTCCACGTGGGGTCTCACCAGAGTGGAGTAGAAGGATAGAATCACATCCCTCAACTTGCTCACCACACTGTTTTTGATGTAACCCAGGTCATGGTTGGCTTTTGGGTTGCAAGCACACATTGCCTGGTCACATTGAGCTTTTTGTCCACCAAAACCCCCAAGTCTTTCTCCTCAGGGCTGCTTTTGATCCATTCTCTGAGCTACTTGTACTTGTGCTGGGGACTGCCTCAATCCATGTGCAGGACCTTGCACTTGGCCTTGTTGAACTTCATGAGGTTCACACAAGTACACCTCTCAAGTGTGTCAAGGTCCCTCTGGATATATGGCTCCAATTGCACTGCTTTCTGCACAGACCCAATGAAAAACTGTCTTTCTCCAAAACCACTTTATACTTTGGGCACTCTCTGAACAATAAGAGTGGCAGAGAGAGATCTGCACATTCTGATGTGGCAGATGTGGTATCTTCAAGCAGAGATTTGTGCCTATCTTTGAATTAATCCTCAAACATTTTAGGTATCAAGTTTTGAGGACTCAGACAGGGTTGGTAGAATGTTTCTGCCAGTAGTCAGTGTTTGCCCTACCTTAGTTGTCAAGAGATTGAACAGGTTCCACACACAGTCAGAGAGCTTGCTCAGGAATGTTACCACACTTAGAACGTCTACCAAGTGATTTTACAGAGGGCTGTTGTGGTTTATTTGCTAAGTTAATGTTCCCATTGGAACACTCCAAACCATGCACCACTTGTTCCTCCCTCTCCCTCCCCTCCCCCCTTGCAGTGGGCTGGAGAGAAGAATTGGAGAACAAAAGGTAAAGAAATAAGAAACAGCAATGAAATAAGACAATGAACAATAACAGCAACAGTATTAATGACAGAATGTACAAAGAAAAAAACCTGAACAATTCACATGCAAATGTTCACCACGGAAACCCCTGATAATAACCAAACCTCTCACTCCACCACCTACTCAACCCAGAAGCCATCCCTTCCTCCATCCCTGGAAAATTATGTGAGGTAGTATAGAGCAAGCCCTGGGTCCTTCTGGCTACTGCAAAAATAACCCTATCCTGGTTGGAACTGGGACAGGAGCCTAATAATCCATATAGTGTGAATACTGATAATCCAAAGTAGAGTTTTCCCCCCTTCCTTCTAGATAAAGTGCATGTGTATTCTCCTTAAGACATTGCTGGTAATAAAGACAAAAACACTGTAAAATTTTTGGGGCTATCTAGTGAATTAATTTTTTCTTAGTAGGTCTGGCAGCTATGTCTTACAAATGAAGGAAAAAAGGATAGTCAGGTTATGCAGAGGAGTTCAACCATAACATCATTCTGATCCATTAATGATAAAAAGCACTAATATAATTGAATAAGAGGTTATTTCTCCAAACCTGTTCATTAAAACCTGGACCAGAGGAGGAAAAGGACAGGGAAGGATTTTCCTGCTACTGAATGAGAATCATTCTAAATAACTGGTGCTCCAGCCAATTTAAAGGCTAAATTCTCCTCTCTGTTGCTCACTCTACTGATTCTTTTAACTATGTTTTCTTAACATGGTTAAGATTTCTTTTGACATGTGTAAGAGAAATTCTGAACTCAAAAAGACTGAGAGAGATAAAATATCTGTTAAGAAGACCTGAGAGAGAAATATCAGTTTATATGGTTCTTAAATATTTTAAAACAGTACATTCTTCTCAAGCTATGAACAGATGGACAATTTATGGTGAGATGGGCAAAGACAGTATCAAGTCAGTGAATGCCAGATGCTTTGTTGTAGCTGCCTACATTAGATGGTTTTCTCTTCAGCATAACAGCATGCATATCAACAGTTATCACAGAGTACGTGACACATGGGATGAGTCTGCATGTGGTTTTGTTTTACCATAACTTGCGTTTTTATAACCAAAATAAATGTAAAAACTTAGACAAAATTTCCATCACCTCCAGAAAAATTAGTTACTCTGTCAGAGTAAATACACTTAAATTACTCCAGAGTTATTTAGAAATTTAAAAAGCAGTCAGAAATTTGGCAAAATCATAATTAATTTCAGAACAAAACCAACTGTCTGGAAAATCACAGAGATCCTGCCTTCATGATACTATATATTAGCAATAAGTGCTTTGAATATACTAATAAAGTAATAAGCACAGCATTTATGGAATGATTTGAAAAGGCCTTTGGAAAGTTTGAGTATAGGAATTACTGCAGAAACCAAGCAGCTGCTGCCTAAGACCCACAGTACTAAAGGAAATAAATATCTGATTAGGAAGAAGAGAGCTATTTGTTAATTTTTATCTTTCAGCTTGTTTATGGAATAATTGCTTATGATTCCATGTCTGGACTTATGTTATATTCCTTAATTAACAAGAAAGGATAGAAATAGCAATATAATGTTTTCAGATTACAAAATTAGTTAAAGAATTCAGAATTAGAAGGGACCAGGATATATTGAATTTACAAGGTGAACAGACAGCATGATGGCAAAGAAAATTTAGTGTCAATCAATACAATGCAATATATGGTGGAGGGAAAATATTAAATAATAGAACCTAAGGAGGAAAGGACCTAAGCAGTACTGCAGGCAAGTCAATGAAGAACTTTCTTCAATAAGTAAATGCATTAGGAAAAATGCACATAATATTTTAAAGCTATTGCATAATCAAAAATGCATCTTGTCTAGAGTGTTGTGTACAAAACCTTTACACAATAATGTGGCACTGGAGTGGGCTAGGAAGAAGCAACAAAAGTCTCATATGAAGACAAATAGGAAAGATTCAAGATTCCCTTTGAGATTAATTAGTATGATCATGATAAGATTGAATATCAAAAATCTAAGTCAAGGGTTCTTTAGAAATAGAACAGAGGAACTGCATAACTTTATGAAAATGTACTTTTCATAGACCAAATTTTCATAATTAATTATTATAAACTTAGAAAGAAGGTTAAACTTTCTGTGTCAGGATAAAAATCTATTGCTTCTTATAAGAAAATAAAGGGAGGATTTGCAGAAGAGATCACTTCTATAATGGTATTCAGACTAAATGTCTGTTACTAGCTACCATTGGGTCATAAAGCAACATAGAATGGACTACTGTTAAGCAGGATGGAGTGTTTTCAAGATTTTTAATTGCTTTCAAGATATCTTCACAATTTCAGAAATGTTTGCATTTGCTCAACAGCTCAGAAAAAAGTCCTTCAAAACTGTCACTACATATGGGATTAAAGGACTGCTGGTGATCTATATTCAAGTTTCTGATACAAGTAAAAAATTACTTCTAAACCTGATTTCTTTTCTCCTTCATGAAAATACTTACTTACATTACCACAGTTTTGTGACCTTTCGATCACAGGAAACATACTTTTATTTTCCCACCCTACATAAAAAAATTTGAACAAGGCCTACCATGGTTTATAAGGATTTTCTTACCCATTCCCAAAATTAAAAATATATAATGCTGACTTCTGGTTTCTGCAATAGTTTTCACTCTGAATTTATCATCCCTGAAAATGGTATGTGTATTCCTGATAAATGTATTTTGGTTTGCATCATATCTATATTAACTGGAAATTTAAGATAGAATCTCAATAGGTCTAGGAAAGACAGACTGTGATTTGTGGCTGCTAATATAGTCTTCTTTATATAGCTTTGTGTGTACAAATTCCTAATTCAAGAACTAGGTAACAACTCTCATTGGTACAGTGCAAAACAAGTTGACTTAAGAATTTGTTCTTTCTCCAAATAATCAAAGTAAAAGAGTACACAGCCAAGAACATCTCTTATATCGGAGCATCAGATTTTCTAGTTCCTCATTCTAGTTTATTTCATGTCCTTCCATGCCCAGCTACTCAGCATATAATCTGGCTTTTTATCAGTTGTAAACCAAATTCCTTGGGTAATCTATCCATCTTTTTGCTGCATATCAGATTTAAACATATTGCTCAATTTCTGAAAGAGCAATGTAAAGGACAGTGTCCATGTTCTTTTTCATTTATTCCTTGTCACTTTACATTTGAGTAACAGGATTTGATCAGAGCAATGATATTGTCAACAGTGGTCAGAATGAGTTCTCTTCTGTCTCTTAAGATTTGTTGAGTATTTACAGTACATTCCATTAGAAAAACTGTGGCCAAGGTGAAAATTCCAACAGATGTCACAACAGGATATAACAGCATAATAGCAGAAACTAGACAGACATAAGTTCAGTGACAAGCATGGATGGACCTGGCTCTGCCTGTGCTTGCAGAAGCACAGTGAGCCACATCCCATAAGCTGGCAGGACAGAAGTCAGGAGAAACCCAGAGATGCACTGCACATTCACCTATATGCCCTTCCCAGAGTCATCGTATTTGGGGTTTCTGTTGATTTGAGAGTCCCTCCAACACACTTTCACTGGCTTTGTAAGCATGCCTTTCAAAAGCCATTGAGGTTCCCTCCTATAGCAGCTTCTGGGAGTAACAGCTACTAAATTTGATGTAACAGCAGCTGATGAAAGGTGCACTTCACAGCTTTGATACACACATCACCTAGAAAAGCGAAGTGATTGCAAAGAGGGCCTGATTCTGGAATCCTCGTGCCAGTTTCTCACTAATTCTAATCATGAAAACTTTTTTCTACTGCTGGGCACATTCTTGATATGCTTAAAATTAATTCAATTCTCAAAGGGGAGTAAATGGCAGAAAACACAAAAAATCTTTGAAATTGGAATATTTTTTTCCACGTGCCATTGATAAATAGTGCTACAATAATTCCAGGTATAATATTTTCTATTTTTTGGTCTGGTTTATCCAAATGTACTAACAGTTTGAAATAAAATGCTTTCTCATTTTAAGAACACTGAAGGGCTAGAGATCAACACTCAAACCTTAAATGCACACATTGGAACTATTAGGGAATGTCTGTTCCTGCCTCTGACCTTACGACACTTGATTTCTGTCCTGCATCAGTGCACATTCTCCAATAAAAGGCAAAGTTATGTTTCTGCTTGTTTCATTTCTAGTTCCCATGCCACATCAGGTCCATTCATACTGCTGAACAACTTTTTCTAGGAAGTAAGAGCTCTGAATTTTAATTCCTCTGTCTCCTTTAGCCTGCAAATATTAGCCTGAGGCAGAGGATTACTACATCCACTTCTAACAGATATGTTTCAAAATAAGGTGACCTCTGTAACTACATTTTTAGAAGATTTGGTCCTATAAACATAGTCTGGGGCATAGGTTTTAAATGGACTTAAGTATGAGCTTGGCTCAGCACCACCAGGGTTGCAGCAGTCATCTGTAAATGCAGGTAACTCTCCCATTTTAGACACCTCAGCCCTTTTAGTAAAATTTTGTTATGTTTTCATAATACCCATTGCAGACACATGCAATGCTTTATTGGAATATCAGTCTGAGTTTTATGGGACTTAAATTTTGTCTTCAGAGTCTGAAAACTGGTCACACAGCAGTTTCCACTGCAGAACCAATTCCAGGTTGTTTAAACTGGGTTTAAAGTATTAGTTTTCTTACAGTCTCTTTCCCGTCTTCCTTCCCACAAAACTCATAGTATGGGTTTTGGAGGTGGGATTGCTGGATGACCAGGTTTTGCAATACCCCATGTTAGGCAGAGTCTTAGAAACATGAACATAACTTCAGGTGTACTTTTACTACTTAAGCATTTTTTATGAGTGCAAGTTTTAATAGCAAATAAACCACATATTTCTATTAAACTGATAATGCTTCATAACCTTCCCCTATACTCCCCTTGCCCCTGTGTGCCTTTCCAGTTCAGTCTGTTGACTTCCTTCACTGTTGATTTTTAAATATTCACTCTGTGACGCTATCTCCTGGTATCAGTGTCTGGGAGGAAGGATGTCTGTGATTATATATATTATATATATATATGATTTGAGATATGTACACAAAAGGTCATACGCTGCTTGTATGAGGTGTTTGAATTATTTTTAATGATATTTCCTGTTATTAACTTCAATCATGAAAACTCAGTATTTTTGTTTCTATTTCAGCTGCAGTGAAAAAGGAGGGAGAGAAGAAAGGTAAATCAATATTTTCCCTTGACTGACTTTCAGGCTGTGAGAAATGTTCCCTTCATTCAGTGATACAATTGCGATGACATACACCATTGCGATGACATGCACCACCTCATGTGCTACCATCAGCTGACTTCACCCGCTCCTGCTGTGATAACACAGTTGTCATTTCCAGTACTGTAGCTTCTTGTTAAAACAGGCCAACACAGCCCAGTATCAGACACTTCATCATTCTGACTGGGAGGAAAATGAAAAGCCTTTGTTATCACGTTAGCATTTGTCAAAGAGAACAAAACTTGCAGCTCACTGTGCATGCTGACCTGGTTGTTTGTTCTTTGCAGCTGCTTTTCTAGGCATATATTTAATTTCCTATTTTCAGATATGTATGAAACATGCATGTAACCACTGCTGAAGCTGTTCTTTGATATTTTAACAGATTAGTGGAAAAATTTGCCCTAAATCAGAACCTAAAATATTACTTTTTACACTTAAAGGTAAATACAGTGTGTTTATCAGACTCTAAGTATCTATTTATAGTGTTGTCTTTCAGAGTAGGATTTATTGTGTTTAAACCTTTTTTTTTCTTTTTTCTTTTTTTTTTTTTGTAATTTTCTGATTTTATTCAAAGAGCAAAAATAATTAAATATCAGCACTAAGGTGATATTTTTCTTGAAACTTCTCAACTTTATTGATTATGTGGTTTATAAATTATATCTTGCTAACAAAACTGGACAATGGGAACATTTCCAGAACATTTCCTTAGATTTCATAGGATTATTTGAGATTTAGTATTGATTTAGTGAGAAAAAAGAACCACTTTTTATTACTGAAGTTTTAGTGATGGGACTTTTTTGGGGGTGGGGAGTGTTAGGTAGGTGTCTTTTGCCATTTTTAAAACATTTGGAAATTCTGTGATTCACAGCCAACTTTTACTGTCCATACATGAAAACATTTTCAATCCTGCTAATTTGTTATTTTTTTCTGCTACGGCTATGCACAGCTGTTAACTGAACTGGAAAAAAAATTATAGTCTCAACTGTTTTATCAGCTCATGAGTGAAATCTTGGCTGTGTTGATATTAGTGGCAAAAGTCCCATTCACTCCACTGAAGCCAAAGTTTCACCTCATGTCTTTAACAGAATAATAAAATACATTTTGCTTATCAAATATGACCATACTTAATGGGTATCAAGCAGGATATTTTGTCCAAAGATTGATTTGCAACAACTGAGGCATAAGAGGTAGCACACCAAGCAGAGAGAATCACAAAATTGGCAGCTACATTTACTGCCATTGGTTTTCAGAGATCAGAATGCCTGCTGTGTTCAAAAACATGGACTGTTACAACTTTAATGAAAAGAAAACAGTGAGGTATTTGTTAAGGGTGCTACTTCTGTCACTCTTGCCACAGATGATGGGCCCATTCTTTTACAGAAGAACATCAAGGGTATTAGTTTTACATACTTACTGTTTGCTCTTGGCTCATTTTTTGCCAACTAGGATGTTTTCCCTCCTTATTCATAATCTGCCCTAACAAAATTGATTGAAAAATGCATTTTTAATTAACATTCTTTGAAGTTAGAAATTTTTTTTCCATTTCATTTTCAGTTATATTTTTTTCGCTTAAAAAAAAACCCCAAAATTCTTGAATTTCTTAGTTGAAAGGAGTGTACCAACAAGTCTATGTAGGATCCTTTCAAGCCCCTGGCTCAGGACAGGTTGTATCTCATACTGCTGGTTACCACCAACCTACTTCACTGAAACATGGAGGTGTGAATTGAAAGTCAGCTTTAGTCATTCTTATGATAGCATCACTCTATTTATTTTTGGACTAAACCTCCCTCTGGTTTTGTGAGATCATAACCAACATTGTCAGCAAGGCAGCTAGCGATTCTAGGAAAGAAAAAATGCTAGTCCAATGAAATTTTCCACTTACTCAGGAAAACTAGTTCAGCGATTTTTCCTCTCTTAAGTAGATATTCCCTAATCTGGATAACTGGAGAGAATCAATAAGGCCTCTTCCAAAAAATGACCATGCCATGCTTTAGCTTTCTCATGTAGCTTCCCCCTCTCTGCAGGCCCCACATGAAATTTATTGCATGTTAGTAGCTAACTCCTAATATGATCAGGTTTTATTTATTTCTGTTTATTCTTTTATCACAAGAAATTGCTCCAGGCTGCATGTGTATTCCTCTGACTGGCAATAAAAAAAGGGTAATGCTTGCTGGTTTTGCTTAAGGATACAGTGTTTTTTGTGCAGCTGCAAAAGTAATGGAAATAGCCAGGCAGTGCTCTAAATTGACTGGCTCATTATCCAAAATATATTGTGGTAGTAGCAGGCACAGTTCAAATAGCACTTTACCATTTCTCATGAGAATCATGCAGCACATAGACACTCTGCTCTACATGAAGCTTTCTCCAATTATTCTCTTATTCAAATACACATCCCTCATCTAGAAAAACAAGAATAATGAGCAATACAGAGTGACAAGCCATCATAAAAAGAGAAGAGAAGAAGATGGAATGATGTGTTCAGTCAATGGTACATTCTGTAGCATAAATCAGACATGAAGGAGTTTGAAAGACACAGAAAAAAAAAAATTAAGATGGAGAAATCTTATGTATTTCACTGATTTCCTCAAATATGAGTGGTACTAAAAGGAATCTTAAGGCACAATTCATGCATGAAATTTGGGCATTTACTATTTCTGTTTGAAAGGTTAGTTCTCTAAGACTTTGTGACCAAAGTCCTAGAAAATAGTCAACTTTAGCTTCCAGCATCACGTTATGCCTTCTTTCAATGTGTGTGGGATAGAGAAGCTGTCAGAGAAATGTGTAAGTGTTGTCAGTTCCAAAAGGGCAAGAGGTAACAACCCTTCACATAAGGAAGGCACTTCCTAAATTTCCCAAGAGCAAATCTAGCTGTCAGTACACAAAAATTTTTAACTCTTGCTCATAACTCAAAGCACTGTGAGTAACGATTCAAGTGAATTAAAATAGACCCAGGTATTTGGTGAAGTAATAAAAATCCCTTGATCTTCAGGGCATCTCTGGAAAACAATAAGCAGAGCTGGAACACTGTAGTATGTCAGCATTTTTTCCAGTTTAATTGCCCTACATAAAGGAAAGTTATATAAATAATTATTTTTGTTTGTATAAACCAAAACAGTACTTTCATAGTTTAAAAATATTTCATAATTATAGAGTTCCCTCCTTTGTGTGAAATGAAGTCAGATTAAAGAAAATTTCAAGTTTTCGTAGTTCTGCATAAAATGGAATTTCTCATTTTGATTCATAGCTCCCATACCCTATTTATTTCTGACTAAAGAAGGCATGGACTGAGTTGGGAATGTCAAGAAAGCAATCTTCACAACCTTAGTAATTTCTCTCTCAGGGTCATGAAATCTTGTCTTGATTCTTTATGTCTGTGGTTCTTGTGAACCCAAACAGGGTTTAACCCTTGCACAGTCCCTGTGAGTTGCACATTCACATGCATACCTGTAAGAACACTCTCATTGTTTAAGGGGAATCTTGAACCTGAGTCTCCAGGAAGTTGATTTAATAGTTTTTAGAAATAAATAAAAATTAAAAAAAAAAATTGACCAAGTTTCATCAAAATAAATTGACGGAAGTGTATACAGGATCACATTTAGACCTGTTTGCAATAAATGCACTGTGGCGTAAAAAAAATGCATACAATCTGAGTGTAGCTAATATCAAACAAAAGGATCAAATGGGCAAGACACAGACATTCAAGCTCCAAACTATATATTTTTATCAGTCCAGTAAAGGACAATTTCTTTCATAAAGTACTCCTTGTAATGGTACCACATCCATGGCTTGGAAACTGCTGCTCTGCATACAGTGTGGTATAAACCAGTCAATGCACAGCAGCATCCCTTTTCAATATATATAAAAATCAAGATTCTTTCCAAAGTGGGGGGAAAAAAAAACAAACAAACAAACCGCCAGACAGTAGTGCGTTTCAGAACTGCTTAGCTGTAGAGATGATCAGAAAAATTGGAAGTCAGCAATTTTATTCATAAAGCAAATGGTAACAAGGGATTTCTGCTCAGCTGTGGATGCCACTGGTGCAACATGAATCACAGCTTCATTATCCAGTTTTCTAACACGTGTCAAAGTACACAAAAGTGGATTACTTGATTCTATAACTGTTAAGTCTATTACACAGTCCCCTAACAGAATTTGTAGTCTTAACCACAGAGGGGGAAAAACCCAGAGAACCCCCCCCAAATAAATGAACAAACAGAAACCCACAATATAAATACTTACAAAACTATTTTTTAAATGGGGTCAAAAATTCTGTATTACATATGAGAAAATAATAAAACCAGCCACATGCTACTATGCTGTTGAAACTAGTAGTGCTATTTTGACTAGCTGAAGGTAGGCATCTCTCTCATGAGGTAACAATTGTTGAATTAGCCACAAGATGGAGCCCAAAGGATCTTCCAGATGGTAGTTAATATTGCTTTCCTGCATCAGATCAAGAACTTAATAATATGTTTTTACCACAGAACACTTTATAGGAATCTTAAATTACAGACAATGTAAATCCACTCCTGACTAAAAATAATTTTTTAATTTAATAGATGAGTATCCACGAACTAGTGAGCTTTGATTTCCCACATCGAAACAACAAACCGCCAGCATTTTCAAGGAGTATTGATGAACAGAGAATTTATGTGAAATACAGCAAAAGGATCTGAAAAGCCTACATCAGTTAACTGAAATTTGCTTGACCTCTGTTTACCTTGTCACACGTATATAGAGGATAGAAATAATTTATATCTATTTTACAGGTTTACGTGAGACTTAGCAATCTATACAACCTCTGTTAAGTGATGAACAGATCTTGAAGGACTAGGCTCATGTACTTTCCATGTTGCAGATATTTCAGTTAGGATAAGATATGACCAGAAAACACCCTTCAAATTGCCCACTCAATATAAGTAGAAAACAGAGGAAAGAGTTCCTTGAGCTCAAGACTTTTTACTGAATTCATAAATTTTCAGAACTTTCTTAAATCTTCAGACTAATTTAATCAAGAAACTTTAACTCACGCAAACCTAGATGTGTAAAGTTAGTCATCTACATTGAAGCTATTCACCCTAGCCTCACTTTAGAGTTAATGGAGAGAAATAAGCATCTGCAGGGTGTTTCATCTGTCTTGTATGCCTGTCAGAATGCAATTACGTGCCCCCTGGTTATATTTATATTTTTCACTCGACTATAACAGAGAACATAGTTTAGGTTTAGTAACAAGAACAGAAAATAAATGCCAGTGAACACCAGGATGGTGTACTGTTAATTGTTTTAACTACTTTTCCTCTCTTTTAAGGATCTGATACTGAAAAAGAGAAGTGAGAAGGAGCAAGCAATTTGTAGATCTTAAGAGCTGATTGAAAATCTACTCTCATTTATTTACATGAAGCGACTAATGCAAATATCTAATCTAGAAATTTTAACATTAAGTTTCAAACTCCCTGTTTATCTACTTAGCACCTCGGTTTCAGTGTTCTCATAGTTAAGGCATAGTTAAGACTAATGATGCTAACTTGCATCCCTTTTAAAAAAAAAAAAAAATTACCACAAGTTTATTCTCAATAGGATTTAACTTAAACCTGGACATTGGTTACAACTTTTTTAATCCATTAAAGGTAAAACTGAGATTACCTTGTTTTATGTCTTATGTAACAACAAACCTATGAAACCATTCATATTGATAGATCTGGCATAGTATTTAAATTGTAGTTATGATCACAACTTGTGTTAACCATTCTTAGGTGCCTTAAAGTACAAAAGTAATTTATTCAGCCCCTGCTACCAAAAACTGGAGCCAGTTAAATTACTGTTTTGATGATTATGAAACAGCTGTGATTTCTGAAGAAAGAGTACTCTGTGTAATTGTTGGCCTGTGTTGTTACTATGTTAGGTATAATTCATATATATTGGCATCATGTCAGCAAGACTCACACCTGCCAATCAGCATAATATGCTTAAGCACCTGGATAGTCATATAACACACAGTTAATTGGCTAAAAATTTCCCCTTGGGATCTTACTACTTTACTGCTTTGCAAAAAGATGTCTGTAAATGAACGCTCAGAGTTATTCTATTCAGACGCAATTCCAGAATGAATGGTGCTTCTAGTGGTAATCTACATTTCTTTATTTATCTATGTAGACATACTTTCAGAATTTGCGCTTACAAAGTTATAATTAAAGCAAAAACAGTGAACAGCAGCATTTCATGAGATGGCTCAGGATGTTATGCCTTAGAAGTTAGTCATTAGCCCTCTGTTTTAATCACCATGTCAATTTGAGTAGCACACTGAGGAAAGTCTATCTTTGCAAAAGCTAAGCATTTTTTATTGTTCACCATTCAACTAATCTTTCCTCCAAAATTTTGTTTTTCTAGATTTTCATGGTCATCTTATTCTTGTCTAGCTGACAATTAATTCATGTTTATTTAATAATACAAGTAAATGTATTTCCAGACACTATTAGGTTTTCACAAATCCAGTCACAGATAAGAAGGACCTCAACAAAGAAGTTCATATTAAGAGTATTTGCATGGAATCTGGACACATCACAGTCTGCCTGATTTCATTCAGTTACCCTTTGTGAGTCAGTAATTTGTGTTGCAATAAAGCATGGCCCAAGCTCAGCTATGTTTTACCTTATCTATATCCAAAGGTAAACTGATATTTCTGAAAGTGAAAACTTGTGAAGCATACTCTCCCTCATCTGTGTGTTCCCATCCCACAATTTCAGGGAAAAGCTCATGAAAACGTCAGAAGCTGAGGATGATATTGAGAGGAAGCTCTTCAGGTCTTTCACCACACGTGCCTAAAGATGAAATGCATTAATGCAGCAGATGTACCTCATCTACATTTGGCTGAAATTTTATTCTTTCCAGCTCCGTCGATAGAAGATTTGTACTCCTGGGATTTTAAGACATATTACTTTAAAGACATTAGCTTTCAGTGCAAGATTGCTGTTTCAACAAGACTTTCGTTTCCCAGTGCATTTCTATTGTTTAAGTGACAAACTGGGAAACAGAAAGATTTGGATCATTACTGATGATCCCTAAAGGCATGCATCTCAGATTGAAATTGAAGCAATTCCTCTCATTAAAAATCATTTTAAAATGTTGGGAATGTCTGTACTTCTTTGCTACTTTTACTATATTACCATGCTAATACTTCTCCTCTCCTCTCTCTGAACTACTTTTTGGTTTGCCCAGTTATATAAAGTTCTCTTGAACTGCCAGTTAAAAATAAGTCTTAAAAAATAAGTAAGTCTAGACAACAACAGGAAAATCCCCCAAAACCAAGTCAGCTCATTTTTCACTATGCAGCCCTGAGGTATAAAGCAAACCAAACAGCAAGGACACAAACATGCCAACTGTATGCAAGCAGAAAGATAGCTTGGGCCAGGCTGCTCTGGTAATGGAAATAAGGTAGAAAGAATTGTAAGAGCAGTCTAACAACTTTTTTGGTGGAAAGAGGCAGTATGAAGACTAGTTGGTTGCAAGTGAATGCTCTACAGGCTCTAATATCAGTGGTTAATTATTAATGATAATAGTGAACCATGGCATTTTAGGAGTTTGTCTCAACCATTTACCCTATCATCGTCCTTCTGCCACTGCTGAAACAGTGGTCTAAGGAAGTCCATGGAGCTGCACAGATGCACATGAACACTCCCTGACCTTGAATAAGAGGCAGAACACTAGCTGGAAGCTCTATAGCCTTCTGCTTCTCTTCAAACCTTCCAAACAGTCTGAATCACTTCGTATTTCATACCTGTCATGCTAATGTGGGATAATGCTTCTTTAATGTGCAGACAAATATCCTGGAAAATTCTAGATCTGAAGTAAATCAGAAATTTAAAAAGAATGTTGTAAGGAACGAAGAGATCCTGTAAGGGCAAGGCTTACACAGCACACACTGCAATTTAATCATATACCAGCTTCCCCTGATATGCCACCACCACACATTTCTTGCTTTCTTTGCTTTGACTCAGCCATAGGGTAGCTATTGTCCATACACTATGAAGGCAATTTTTTAACACAGAGCAGAGGTCAGGATGAGCACAAACCATTCACTTTTTAGGAATCTTGCTGCAGCTAATCTGTTTTGTGAGTAATTTTTTTTTTTTTTTTAGACATATGTTCATTACACCATTTTTTTTCTACACAAATCTGTCTGCCAGCTGCTCAGCTAGCCAGCAAGGCTTGAGTAGGACACAGGCAGATATGAGAGGTCTAGAAAACTTGTGGGAACAACTGAATTCTTCTCTGAATAACAAAGAGTATAGACAATAACTTCACGAAGACAGGGAACTGCTCCTTAATAGAGTGATAAATCCTAACAATCCCTTTTTTTTTTTTCTGTACTTATTATCATCTGAGACAGTTTGAACTGGCCCAAAGTAAGGCATGTATTTTATTCTGTTTGACTTCTTTATAATACAGTTGCTTCATAGTCTGAAAAACCTTGCACTGACTGGAACAACACTGTTTTGTTCAAAGCACACTGATGATTAGGCACAATGATGTGGCCTCTTAAGCTCTTGAAACTTAAATTTTGAAGGAGAAATGTCCATTAACTTGTCTAAAGGCCAAACAACTGGAGGTCATTTTTAGGGAGAATGATCTCATATTAAATAGGAGAATCAAAGATTTATCCTTCATCATGATGTATAAACCGGAAGATATACTTCTCAAATCTTGAGAATTCCGTTAAAAGATTCCTGTTGATCTTGTTCTGCCTTTTGGCCTGTAATGTGGTTAAAGATTGACATTATGAGTACGCTGTGTGTTCGTCTAATGACCAGTCCAAAACCTGTTAAAGGATCTTTGCGCTCTCTGTAATAAGAAATAAACCTAGCTCTTGCTTTGTCTAACGGAAAGTAACTTTCTTGTTTATAATACACATGTAACTATCAAATTAGAAATAATTTTTCTCAGCTACAGCATGTATTGTTATTCTGTCAGTCTTCACTAAAACAAATAGTTCTGGCATTGCTTTCATTTCCTTCAGAACATATTCTATTCTTACAGAGTGTGCACACTCACAAATGTATTTGCTCTCTGAATGGCAAATTACTGTTATCCACATGGAAAATAGACATGTTATAATCAAAAAGCACATTCTGTTTTTAGCCTTACCATTTTATGGTTCAGGATTTCTTTTCTGAACCCAAGGTCATTTATAAAAATATGTCATATATAACTGATACCCTTGTGGCCTTCAAAATAGTGGGCAAAAGTCAAACAAAATTTGAAGTGGATGTGAAAAACAGCAAAGTAGCTACCATGCCCGATTTACAAGTTTAAGCTGGAATGGAAGAAAAGAAATTTCAGAAACGTTCTTGCTGAAGGTAGAACCAGACAATTTCATTGATCCAATTAAGGTCTTATGTAGCTTCAAGTATTTCATCAACAATCCAACTGTCTTCCTTAGATCCAAATCTGATCCTGTTCCTCCTCTAATATAGTTTAAGTGTTAAACAAATGAAGATTAAGTACTTACTTCCTTACTGAATTTTCTAACATTCAGAACAAGAAGCACTTAATTACCCAACAGGTAGTCCTGTTAGCTAATGAGATCAGAACAACTGCTTGAAGTGAGACCAAGAGTCCATTTAGCCCAACACTATCCTTCTACCAATGGCCAAACCAGCAAATGTTGGCCCACCCTTTCAGTGCAAGATAGTACATGAAGTGAGTGAGATTCCCAGAGCAGCAGAACCCAGCCTTTCATTTCTCACCTTTAGGTTAAATAACATATATCATTAAACATTTTGCAAAATCTGACTTGGCTACTGACATTTAGCTTTTATTATCCTACCATTTTCACTAAGTAGAATAAAAATCAGGGTACCCACATTATAGATAATTGTGATACTGTAAAAATGAAACTAATAGTCTTGGGATTTCATTTTTTAGCTTTCTGCTTATTGCATAAGTCATTTGAATTGCATTTCTGATGAGATAATATGACAAAGAAGAAGGATAGCATTAATATTGAGTGGACTGATATCACAGTTAGCAAAACATAAAGGAAAATAATGGTTTATTTTTATAGTCTAAGTATTATCTAAAAATTTCACTTTGTTTTTTTGTTTCTTTTTTTTTTAGAAGAAAATATAGATGTGTTTTAGAATAACCAGCACATCCTCTATAAATTTTTAACTTTAGAAGACCTTCATTACTTCATCTAAGTATCTGATAGGAATATCTCTGAGCATTATGCCAGAAATAAGAAGGCTGGATTTATAGGCGAAGCACAGATAGCAGTAAACTCAGTAATCAATCTTTGTCTTTGGATAATTAAAACCTCCACAGAAAACATGGACAAGGACAACAGAGATCCCTTCAATAACTTGATAGACCAAACCTTAGCTGAATTCCTATTCTTTTAAATATTCTCTGTGACTCATATTCACCAGCATAAAAAGGGAGATAACTGCACTGGCTTCACTGAAAAGTTAAGGATTAATGGGTTTGTTTTGATTTTAGGCAGATCTGAGATAAGGATGCTGTTACAAAAGCTTGGTTGTAAAATTCATTAAGCAGGGTCAATAAAGAGGCTTTAAAATAATACTGTTTAAATGCCACCTATTTCTGATCATTTTTGGTAGGCACTGAAAATATTATGTGACACAATATTCTGTAATAGTTATGTAAGTCATTACACCAGCTCCTGAAGTTCAGAATTTATCTAAATATTTGTTGTGAATTTCCTTTTGGAAGCTGAAATTTATAGTTAAGTGAGCATATCTCACTGTGTCCTTTTGACACAATAAAAAATTAATTTCCTCTGCAAATTTCAGACATGTTTCATGGAAACTCAATTACAATACTATTTACCTCAGCTTATGATGTTTACCTACATTAAGATAACAAATGTGGCTTGGTCATAGGACCCTTGTTTTTCTCCTGTTTCTTATTTCTGATTCCTAAATTAGGAGCAAGCATATCAGCTTAATTTGTATCTTTGGTCTCTATTATCCCCCAAAATGCCCTGGGGTTGTTTTTTTTTTTGTTTGTTTTTTTGGGGGTTTTTTTTTTTGTTTGTTTTGTTTTTTGGGGGGTTTGGGGGGGGGGGCGTTGTTTTGTTGGGTTTTGGGGATTTTTTTTGTGTTTTTTTTTGTTTTGCTTTGTTTTGGTTTGTTTTGTTTTTTACTTCATTCTGCACACAGTCTCCAGTTGCTCTCTCCTTAACACAACAACTTGGTTTAAACAGAGACTGGATATAAAATGGGAGTGGTTTTATACTGCAGGGAAAACAAGCAAAACACAAACCCACTTGCACAGCAGTTACTTTTTGTCCTGAGTGCGATCTAGGAAGTTCAGGAGCTCAATGAGCCACAGTCTGGCAGCTCACAGGAGCAGATTCATCGCTTGTGTCCCTGGGGTGCAAAGGCAGCTCATGCCCTGCACTGCCACATCTGTCTGTGGGATTGCGCTCTTTCACACACAGAGGGCATGCAGGTGGTAAAGCCTTTTTTTTTTCTTAAAAACAACAGCTGCCTTGCAAAAGTCAAGACGAAAAATCCAGCTGGAGTGTTAGGTCTTGACATTTTGCTTCCTTCTGTAGAACGAATAAGGACATTGACTACAGCTCCCTGAGCTCTCGCTTTATCTGAGAAATGTTCCCTTAACATCCATGCAAAGTATTAACTTGGTTTTCATTTTCTCTTGTCTGGGTTTTTTTTTCTGGAAAAGTGTGGATCATGAAATGGCACAAAGTTTAGCAGTTGCAGCACCAAAATCCTTCTGTTTAGAAGTGCTGTAATTAAGTTAATGAACATTGTCAAATATGTCTTTCTGCTTCTTTGATTATCACTAACTCCATCTGAAATTCACTGACTTCACCAGAGCAAGTGCAATTTTCAGGGTCTCTTATGTTTAGACTGCCCTAGGTGCTGTTACCTCACTCAAGCTAAAATTATTTGTCTATCTGGTATTGGACACCTTATGGTCTGTTTGCCCTGTCCCTTGACGGGCACTGAACTGAGAACCTGACTTTAGGTAGTTTCCCTAGGTTTGATATATGGTTGCCACCTAGTGAGGGTGACTCAGCCCACTGAAGAATTGCAGAGCCTTCCAGGGATATTTGTATCAAATTTTGGCTAAATGAGGAATTTAGAGTGTTTCTTAACTGTCACAGTTAAGTGTCTGGGGTGGACAGTGTAAGACAATGCTAACTGTTGTACATTTCAGCATAGATTCCACTGAATGTTTATGTGTTTAAAATGTCATTAATAAATTAATTAAATCCTGAATTACATTTACAAAAATATTAAAGTACCCCTTTTTTGTTTACTTCTAGCTACCTCAGAGAAACATCATGAACAGAGTAAGTATCAAGGTGATAAAGAATATTGTTATTTCAGCTTATTGGAGAAAGGTATTTCTTTATGTTGTCAAAGTTTTAGCAGCTTAAGTTGGGATTCATCAACACAAACTCACATATTTTGGCTTATAAAACTGATTTTCAATGACTTGCTCTGTAATGCAGGACCAGGTGTGTTTCACAGTTCCCAGTTTGCATGGAAACCATTTTCCAGTTCAGGAAGAGATAAGACCCACCTGTGCCTTGTTGCCTCCATGGCAGCTTCGTACTGGGAAAAACTCAAGTGGGGCACAGATGAAGAAGGGTCTGTGTAATTCTCTGGCCAGATCTCTGGTCCAAGCTTTAGAGAGATTTATCTCTTGGTGTGTTGCAGTGCTCACCTGCTGCACAGTTTCAACATTGGTGCTATTAATCAGAATTAAACATTACTCTGAAATGTCATAGCTTTCTTTTTTCTGTCTCATAATGTGGGGATTTGGATGTCACACTGTTTTTAAATGGCATAAAATTGCATTCCGATTATATTATAATACAGTGTAGTATCCATTATTGTTACTGTTTCAAAATATATATGTGGGATCCTGTACGAGCTACTGTGAAGAAAACTGTATCCCAGTCAAATTCAGGACATAGGAAAACATGGAAAACTAATTTTAACTTTTTACAGGATACTGAACATTTATTTGTCATTTTATATGAGAAAACCTCACTGTTGTTGTAATAAAACACTTTCATGACTTTTATGTTATACATTAAGAGAAACTTTCTATATAGAAGATCAGTAATAACAATCAAAAATAATAGTCTAAACTTTTCAAAATTTTAGAAATTCCATAATATTTCTTTTTAAAAATGCAGAAAATAATTTTGTTGATTTCTTAGATCACATTAAAAAGTTTTTCATTATTTTAATTTCTTAGGGAAAAAAGAATTTCTTGAGAAATATATGTATCAAAAAATTCTTCTCAAGTCTAGTGTGAATGTATAATGCAAAGTCATGTTTTAAAATTATAATGAGAATCTTTTATTTTTAAAATCTTCTAAAAATTAAAAAGTCTTCTAATGTAGGGGTTCTTATTTGCAGAGCATGAACGTGCTAAACACGAAAAGGCTATCTCTCAGGCTAAGCCAGGTAGGTCTGATAATTTAATCTCATTACTCCTGGCACCACTTAATAAGGCTGTGTGTGGTCTGCAAAACTTGGAGACTTCCTTGAGCTTGGGCACAAGTTTTTTTGCTTTATTGTTGACTTTTTCAGTGTTTGGGAGAGGAACAAAAATGAGGGTGAAATTTAACTATGAAGGTTTTGCTTTCAGTTTCTCAGTCCTTGTGACTCTCATCTCATTGGTGTAGTGCAGCTTATAAAGCATTGGCAAAAACCATTTTCCAGAGTTTGAGGAAGGGCTTCTCCACTGCCCTCCAGTACATCAAAGAGTTGTACTGGGAATTAACCCATCTCAACCTTTTCAGTAAAAGAGTTATTACCTGAAATAAGTTTGGTCCCCCAAAAAAAGAAGTTACAGTCTCATTGGGTAGATGATAAACTGCACAGAGGCAGCCTCCATTTTCTGAATCTCAGAAGAACAGGAGCTGAACAACTTAAAAAGTCGTAATACTAATCCTGAACTGACTATGCACTTGGATAAACTGTAAGTAAGAACAATCAGCTGCAACAAGCAGGATGGGGGTTCCCCCTTTCAAATCAGGGCTCTGTGTGTCTGGGTTTTTTTGAGGAGGAAGGCACTTAAGGATCCACACTTAGGTCTGGTGTGAATAAACAAGTCTAAGAGGACAACCTCAAAGAAATCTCAGCAATTGATGTTCTGCTTACATCACTCATGAATGGTCTTAACAAGGCAGTGGGGACTGGAAAGAAAGTGTCAACATCTTGTTGACCTGTGCTGGCAGTGCTGCTGTTTGAACTTCACATTGAAATGAAACACTCATGAATAACTGATAGGATAAACTATTTAAATGCTTATGTGTTCAGTGATAAACAGGCAGGATTTTCTTCATTACTTTTTTTTCCTGAATTTTTTTCTGAATCTTTGTTTAAATAAAGCAATTTCTCCTGTGCACTTAGTATTTTTCTCATTTATTTTTATAATACAATATTCTATCTTGTAAGTTAAGTATTTCCATAGACATCTTGGAGTTTCCTGATTTAGTAAAGATGTATTGATTTTGAGTCAATAGGGGAAAGTGTTTCTCAATTCATCCTTCAAAGACACATAGGCCAAGCTTTAAATCTAACACATTGATCACTTTTTGTGACTAACAGCTATCAGAATGCTTCAGCCAGCAGATGGGTGTAGGTGGGCTCAGTCAAGGCACAAATGTTCTAATGAGGAAGCCACATTTGGTGGCCAAAGAGTGTGTTGCCTGGACAGGTGGTATGAATCCTCAACTTTCCTTTTAAATGAAATCAGTCCTGCTGCACAATCAGCCCAATCTTATCCATATAGCAGCAGAAAAATAAGTTTACTTGGTGAGGCATTCTCAATCAGAGCATCATGTCACAAACCAGTACATTGGACTGATAAGCATCTTATTCTAGTATAATACAGTATAATTCAAACTCAAGCCCTAGGAATTTAAATACTTGAAGGAAAAAAGATACGCTTCCTAAATTTCCTATTGCATAAAAGATCTGGTCTCAGGTGATTAATAGTTGCTTTGGAGAACAGTGGTTGTTTTGAGTTTCAGTTGATGACTGAAAGTATTAATCTGCAAGCACTGGTGGTAATAGTGCTTCTGCCTGCTGTGTGCCAATGAGTGCTCTTGAGTTAGCAGCTTGAATTATAAAAGCTCTATTCTGTACAAAGCAGTGGCTGCTTTTTTCACCTTGATTCAGAGCAGCTTCAAACTATTATTCCCATGCCTCCTGTCATCAGACTTAGAAGTATCATATGACTGAGGCACTAGAGAATTTTGGAAAATATATTGATCCTGTAGGGAAATGTTTAAATTAAAGAGTGTATGTTGGTGAAAGCAAGTAAAGTAAGAGAATTCATTCCTGATGTAACTCTGCTGAAACTGCATGCAATACACAAAGAAATGTTTACAGCTTTATTTCTTTCCATTTAAATTAGATACATCAGGGGAAAATAATAATAATAATAATACTTGTAGTGCTTCAAAACTGGAGCTCTGCAAAGGAAAGAATTTCTCTCCAGTGAAAGATTTCAGAAATTTAAAATTTGGGCTTACTCAAAATGAGAACAAAATCAGATTTTTTTTTTAAATAGTCATAAATTTATTTTGGACTTTTTCTACCTTTATGAGGTCATCAAAATAGTTTATTTTTTTTATTTGCAAGACTCCTTATGATATGGTAAACAAAACATGCATGAGAAATTAGAAGTATGACTTATGTTCTTAGCAATATACAAGTTAAGAGAAATTAAATGGCCACCTACCAGATGACAACTGAAAAGCATAGCAATGCAGGACTATTTAATTCCCAAATAATAGAAAAGATTGGTAGCCATGGAGTTTTATCCCTCCCTGTATTTGAGCCCATCAGTCCTGATTTTCTTTCAGAAACAGACCAAACAAAGAAATCCCAAGCCCCAGTAGCATTATGTTTCATGTCCATACCTGCATTATAATATCTTAGGCCTTTTTGGCAACTCTACACCTCTAGGAGTCTCAGAGAGCCAAGTTAAAAAGAAATCAGCACAGAGGAGAAGATAAACCTCTTCTGTTCCCTCAGAGAGAAAAAAATCACTGAAAGTTACATGCTAAATTCAAAAGAAACATCATGTATGTAGAGACCACTCAACAGTCTGCTCTTCTAATTACTGTACTACCCACATATTTAGTCAGAGTGCAGATTAGGATTTCATAGCCAAACTTGGACTTTGGGGTTCCAGAGAAATAGCCCAGTTCCAGAGAAAAAGAGCAGTTCTTGAGGCTGACTGTTTGAGGGTACATAGGTTCAGTAATAAGTTAACCAAGGCTCTGCTGATCCACAGGTGGTTCTAGCCACCCATCTCTTTTCCAGTACCTCCCTTGTTTAAGAACAATTTTGACTGCCAGGCTGGAAACCTTGGTCACAGTCAGGAGTCAAGCAACTTTGTGCATGCAGACAGACTATACATTAGTATATCTAGACAAATAATAGTCAGATGAGTCAAGTGGTTTTGGGGGAAGACACACACCTACCCAACCTAACCTCCACCCAGCCACTGTCAGCTTCAGTCTGATGCCCTGCAGAAGTCTTAGGGAAAAGGAAGGGGCCAGAGGCATGTGGCTGCAAACTGCTTTCAGCAAGAGAAAAGGGAAGTATGGTCTGAATGCGTTGTAAGCATATTTAAGAATTTAGTGACGTATCTTAGTGTTGAAAGGTAGGGGTTAGGAAAGAGGCTTAGATTCAGTCATGGAAAAAGAGAAGAAATGGAGTAGAGCTGCAAAAGGATCAGGCTGGGTGAAGTTTAAATCAAAGAAACTGAGCAGAGTAGAAATCTAAACATAAACATCCCAATTTCCACCTGATTTTAACACTGGGCAGGTAAGACAAACCCCACCTGATTAAAAAGTGTAGTCCCATCTGTTCCTCTGCCTGATGTTTTATCCAACTTACCTGGAGAAGAGGCAGCTCAAGTCTGGTGGCTTATGCCGACACGGGTCCACATCATCTGAGAACTGTGCTGAGCAAAGCCACAGGCAACTCAAGGGCATGTGAACTTGGACAGCTTCTCTCATGAGATTAGCAGAAGTTCAGGGCAACTCTAAGGTTTTGTGACAGATATCCAGCTAGATCTAGGTAAGCTCATCCAGTAGCAGGTGGTATGAATCGGCGTTCAGACTGTCCCAGGTTTTCCTCTGTGAGTTAGTGTGTGCTTGGGGGTCTCCACAACTTTTCCATCTTCAGAATGTGGCACAGATGGACACCTCCAGTTACGTTTGTCATTAGGCAGTATCTAAGCAGAAGTTCTCAGCATTGTATATAACCAAAACGTTGAACTTAAACACTTAGAAAGGTGATAATCTCAAAGTTATAGTAGATGCATTAATAGAATAGTTTCCACTTGAGTGCCTGCCTGAAAGACACTAAAAGGTATGTGGCTGTTTTCTAGCTGCTGAGGCATTAGGGCCAGTAATGTACCTTTTCCACGGTGTGTGATCTCATCACGCAGTCAAAAACTCATAATACGTGCATGCTGTTTTATAGTGCTACAATGGGATAGTGATGCTAATGGCATGCATTTATTTTGCAATTGTGAACTATGTGCGTAATATCACCTATAGAAATATTTTTCCAGTTATATGCACCTATGCTAACACACTGTGATTTTAATGCTACTTTCATAATACAGAGGAGAAAATTAAACAACAAAAGACAACTCCCACTGAGAAGTCAGGTAAGAATAAGTCATTCTCTCCTGATTTATAGAGGGGGGCAGGGAGTATTAAACACTATTCAGCGCTCATCTAGTGTAGTATATTTTCATTGCAATAATTTTTACAATATTTTGAAATATGTAACTGATAACACTCTCTTAGAGCAAAACCAACAGAGTAGCAATTGCAGATACCATTCTAGGAATAGTCTTTCCAGTGATGAAGACAGGTCAAGGCCTTTCAGATCCTTAGCTGCTTGTTCCTCTGGCTGCATCTCTGCTAGAGCTGGGATAGCTGGGGTGTAGCTGTAAATCAGATCTCTAAAATGATCCAAAATATGAGGAGGAACCTTCAGTTGGATTAGGAACTTGGATCAGTCTTAAGCTGGCTATCTCATGGGGAAAATGTTTTTTGAACTAAACTTCAAATCTTTGGGTTTTTTCTGTGATTTAGACCTTGTAGGTTTTGTAAGGTAATACTGGCAGAAAAAAAAAAAAAGAAAAAAAAAAAAAGAAGAAAAAGAAAGAAAAGTAATACTGACTTATAGCACCTGTGAAGAGTCAGTCAAGGAATTAGAACATTCTCATCATCATTGAGAGTCAGCACAAAGCAGTTTGGAAGGATTTTTCTAGATACTCTCTCCATTTCTACTGGGGGTAGCCCTGATCAAAACATAAAATGAAAGATCACCAAATCTTGGACAATAGTGTTAACAATGGATTTTCATTTGATAGGGTTATGATTTCTATTCTTGTTTTGTATATGTCTTTTCTTTTTCGCAGTAGCAGAATAGATGTCTTATAGAATATTATGCTTCTGTCTCTAATTGTGTACATTCATATAATTTGTGGGTTTATATTGTTTTCTATAAGGCATCTTATGATATTCTATCATTTTACTATAAAATGGTATTTTACAGCACTCTGATTATCTAATAAAAATGCTCATTTGGTAGTTTGTATCTGATTATAAACTGCTGTAGCTTGTTCAAAACCACATAAATTATCTTTCTTTTAATACTAACTGAAGAAATTACTGAAAAATACTTCAATATATTTTTAACCTGAATAGTAATGAGTTAGGAATTACTGATGGGTAAACAAGTCTCAAGAAGAAAGAAACTACATTTTTGAATTTACAGGATTTTCACACTTAAATTCACAATTTTGTTTTTACGGTCAGCTAAGTTTCATTCAACTTGTGAGCAAAGCTCAAGGTTCAAACTGCAGTTTAGCAGTGGTTGGAAACAAAGCTGCCAGAAATATCATGACTTGACTACTTCTTGTAAGATTTGGTTGAGTCATGTGATTACTATCTTTTTCCTTTTTGTTGGAACTAAACTGAAATTACATTTCAGTTTGACCAACTTAACACAAGTTAGTACAGAAATAACTTGTATGTTTTCAGATCAATACCTGTTGATCCTGAAACAGGTAACTTCATACAGTAGGAGAGTTATCCCATCTTTCTTTAATGAGCATTTTATAATTATATGAATTAACTTCTGGGGATAACTTTCCTGACTATGTAGATTGATACGGTTTTGATCTTACAAATCTGATGAATCCTAACTAAAAATTCCAGTCATCTGTTGGCTCGTCTGGAGATACTTCTGATTTACACCATTACACAGGGAGAAATAATCCTGGAATGCATAAATATGTTACAATGTTAAATGACAGGATACTGCTTTATTTCAGCAGTAGCTGATAACTAGTGGGAGTTGAAAAGGTCCAAACATGTTAGCCTACTTGCACTTTAGCAGTTTGAATGGTGTGCATCTTTACACGAGTGGGAGAAGCCAATAACAAGTGAGAACTGGCTGCCATAAAATATTTGAATGTTAAAAAGAAAGCAGGGAGGGGGAAAGAGGGGGGGAGAGTATTCACTCTTTGTCTCTAAATAATACAATTTAACTTCTTCTGTCTTCCACAGTCCAGACAAAGCCAGCAAGTAAGTGATTCCTGCCTTGATCAGAAAAATTAATGTAAAATAGCTGTATATGTGTGGGTTGTTTTTTTTTTTTTTACTTTTACATACAGAAAACCTTTCTTCAGAATTTCTAGTTTTGCTAAAATTGTAGTGCCTTTGTCACCATGCCTTCTATTTCTTTCATCTAACATACTGTCTTGTCATTGCTATTTAAAAGTCAATTTGACATAACCAATTACTTCAGTACAGGAGTACAGGAGTCAATTCTTTCAATCCTTCCTTTATCACAACTCCCAACATTAAAAATCATTTTAAAAACCACTATTAGCTATTATTTGGGTTGAATAAATACTCTTGCTGAATTAAAAAGAGAAAAAGAGAAATTATTTTTATATAATTACATCTTCAATACTTCTCTGTCAAAAAGAACTCGAGTCAATACTATAACTTACCACACAGCCTGCTTGTTGTTTTACTGTATTGTTCATTCCTTTAGAATGCAAAGTAAACTTCAAAAATAATAATTAAAAAAGTAAATTAATTCCCCAAATACTTTCATGATCAAAAAAGTCCAGATATGGGAAATAGAACATTCTTCACTAACATAAGTTCTCATTCATGTCTCATAAAACTGTTTCCCATTTGAAATTCCCTATCATGTTTTCATCTTGGTATTTCTTGACATTCACCTGAAATCACAGATATTAGGAGTTCATTTATTCATTTAAGTAGCAGAAAGGCTGAGGCATATCACCCTTTTTTCAGGGGCAATTCGTATTTTCAACACTTTCCACTTTAGAGTCCACTTTTGGGCCCTTACTGTTCAAGGGGAAACAGATGCACAATCCTTTATCTGTGGGAAACCTCATCTGGAAACAAAGCCAGCAGAGCTGTCCATTGATTCTTCAACCCTGAAATGTATTGTGGCCCTTGTCTTCATTGCATAGCTGCTACTATGCTATGAGATCTGTGGGGTGGTTTTTCAAAGTCTGATAGTTTTTTGCTAGATCTATTAAAAAAAAAAAAAAAAAGAATTTTATTCTTTTATTTCCAGCAACCTAACATAAATTATAGTTTTTTCAAGTAATAATTATGAAGTAGAAGGGAAAGAGGGGGAGGACAGGTGGGGATGAGATGCATTTTCCACAGTTAAATATAATTTATTCATGTGAAATAGTACGTGTCCAAGAATATGGGAAATCAGCTCAAATGTATCTGAATCAACAGTGTAAAGGCTGAGTGAATGGTTGCTGAGTTTACGCTATACTCTCGTTTCAAATAATAAAAATGGAAAGTAGATACAAATTACATTTCAAAAATTGAGAGGAGACTATTAACTGACTTCTTCCTTGAGATACATGCACAACTTTAAGTAGCATTAATAGTAGCTGTATGTGTGGATTTACATGAAGTACTAATGAACTTCACTAATTTGTTGCAGATCCCTTAGTGGATAATTTGTTAATAACCACTCCTGTTTCATATTTTTCAAAACAGCAGCATGAAACAAGAGAAAAAGAATGTTTAATCCTGAAAAATATGCATGCAATCCTTCCTAGTTTAAAAAAAAAAACAAAACAAAGCCCAAAAAACCCCACCATAAACAACACAAAAAAACACAAACAAACAAAAACGCCTCACCAAAACACCCATACAAAATGTAACTTAGAAACATGATGGTGATTTTATTATGATATTTCTTGTATCTAGAGCATGAAGCGGTCAAACATGAAAAAAATGTTCCACTTACAAAACCAGGTAAGCACTCCAGTATTTTATGTATTCGTTACATTTGAAAATGTTATTTAAAGAAATAGTGAAATACAATTGTATATGACAAATGTCAAAATCATAGCCTTGTTATCTATTTTGGTGTATAGAATGGCCTTGACATGCCATACTGTAGCTAAGATAGCACAGTATACATTTACAGTGCTGGATGCCATTTTAAGATATAAATATATGTATATACCAAAGGTCAAATTTCTGATTTTGTAATTCCATTGATGTCAAAAGCATATGCCAGCAAAGAATCTGAACCATTTTCTGAAATTGTTTACTTTACATGGCTTCATTTTGCTAATTATTTATAAGTATCTGCCTTTTACTTGGACTTCACAGTCTTCCTGCATGAGTTAACTTGTCAGGACGAGCGATAGTTTAATTTTTATCCATAGCAAGTATTATGCGATATATTATTCAGATCATGATGTGGCACTATCCATCATCTATGGTAAATGTCTCTGCATATCATGGCTCATGCACAGACTCGCTTGTACAAAAACAGACCAAAATTGCTGCTGGATTAGCAAGGAGCACTGTTCAGTTTCACCGTGTAACAATCATCATGGGTTTGAGAAATGTCTGCTCCATGCTTCTCCGGGAAAGGAAACAAGTGAAGAACTAAAATTCTTCTTGTTATTATTATTCATCCTTAACTCTAGCAAAACAATTATCACCTGTAGATGAGAACAGCCCTACTACTATTATTCATTATTAGATTGGTATTAATTACTGAGAGATTATTAAAAAATATGGGTTTATATGCACAAATCATATAGAACAAATAAAGCCATTCTCTGTTATAACAATATTATGCTGAACCTGACTGCTCTGACCATTTTTTTTCCTCTTTTTACGTCCTAGTCAAACCAAAAAACACTGCAAGTATGTGTCATGTCTTGTCACTTACACAAGATAAAACCTCCTTTCAGATGCATGTTGTCTCAATTTGCATTTTTGTAATTTTGTCATGTTAGATAATGCAATTTGTTTGCTTATACTACAGATACTCTTGTATGCCATCTGCTTACTAGCAACTAAACACAACAAAACTAAGTACATTTATAATGTAATATTATGAAGCTGCAACATTCAGACTCCTTTGGTAATTTTTATTCTTATAAAACAAATTAAACTACACTGGTAGCAAAATTGATGCTCTGGTGATTTTAGATGAGTGTAGACACATGATTTATCGTTATGCAAATATACTGTTTATTGAAAATAAGAAAATTACATGTAGTATAACTGAATTAGACAACCTTTTCCTTACTTCTTTTACCACTTTGAAATTATTTATACCATTAATTTACTAAGCATGGTGTTGGCTTTGTTCCAATACAAGCTTTTATTCCTACTTTAATAAAAAACCTAAATTAAATGAAAGAGGAGAAAGGAATATTTTCAATTTAGATGAGTTTTAAGGAGGATTAAGGGGTAATTTCTCACATTGCAAAAACTTCCACTGAAGTCTTTGGATATCCTTTTTAAGGTCAGTAAGACTTCCGAACAGATAAACACTGGGATCTATTCTTCTTGTTGCAAGTCATTGCACATTATATACTGCAAATCATGGTCAGACAACAATCAGGACAATGCTTATACTGCATGTTTTGAATTGTGAAAATGTTAAAATATGAACCTTCACAGATGATTTAGTTGTAACCTCTTTAGCACCGGATCTATGTTTTCTTGGTTTGTTTTTGTTTTGTTTTGTTTTGTTTTGTTGGGGGGTTTTTTTGTTGTTATTGTTGTTGGGGTTTTTGGGTTTTGTTGTTGTTGTTGTTGTGTTTTGTTTTGGGTTTTTTTTGTTGGGTTTGTTATTTGGTTTTTTGTTTGTTTGTTTTGTTTTGTTTTTTGCTTTTTGTTTGGGTTTTTTTTGGGTACATCAAGACCAAACCAGGTGTTATTCTGCAAAGTAATCTACAAAGTGTATCCAAACCCAAGACCAAGCCCCATGAGGCATTGACCTATTCCTGCTCCAGGTCAGAAGCTGACGAACAGGCAAGGCAAACTGACTCCATTAAGCTTCATAAATTAGTCACCTATATTAAGTACTTAAAGTTATAGAAGATAAATACCCACTCTCAAACACCTGTAGGAAGACACAGTGCTATTCTGAACCCCAGCTCCAAAGGGAGTGTGAACATAAAGCACCTGAAACGCACCAACATGGAAGGATCTCCTGCAATCCTGAATGGCAGTGTTCAGTTTTCAAGTTAAAATTGCAAAGTTATTACTTTCTCTGAAGCCATTCATGGGTTTATTTTCATTTCTGTCAGTATTTTAAGAATGTTTTCCTCTCTTTGATTCCGTTATTCAGGTTTGTTCAGTCTTGTTTTCACTAGATCTGTTTGCTGACATTTAATGTCTTCTGCACTTGATTTATCTGAGAGAGCCAGTGATGGCACTCACTTCTGTGAGAGAACCATCATATATTTAAGTGACTAATTCCTCGTGCTTTCTTCAATGAGGTCACTTTAACCCAAAATCAGTCTACAATGCTTTTTATCAAGAACTGTATTACCCTGACATATTGTAAATATAAGGAATAGCAAAGATATTTTCCCTTGACCTTTGCAGAGGGATATTTGTACCACATTCTTGAGCTTATATGCTGCTGCTTGAAGTGATTATAAAGGTTAATAGTGCCTTTAGAAAAAGAAAAGAAAAAAGAAGAACAAGAAACAGTAACAAGCAGACTTATGGTCATATACAAAAGTAATTCTCTATACACTGCCCATTTTGAACTGAGCATCCTTAAATAGATGTAGTTCAAGATTTTAAACACCAGAGCTATCTATTTTTAAATTATTTTCTCCACTTAAAGAACACTTAATTGGATCACTGTCCTTTTTATTTCTGAAGCTCTGCATGGTTTTGCTTCACATATTTTTTAACCAAGTATACATTATACTTTCCATATCATGAACATAGCTATCATATAATTCAATATGAGAGGTAGTAATGGACACAAAATACTCTCTAATTTTGCAGTTCAGGTCTAGTAGGAATGTAAAATAAATTCATACATTTATCCTGGGCTGAATTTATTCCCACATGGTATCCTGCGTAGTCTTCTTGCAAAAGCAAATAAAGTTTAAATTAGTAAAGAAATTGAATCCTTAAGTGAATGACAGGTATAAACACAAAGACAGGGTTGAGTTTGAAAAGTAACCAAATTAACAATACATACATTTTTGTAGTAGCAACCTGCTGCCATGGTCTAACTTGGCAGGCAGCTAAACACCACAGTCACTCAATTTCAAAAGAAATTGATAAACTATCTTATTTTTCACTATTTCTATTTTTGTGTACAAGAGATTGTCTTTGACAATCATTGGTCATATATCAGACTTGAATATGTAATGAAACAGAATTTACTGCCTGCATACTGACTTAAGACTCACAAATTGCGAGACATTAACAGAAAACAAAGCTGGTGGCATATCTTATGCATGCAAGAATACCAAACCACAGGTTGAAATCAGGAGGAAAAACATTTAAGTTGATATCTTAGGAAGAAAACAGAATTGGCCAAACTATATTCCCATTTAGTTCAATAAAAAAAGTCCCATGGTAGAGGTAGTACATTTCTCAAGGTCCTCAAATTAAGTGCAAGTTTGTTGATGCATTGAGAAAAGAAAATGGCCCTTACGTTTCATATACCAGACGTTCAAGCTAACTACCCTTGAGGTCAACAGTGTTCTGGTACCTCACTGTCTAAGGGAATCAGTCATTAATCCTAAATTAAGGTACATGCAGATAACTGGGCCTATCCAAATCCCTCAGAGAGATAATCCCTCAATTTTTTCCAGATTTAGTACCTCAGACAAATCTTGTTTTTTTCTTCTGAAAATAAGAAAATGAATTTATTATTCCATGTGTCACAATGCAGTAATGAATCAGCTTTCGGCAGCTATGAGCATGATCATAAGCAAAAATGTAAATATTAAAGGATTTTATCATGTTAGCATTTAATAGCAGCAAAACTGGTCTTTTTCTGAATGTCCGTGGTGCCTAAGCATTGAGCACTGACATTTAAGAGTCTCCTTATGAACCAAGACTTGAATGAAAGTTTCCTGGGATGCATTAGTAAAAATCATGCTTAATTGCTGCCTTCCTGTTGAAAAAAACATGGTCTGAAACATTTTCACCTTGGTGTGAAGTGCAGAGCCTCATGTTCATCTGAAACCAAAACTCAGCAGGAAAAAAAATACAAAGATAACTCAATCAAAGGATACATTGAAATGTTTTGTGAGCTTATTCTTTTTTTGTCCATATCTAGGTTTCAGGGAATAGAGGTTTTAATTGGATAGTGAGGTTACTCTTCTTCCTTCAACTTGTGTTCTAAAATAAAACTGGGACTAATAAAGTACTGATGGGTAAAAACCACAATTTAATTGATTCCTTCAATTTAAAAGGAGTAATGGTGGTTTACACCAAAAAATTTCTGTCCCACTGCATTGACCAATTTCCATTAATTATTATGGGTATTATAATAGCACAGGAATGTATGCTTCTCTTGTGCTAGGTGCTGTGCAAAGATGTAGTTAAAAATCTTTCCAAGTCCCAAGGGATTTTACTGTTAAAAGGCAAGGTAAACTACTAATGCAGGGGAAACACTTACAGAGTGCTGAATGCCAGCTATTCAAGGTCAATGTCAGTTTTTACTTGGGATGTGTGGATGATAAGAAAAGAGAGGTAACTATTAAACTGAATACATTTTTTGGAAAATAACATAGTCATCTATAACCTTGAAGGCATATTTAAAAATAAGTCTATTTAAATATTTGCTTGCTGGAAAGCTTTGATTGGCAGAGTGTGTGCGTTTGCATGAACCATTGCATGCTGAATTCTAGTACTTCAAAGAGACTTTTAGCTTTCCATGTGAAACTGTGTACATGTCCATTGTTAAGGCACATTTTTTTGTAAATTAATATCCTGCAGAAAAGTTGCAGATGAAAGAGAAGATCTATTTAAATGGTTGCTTGCCCTGAAAAAAACATGGTACTGAACCTCTTATTCTTTTCTTTCCCTCCCCCACCCCCTTCCTCTTCATTACTGATTATTTTCCTGAAGAGCCAACAGCTGAAATCCCAACAGCAGGTAAATATTACATTTCTCTATTATGCCTTATGGAAAGAATTAATGAAAACACCAGTGTTGATTAATGCACTCTGTTCATCAGCAACAAACAATGATAATATAAAGCATCATGGGTGAACTGAAAACATTGCAGCTACACAGTCCTATACCACAGATTGTTCTGATGGGCTGATTATGTGATTTTTCACTGTTCATCTTCTGCAGCATGTCTTGGCACAGGTGATCCCTACTAAGCAAGCTAGTGTTAATCAGGTAACACATGCACCAGAAGATATTGAAGAAAGTATTATTACAACTGGTTGGATGATACACAGTGCAAATGAACGATTTGGAGGCAGCTTGCTAGTTTTCTGCTGTAGTCAACAGGGAATACTGAAATGGACTCAGATGCCTGAAGTGATACACTTTACTTAATTTCAGTCTGCCTTGTTGAATGGAGTCACAGACCAAATGTGTTTGCAGGCTGGGGAAAAGGATGCTGAAAAGAAAAAAGCACATGCTCTAAGTGAATGTACAATTAGGGGTGGGAAGGAAAACCTAAATAAAAGAAATTGCAATCTATTGTTGCAGGACATGTGGCAGTTCTAAAGGTCCACCTAGCTCCATATTCTGGGGGGCTTTGTTTGTTTGACTTTTTTATACGATTGAGATGGCTCTGGGAAAGAGAATAAGAAATGAGCCATAGGCAGAGGGACCTCTCCTGGTGCATTTTGACTGCAAAAATTAAGGAAATCTAGCAGTAGTTAGGGAACTACAGAATTCAGGTGCATAAAGTCTTTATCAGGATTTTCTACCTACTCTGCAACCAGCAATATTCAAGCAATTTCCAACAATTCTACATAAAGCCCAGAATGGCTACTGCCATGAAGGGTAGCAGCCACTGTTGTAATATTAGACATATTGTATACATGCCACAAGACACGTTTACCTCAGTAATCCTTCCAGGGAAATTACAAAGGAGAAAATCTTTGTGCAATGCACTTACTGTAAGAGCCCTGTATTTCCGATGCCTGTCACTTAATGTTGTTTCCTTGCAAATCTTTCTAGCCACAAAAAAACTGAAGACAATTAAGGAAAAAGAAGGTAGGCATTTACTCGGTGTTTGCATATCTCTGTAGAAGATCACAATAAAAATAGCATGAGATTGCAAATTTGCATGTACTGTTGTTTGAAACAACCCCTAACATATCTGTGTTAATTGTCAAAGAATTTTATTGGAAAATTCTGGGTAATTATCTATTCAGCAGTCAGTTTACCAAATTTGAACTGTGCTACTTTTTCCTTGCTAGAAAAAACAACTGAGAAGAAACAGCTGAAATATGAAAAAAGCAAAGGTAATAAAGGGATTAATATCTCTGTAAACAGCAATGAAAAATGCAAATATTAGATTTGGGGTCTTTTATGGGGTTGGAAATAGAAGCTTTGTTAGTCTTTCTACGCATATGCAAGTAAGTCAAAATGATGAAATTGTACATAAATCCCCAGTAATTGAGTGTCTGGTGTCTCCTTTGCATATGAGTATCAAGGATTACATCAGCATCCAATCTGCCTGCAGCAGTGCCCTGCCCGTGACCCTCCCTGGCTGGCACAGCATGAGCCTGTCTGCAGGGCTCTCCAGCACTGCAGCCACAGGATTAGCAGTCCCCACTTTGGCTGCTGTTATGCTCCTTACTGAGGTAGTGCAAAGTTCATCTCCATAGCCTGTGTGATGTTTTAGGTCACTGGCTACATACTGTAGAATAACTACACTGCTAAAAAGAAATATTTTTTTTTTATACATAAGACAGACTTCATAATCACCTACATTCTGGCTAACTTATTGGACGTGATTTTTTATCCACAGTAATATGCAAAGGAAGAAATTGTTTCTACTATACCTCTAAAGATAATTAATAGTAATAAATTGCACTATTTCATTAAGGAAGTGATTGAAGACATAAATACCTTCCCTACATTATTTAAATACATTGACTTACATATTAACTTGGTATACTGAAGTCTTGAACCTCAAAGCATACCAGTTCATTGTACTGGTGCAAGTGCACTAAACTGGTATCTTGAAGCAGTTTGCTTTTATGGTTTGACTGGACATAAAATTTCTGTGTTTAAATAATTTACTAAAAGATTCATGCTAAAAAAAAATCTGGTTTATAGAAATTTATATCTGAGAGTTGATTCCAAGAAAGTAATATGTTTCTTACTGAAATTTATTTCAGTATTTTGACCTGAAACTGGAGATAATTACTTTTCTATGTTTTGTCCTTTAGGTGTCCCACCAGTAAAAGAAGCTTCACGACGTCAAAACTTAACATCAGGTACATCCATTATTGTAAAGGAACTTCCTTTCGGGAAGGTTGTGGTTTGTTGTTTGATTTTGTTTGGGTTGGGGGTTTGTTTGTTTGTTTGGTTTTGTTTTGTTTTTGTTTTTCTTTAAGGGAGGTCACACTTGCAATCTTTTCACATGTCTAATACAAGTCTAGGCAGCAAAATGTGAGGCAAGCCAGGTAAATCAAATCCATAAATATTGTTCCTGTTAAGAATGAATTGTTGAAATGGTGTTGTTTTACCACCTTCCTAAACTTTTAAATATATATTCAGCTGAGTACTTTATAAACCGAGTGGTCTGCAATTAATTTGGCATGCAGTGCTTAAAACAAACATATTCTCCTCATAGAAAATCTCTTCTGTAACGAAACCACATAGGGAGAAACAGATTCAATTTATTTTCTCTCACATTAATAAATATTGTCTTCCATCATACTGTGCCCCAGCTGTCCTTTAGAAAAAAGGTGAACAAATGTAGGGCATCTTGGGAGAAAATCTCCCTCTATTGTGTTATCATATTTTCACTAGTTTACAGCCAAAATAAATATATGTTCCAGGTTCTTGACTAGTATAAATTAGTCCCTATTACTTCAGTGCAGCCGTACTATTTCATGACAGACAGGGATCAAAGTCTTCAATCTCACCTGAGGTCTAACTGGCTTACACAGAAAATAAGAACTAAATAGGAATATGATTCCTCCTAATGCGGCTTTGCGGTCTTAAACTACTGAGGAAGGAATTTCACTCCTAATCATCCAGACTATTTTGTTATACATGATTTTTCCACCTTTTTACTGTAAGTAAAATGACTTAGAGTCCAATATATATGATAGAAAATGCGCAATATATATGTAGTTGTATGTATGTATTTAGAAGTATCTATATATCCATATGTATAAACTTTAATTCATAGAATAATAGAAAAGATATCTATGTATAAAACAAGTACAAAACCATCTAACATCAAGGAAGAGAAAATACAAGTGAAATGCTAAGATCAAGCATAAATTTGTGACCATGTGTATTCTATGAAAATGTTTGTACACGTGGTTCACCAGACCTTTTTTTATAAGGGCAACTACATTTACATGAAAGAATGGCTTGGCTTTTTTACGTCCTTTTTTCTTTAATCAGGAATACAGAGATATAGAGTCAAACATAGACTTTAATTCATTTTAATTATGTTGTTGATTGAGAGATAGAGAAAGTAGAATTTATACTAGCAAAAAGTTATTCCTATTCTATTAATATGGAAATTTTATAGATTAAGTAGTGTTAATCATAATATATAACCAGTAAGTTAAACCAAAGATTTTCCCAGGAGAGAAAATAATTATCTTATGGATCAAAATTCCAAATTCAGGGTAAAACAGGAAGGTAATAAAAATTGTCTGTCAGTGGACTTTCTCCTGCACATGACACTTTTACAAAGTTTACATGGTTCTAAAACTGTTTCTGTGTCTTTCACTTACAAAAAATTGTAATGATTGTTTAATTTAATTGTATATTATCATTGTGCAATTATTCTCGGCTGGATGTTTCCCAGATCATAAGCAGCTCTGTGCAGCCAGTTCTTCATACCTGGTTTTGCAAACAGAACTTTCTATGTAAGTGTTTTCAAACTACTCTTTGTCCACTGAAAAGAATATGTTATTTTTCAGACAGTGGATGAAAGGTTTCCAGAAGAATATCGAGGTTACTTCTCTTTATGAATGTGGGTGTTTGGTATTTGCTCAAACTGAGAACTTAAAAGTTGAGACCAAATCCTAGGTCACGTATATTTGAATTGGAACTTGATAGTTTTTCCCTGTTCTATTTGCGGATGAAGCCAGTGCTTTTTCCCCAGTGCATTGTATCCTAATACTTTTTTCTTCTGATAAATGGAAGTAGGAAAGGATTTACGCATTCTGAGCTAATCTAAAACTTTAAATAGTAAATCTTCTTTCAGCTTTCAAAAGCTGAATAGAGGAGATTCACATGTTCTTAGATTTTGCTCAGACCCCTTCAACCTTTTCCTGATATTAAAAAGCAATCAGATAAAGAAGAATAAGCAGTTTAAAAAACCATACATAGCTTCAATTTTAGAATCCTCCACTTTTAAACAGAATTTTAAGCAGAACTATGCCTTTCATAAACAATGGTGTTATGTGCAGTGGACAGTAAATTTCACTGCCCTGTAGATCTGCAAACAATTACTTATAATTCTTTCCTCTTCACTTTCCTTTTCTAAATGTCAAAATTGGCACCTGTATCAAGACAGAAACTTGCCCACAGCAAGGAAATGGGAATTCTTGGAATTCCATTTTGATTTCTATCTTATAGAAAATGTATTTGCAAGCACACAGAAGTGGGTTTCTGCCTCTTGAAGTGAAATTTAAGGAGTGTACAAATTCAATTTTCTACTGAGGACTATCTACCATACCCTTTATATGAACAGTTGTACACTTATATAAGTTCTAGTTTGTTTCGAGGCTAATATCAGAGTATGAAAATCTAAATGGATCAGAAGTTGATTATATTCATTGTAATTAGCTTCCAAATGTCCTCTTGGCTGAGAACTCTGGAACAAACGCATGTTGCATTTATAATACTGTCAGCTGAAGAGGTAGATGTTTTTACTGTGCAGTTATCTAAGCCCACAGATGTGCAAATGTGACAGAAATAAAGACAGGCTGTGTTTCAAGAGCACAAGAAGTGAAAAATAATGACATTTATACTAATCCATGTGTTTAGGTTTTTTCATTAGAGAAAAGTGTGGATTATTCTCAAGGTCAAGTGAAATCAAACTAGTCATGCTAACTTCCATGTAAATAGATGTGTCATAGACTTACATAATGCAGACATCTACCCTCTTATATAGTTGGACATTTAAAAATTTCTTTAACTTGAGAACTATTATACTTAATGTCTAGTCAAAGAAGTTGTACCTCTGCAAAAACTAAACCTATCATTAAGCAGAACTGGAACACTGTTTATATGAATTTACTATGCAAGCTCTTTTTGTGGAAAGAAAAGCATCTCACTAGATTTTTCCTCTGCTTCTGCAGCAATAAAGATTCTTAAATATTTTCTAGCCTAAAGGAAAATCATTTCATCATACTACCAAAATATATTCATTGGCACATAGTAATCACCACATGAAAACCTCAAACTGAAGTGGGTGAACTCATCCTATGTCTGTATAACTGTGTGGTGATTGGTTTATTACTGTGAGGTTATTTATTGCTTTGCACTTTCCACGTTGTAATATATTTTCCAAAGCAAAGATGATATCCAAATCTGCAAAAGCAGAAAGTTTTATTTGATGTGAGATTTGATATGACAGCCATTTGAGAGACCATCAAGGATGTTTCCTCAATGCTAAAGGAACATAAACTTGTCAGCAATTCAGTGTGTAAGATTTTTCCCATGGATAATTATTTTGAAATAGAATGAGATCATGTTATTTTTAACTTGGTTATTGAGCACTTGAAGAATTTGGAATAAAATACAATCTTTTTCATTATTCTGAAACAGATTTTGTCAATTTCATTAAGCACAAATATTAGTACTGTTCTATAACATAGAAGATTTAAAAATAATGCACAATACTCAAAAGAGAAAGCAGGGTCTTCATCTCTGCAGTACAGGTAGCTCTCATCAGTAGACAGGTAATGAACTGGAGATACTGTATTCTCTACTCTCATTGCCACCCAGCCAGTCTGTGTGTCTCAAATATATGATGGTTCTGGTATTCTTTCAGCAGTTTCTTCCAGAAATTCATAGACTAATACTCCCAAAGCTGACCATTTGAATGCAAATAGATCAAAGAAGCAGAACAAAAATGCTGAGGAGAAAAGATGTGATGTCCTTTTTCAGAATAGAAATAGAGATCAAGGAAGGAACCATTAGCTGTAACAGCTGTGTCTCTGAAAGTAATCATGAAAACAGTAGTAACATCCTTGACATAATTTATATGAGAAATTCCTTTTTTATTTTTTTTCCTCACCAGAATTCAGCAATAAATCACTAATATTAATGTGTTTTCTGGACATAAGAAAGTCTGCCACTGGCTAGAAAATAATTGGAAGGAACTGACACTCTGAAAAGTTTCAGATTTTTTTTGTATAAGATCTATTCTCAGTCATTTACAAGACCTGTGTCTGTACAGGATATTCTCATTCTGTAAGATTTTCCAGGGTGCTCATTGCACCCCAGTACAAACACTCAGCATGAGAGCAGGGTGAGCTGCACACTAAGGGTGCTTGAAAGAGTGCCCATGCAGCACACCTTCCCTTCTGTGGATATACATGAATGTCTCAACATTTCATGTTGGTTAGAATTGTGAGAACCAAGACTGTATATGTAGGCTTTCCAACAACCTGGTGTTAGGCATTCAACTGTTCTGCTTTAATTCTGAATGAGCACCCACACAACACTTTTATATGGCCAAATTAGTCCATTTTTAAAGTTAACTTGAATTAATCTTCCTGATTGTTCCTACATAGAAAAGCCATCTAAGGCAGAAATGTCAGACCTCTTGTGGTAGCTAAATAAAATGAAAGTTTTGTAGTCTGTCCTGAATGTCACTAGTAAACTTCTAATATACTGCACTAAGTTTTGAAACTCAAAATCTGCAAATATGCCCCACAAATAAGAAAAAAACCATCAGCTATTATGTTAATAATAAGTTTATAAATAGCCTCTCAGCATAGTGACATGGTAATCTAAATTATTAATTACAGAGATTATATTTAAATTCCCAAAGTGTTATGTTTTGAAACAAACAATTTCACAGTGAGAATCTAGAAGTACTTTGGGTTCCTGTTGTTTCTTCTACAAGAAGATAACTATGCCCAGCTCTAAAGTAATCTTTTTTACTTTGGCTATATCTGGTAATTCCATTACCTTACCTTGAGTTTATTTATTGTCTTGATTAGTTTACAGTTAGGAATTACTGAGACTGAATCTCAATTAGCTTTGCCCTAAAGTCCATCTCCTTCAGAGATAAGTTTTCACAGCTAGCAACACAGTGAAAAAGAAGGGTTGATTTAGTTTAATTTCTATATAACATTGAAATATTAGCTACATGTTAATAACATTTGAACTTTATTAGCTCAGTCTTCAAATTACTGAGAACCTCTGATCATTAGGCAAACATCAGCTGTACCACAACCATGAATATGCTTTACAGAGTCCACTGATACACTCTTATTTAAAATCCATAAGATATAAACCCTGAATAACAATTAGCAGAACAATTCCTTGCCAATCAATCATAAAAATCCATGTTAAAAATAGAAGGTCAGACTCAAAACATCATTTTAGAAGATTTTAATGTCCAAAAGAGTCTGTCAAAGAGGTTTCATAAAGCTTAAGGTTTCTATATACATACGAGACATTATCATGCTTACACAGAATTTTTTGGATTCCACATCTCTGTTTTTGGAATAGGGAAAGCTACTGAAGTCGTGCTCTGTTCCTACAAAAATTTCATTAGGATCCAGAAACTTGATGGACAATTCCTGTCAGCCAGAAATGGTTTGTGTAGTCATTGTGTGGTCTTCAAAGGATTTAGCTGACACTCTTCCAGAGTCCTCTTCAACTGGAAAGACTTGTCTTTAGAGTCTCCACTTTCCAGAAGGGCTCTAGAATAATATAGATGTAACACCAGCTGTTTTTTCCTCTTGAATTTGCACAATTCCACATCCATCAGTTCAAGTGTCACTGGTACTGGAGGTTAATAGACAAGCTTTATCTATTTGATATAAAGGTCTGTCTCTATGTCAGAAACCCCTTTGTGTAAAATACTTCAAAATGGTTACTGGGTAAAATTTAGAAATAATTGTAGACTAATTTTTATACTCTCAGGCACATCTAGTAGTGTTTGTAGCTAGCTCTTGTGGCTCATACATATGCATAACACAAAGTTAAATATCTGGAGAGCTCTGCAGTTCATAGTGGAGAGATATTTCCTATTGTCATTGAAAAGCTGGTTTGTGAACATGACTTCAAATACTGATGCTCAACCTAAATCTTGTTCAAAATGTGTGAAGTTCACCCTAAATCTTGGTCCACAAATATTGTTAGACCTCTCCCATTACACTTGATAACGTGCCCTCTGAGCTTGGAATGCTTTTTCACGTCAGAAGTGGGTAAGCAAAATACTGCCAGGGAATATACTAAGATAAAACTCTGAGTCCAGAGAGACATTCCAGAAATAAAGAAGGATCTTTGACAAAATACTGAGTTGGAGAATGAGCAAAACTTAAAAAACAAGGTAATCCAGAGCTAGGGTTTTTTACAATTAATTCATTAATTGATTTCTTATGTTAATTTTAAAAATAATTTCCCTAACAAATTATGAAAGAAAAATCTATGTTTTCTATAAATTCAGAAATAGATTGATGTAACTAAACAACATATGAGGGTCACAACCTATGGGGGGGGGGGGGGGAAAGACTGAAAAAATTTATTATTTAGCATGATGGTTTAGATCCAGTAATGAGAATCTGATTTGCCTAACTTTGCAAAATGAATCCAATTAGTAATGTTATTTATGCCTGTTGGACAAAGAGCTCATTTCTTTCCCCCTAACTAGGTCAAAACATTTTGCTAGAACTAAAATAAGTGACTCCAAACACTTATAAATATATACTACAATTGTGTCAGGACAAAAGAAAAAACCCGTATACATATGGCACGTATACGTGGCATGGGCTTAAGCTCTGCCAGGGGAAATTTAAGTTAGAAATTAGAAAAAAATTCTTTACAGAGAGAGTAATCAGGCATTGGAATGGCCTACCCAGAGAGGTGGTGGATTCACCATCCCTGGGGGTTTTTAAACAGAGATTGGACGTGGCACTTAGTGCCATGATCTAGTAAAGGACTGAATTTGGACCAAGGGTTGGACCTGATGATCTCCAAGGTCTTTTCCAACCCGATCGATTCTATGATTCTATGATATATACATATATATATATGTCTCTGAATTATTTTACCACAAATAAAATACCAGTGTCTAGTGTCCTAATGAACATTGTTAAGTTCATTTTTCCCTTTAGTTTGACTGGTATATCTTCTTAAATTCCATTGCAAAAAAAAAAAAAAAAGAGAAAAAAAATTACATACTATGTATTTCCATGACATAATTCATGGAAATCAAGTTGTATATAAAATGTCATAGTTCAAAAGTTTTCTGAGTCAGAGATTATTTATCTTTGTTCAGATAAATGGCTATTACTTCAAATCCCTTTTCAACTTTTGGAAAGTACTTGCTGTCTTACCATTTTTCAACATTGGTTTGGTTTTAAAAAATTATTACTTGAAAAACAGGTATTCTGATGTTGGAGTGAGCTTGTGTTTCTAAGATGTCATCAGTATAGCCAAATCCAGTAGAAAAATCATACTTGTGTGATGCAATTTTTAATTAGTGACAACAGATGATATGAAATATTTTAGAAAGGCAGCTTACTGAGCTCCTACAGTCTATTTCTTTTTTGCCTTATTCCCAGAACTGTACAAACTCAGGGTGAAGAAGACATTCTAATTTAGCTCTGTCTTTCATTGTAAGTAGCACACAGGCACACATCTGATCTTTCTGACCTTAAGCACTTAGATAAGACCATATTTGCTCCACGGTAGACCTGAGAGGAACTTCTCCTATGGGCTACTCATCCCTTCAAAATCTGAATTGCCTGCTAGCACTATCTCATGTGGCTAGAGCTTAACCCAGAAGTAGTGTCTCCAGTGCCTCATGTTAAGCAGGGTGAATTTGAGTTCATCAGACTTTGTCAGTGGTTCAAGTTTATTAGACAGTTCAACACTGTCTTTTTACTGTCATAAGAGAAGTGCTTCTCTTCCCAGCAGAAAAGTTCTCATTGATGAAGATGTGTGGACACATAATACAACACACATTAAAAAAAAAAAAAAACAAAAAAACCCCACACCACACCCAGAAAAAAAACCCTTTCTTTAATAAAGATAATTGAAATTAAGAAATCACTTATATCATTCAAATACCAGCTTCACTTTCGTTAGCTGTTTAACTACCTTATCATTCTCTGTTTCCCTTCTCTCCCCTCTCCTCCCTTCCTTTCTCCATCCCACGCCTTCACAGTTGAATAAATATGGGGTATTAACTTCCAGTTACTTGATATCCATTCTTATTAACGTAATAAGATCCCTCATTGTTTTTACCTTCTTCTTTGGCTTTACACTTTTTTTGTGTACATAAATACATTTTTATGTAAAATTTAAACCAATCTTTTAGTGCCTGACAGTTATTTAGAAGCAATTATTTCCTTGCAAGATGTTGAAAGTACATTAGTTAAATGTACTGGATATAGCAATGAGTTGACAGAGGACTAAGTCATGTCAACATGCCATGTGTCTGTGTGACCAGTATACAGTGTATCCTACGTGACACTGTCAGTGTTTATTGAGCAATAGCAATAAAATCCAATTTGATTTTGCTGCCCACCAAATACCACTGCATTCATGTAATTATCACTGCACTGTGAAAAAATCAGTAACTTTTGGTCCCTCTTATATATAATTTCTTGAATGATTCATCCATTTCCTCCTATGTTTCAGTAATAAAACTCATCATGGCAGTACCAGACTCCTTTGAAAACTCAATGCTAGCAAAATTGCAAAGCCTGTGTGCTCTGATCGTTGCTATGCTTTGTTGGACATGTTTGTATTACCATTTGTGTGTATTGCACTGTTATTATTTTGCATGCTTTTACTGTCTAACAAGAAGAATTGTTTTAATGAATTTTGGGGGAATGTCACTTTGGGGATATTCACACATTTATGCATGAGAATTACAGTTTGTGTGCAACGACCATAACACAGAATATAACATTATTCTGTAAACACACAGTTTATTTATTCATTGTCTTCTAACCAGACAATGCAAGAGCCAGCTAGCAAAATACAGAATTTTTTGATGCCCTAAATGGTTGTTAGATGTCATCTCCACGTTCAAGATAAATTTCACCTTCTGTTGAAGAATTGGTTTTCCTAGGATAAAGATCTTATTCACTGAGCTTTGTTATGTTTGAAAAAAAGCACTGACATTGATAAGTAACATATCATAGCTGGTTTTAACCACTTTTGTTCTTTTAATCTTACATATATATACTGTGGTGATATTTTTCTCCTCTAATAACATTAAATATGAGAGTGACCTTCTATTCCTATTGCCTTGATACATTTACAACATGTTTTATACTAAGAAAGTGTTACTAGAAACACGTATTACTGACTTTGTACTGGTACTATTTTTGTTCTACTGATTGAAACACTGATAAAAGCTGATTTCTTTTGCGTATTTAGTACAATTTCTTGGGTGATTTGGGACCACAAACACACATAAGAATGGAACAATTGTTTTTATCTCACTGTAGAGCATTATTTTTGGGAAAAGGTGTACTTATTCTTATAAAATAAATCTATTTTACCTTCTCAAAACATTTCTGGAGAAGTCCCAAGATGCCTGAAAAAGTTGTTAAGGAGAACATGCAATCTGAATTCTCATAGCTGTAATAACAATATTTTTGCCAGTATTTAACTCTGCTGCTCAAACATCTTTAGTAGTTTTTTATTAAATCACTTATTATCTGATAGACCATGGACATGAAAACTTGGATGATCTTTGCAAAGATAAGCAATTAATTACATTGTACCACAGACACTTGGAAAATAGCTTGGAGAGCTACTCTCTGAAAATTCTTCATTTTCTTTCCTTATTCAAGTCACAAAATAAGATGCAAAAGAATTGTGCTCATGGGATAATTTCTTTTTTAACCCTGTCTATGCATTGTCTATACAAAGCTAGAAAAAGTGTCATTTTAAGAAGATATTTTTAGATATAAATAATTGATTTAAAGTAGTAGTGATATTTCTTGTTTACTTGTAACGGGCCTACAAAACCTTTTTCCTCTTCCCTCTCCTTCTTCCCATTAAGCACTATATTTTCTGGGAATGGCAGTAGCATGACTGTACAGCATGCTCAATAGGAAAGGAGTTGAAAAAATATATTTAAAAAAAAAAAAAAAGAGAAAGATAAGTTTGATTTTTGACCCAAACATTTTGACTTGAATAGCCAGTATCTAAACATAGACCATGTTGTGAATTGAGAAAAAAGAATTTTGTCTCCTGCATAGGCTCTCAGTATTCAACTTTGCTATTCAAAGAAATAAAATATAATTAAATGTCAGTTGCATAGTGCCACTAAGCACAAAGATTTATATTCTTTGTGTTTTTTAGAAGGTGTGAAGGCACAAATGTGTGATATTTTTACAGGACTCCACACCATTTTCCTTCCCCACCTGCCCTATGTTTTCTCTGGTCAGTTTGTCATACTGTAATTTTACTGAAATGTTAAGTAAAAGGGTTAAATGTTAAGTAAAATGGCTGACAGGAAAAGAAGCAGAGTAAGGGGGGAAATACCCACTTCAATTCTTTGCTCTTGAGCAAGCAGAAAAAAATCTTTTGCTACCCAGTTATTGGAACAAATTTCTTTGCTCTTGTATGATTTTTTATTTTTTTTTTGATTGCTATACCAAAACACATCCTGTGCTTTCCTGAGAAGCAATCAGAAATAAATGAGTACAATAGTTAATGTTTTTCTTTTACTTGTAATTCCTTATCAAATAGTAGTTTCTAATGCAATCCTTGCCTGAATTTTTCTGAGGTTTTGAATTGTTTAATTCTATTAGTACAGCCTCTATGTGAAGAAATTTGATTCAAACTAGAAAACATTAGTAATAAAAAATTTCTTCACACATTGTCTGTAAAATTCCCTTAATAACCAAACTGTTATTGCTCAAAAAAAAAAAAAGTCTTTTTAATGAATGTTTTATTTGGTGAGTTGCATTAAAAATAGTTATCTGAGCCTACAGAAAGGAGACTTCAATCATTGTAACACATAAACACAAACACCTTTATACTCTTTAGGATTAGTAAATTTTATTATAGGCTGCTTTCCTGCTTTCTGCTAAAGAATTGAAAACACCAGGGCAGTGCTCTTGCAATATTCCTCACATTTCTTGAAACCAGCCCTCTGTGTGACATGCATGATGAAGAGCAAAGTAAGCTCCATGGAATATTTGTATAATTTATTGAATAACACTTAGCATTTCTGCTAGATAAACCCTATACAACTTCACACAGACTTTGAATCCAGGGGTTTTGTCTGTTTCTTCGATTTCCGGATCTCTTGTCTGTTCTCTCTCCAAACCAATTTCCATCCTGGAGAAAATAATTAAAAGGAAATCTGTCTTCTTTTTGCAGAGAAAAAGTTCCCGTTCCTTTCACAAAGTGAAAAACAAAGAAGCAAACACCTTACATCCAGCTATCCCAAAATGCAAATATTCTGGGAGAAGCAGGGCAATAACACTGAGAAGTATAATGGATTTAAGTGTGAAATTGCCAAGAATTGCTCATTTTGTGATACAAAGATGTCTCATTGAGCCTTTTAGCTAAAATCTTGTTGATACGTGAAACCTGGCTTGTGATCACACTAGAGATTTGTGCTGTTATAACTCACTTAATGGGAATAAAATTATACAGGTGTTTTCTGAAAGAACATGGAATAGACTCATGGCCCCAGTTTGGAAGCCATAAACATTAATCATCTCTTCCTTGTTTTCCTAGCTCCTGTCCGCTACTTTCAGTGTGTCTTCCTAAATGGACCTAATGGATTTGGGCTGCAATTTCCCACTAATCCCCCTTCAAACAAGGAAGAAAAGACTCACTCAAAGACTTCCAAGAGAAAGACAAGGAAACCGGGACAGTAGCGAGACTGAGTCCTGTGATTACTGACAATTTTGCACTTTATCTTTTCTGCTGAGGTCCACAGTACCTACAGTGGTACTTGTCATTGCAAGAACATGATCCACTTGCACACATGTACCTGGATAAAATTTCCATGGGGCAGAGGCAGAACAAGCAGTACAGAACTGTGTTTAACAAAGATAGAAATGTAAAAGCGCCCCATTTCTTATGGAAAGGCTGCAATGTTAACAGAGCATTGACGTGACTGTGTGTGTGAGCATGTGCGTGTGTTTTCCTGCCTCTTTTGCTCTTCTGTTTTTCTTTACCTACATGCTCAGCATTGAAGTGAGTCTGTTTTCCATTTAATCTTATCTAAGGGGTGAAAGGTTGAAAGTAGCTCTTATATCAATAAGATTGCAAGACTTGCTGCAATCCTAAATCATTTCTTCTTAAAGTTCAGTCAAATTGCTGACAGGAAAAAACCTCACTAAGTCATGAAAATGTGATCTATGACTGGTGTTATTTTTATGTCTCATTGATCAGTGTAGCCTGAAGCTCACACTTACCTGGAACAGCTCAATATACTACCAGTAAGTTGACTCCCCAAGTCATGTCAATTATGAATATTTCCATTTAACTTGAAGCTGTAAATGCATGGACTCTTTGCCCTGACTCTTCTCCTTCTAAAGCCCAAAGTGAGATGAGAAAGTGAAACCACATGGCAAAGTTTAGGAAAATCAATGTGGAGGTCCCAAGAAACTAATGAAATAATTATAATGGTTCTAGTTTTCTTCTGTGGCTAAATCAGATTGACTTGCAGCGAAGACCTTGTAAATGGTCAACCACTGGCTACTAGCATAAGGCAGATGAAAAGCTAGGATGTGAGATGCCATTCATGAAACTAAGGCAATCCTGATTTCCAATACACACATATGAAAATTTGGTGCTATCTCAGATCAGTGAACAAAAAGAAGAAAAAAACCCAAAACAAAAAACCAAGCAATCATAAAACAGAAACTGAGGCATATGAAATAATCCATGTAGCTTATTTTACTAGATGAAAATACTTCCTCACAGCATACTACAGTAGATGGTTTACAGTAGAATTGAAAAAAGGGGTTAGTCCTCAATCTTCTTTTGTGCATTTATATAGAAATAATGGATTTGTTGCCTCAAGAAAGACACAAGATGGCATTAAATCCATGTAAAGGCACATAACTGAAAATTGGCATCTCACCTGTCTATGTCTGGCAATGTAAATAATCATGTATTTTTGCAAGCTGCTATTTGTTTGTATTTCTTTGCTCTACTTTTGCATTTAATCTGGAAAACATACAAAAGTGATCTTAGTTATGTAGTTTTCTGGTGAAGCAGCATGATTCTCCCTGTACATGACTACTTGTAGAGTCTGAACACACCAAAAACTCTATACTACTTTTTTATTTTTAGTATAGTTCAAGATAACATCGACCTTTTCCCTCATCCCCTTTCCCTGCCCATCCATCCTTACCTTAATCAAATAATTGGCTTACATGAGTTTTGGATAACTGATTCTTTCACAGATTAGTGCAATTCAGAAAGCTTTGCTGTTACACTGCTGGGTCAGGTTGGTACTCTCTCATTACTGCTCATGGCCTTATGTGAACTAGGTTCTTGGTCTTAATACACTCTGGTATTGCACAGGTCTTCTGCTGCAAAAACTGTCATTGCAACAAGAAGTTTAGGCAGTGGTGTGTGGCAAAAGGTAGGAACAGGTCTTGCCCTGGGGGTAGCTCTTCCCATGTAGGACCACACTGCAGATAAAAGCGTTCATGGTGAATGCTCCCACAGTCCCCCATGAAATCTTCTCTGGATATAGCACTGAATGGTAAAATGATAATCTTTAATTTTCTTTCAATGTCTCTTTTTATATTTCCAGTGACTTTTTCCTTCCCAATTTGTGATTTTGTATATATTACTGTGGATATTATTGCCCTATGTTTTTACTGTGAAAGCTGTCTTAAAAATGACATTATAACTTTCTGAAAACTCAGTTCATTCAAGATATTATCTAATACAAATAATCAGTATAAAATTTTAATATACTATGAGACTTTATTTTTTTCAGCTTCTTTTGTCAAAATAAATTTATCTCATTATAGTCAGCCTTAATCCTTTCTTCCTATCTGAGATGGGAGATGACAAGAACTTGTTCCAGATCTCATTTCCATAATGTTTCAATTATCTATCTGAAAGCTTTGGAAATAAAAACAATTAATATAATTGAATAAATTATATAAAATCAGTCATTTATTTTTGTTTTCTAATCTTAGTTGCTGCCTCAAAAAAACACTACTCTCAAAGTTGGAAGCATTTTTCTCTTTAAATTCACCTGGAAAAATTTTTTTTAACTACTTGATTTGCATGGCTTTACTCAAATTAGCCTGAAATATTGCAAAATCATACGCTGATTGTTATACATTTTGGGAAATAAAAAAATATAAACCTTGTTTTGGCGGCTGTGATATGTTCTGTGAATCCAAAAGTAGAGAACAAGGGTTTGAGTATGTAAGTTTTCCATCTCTACTAAGTATACAAAAGTCTGATTATAAAGATGCAGTTAGGCTGGGAAAATTATTCATTCAGCATTGTATTTATTCCTAATGAGATTTTAGCAATATTTAACTAGGTTTTTTACACATTTTATTGATTACACTCTGACATAGGAAAAACTAGATTGTTACTGGAGTCATTCAAGGCAGGACTTCATCTGTACTAAATCATATATGTTCATCAAAGTGGTTATTTAAAATACAACTGCACAGCCAATACAGACAAAGCTGGGATCTTCACTGACTAGTTTGTAGTTCAGACAACTGGGAAAACGACCACCAAGGAGCTGAGAGTACAAAATGGTGAGATTCCCTCCTCCCACACCCCACAGGAAATATGGTTTTCCTGTATCAGCAATTGCTAAGACATATGAGCTAATGTGGGAACCAGACTCTGGCCTGAAGATGATACAACTGCAATTGCACAGCTCTGCACTGGGGCTTGAGTCCTTTGCCCTGTGAAGTTTGGTGATCCATCCCGGGTGTAAGGTGTGTCGCTCAGCAGTTTGGCTGTGCACCTTTACGGAGATCCTAAAATCCTGCTGGAGTCAGCAGGAACTGGGCACCTGCACGCCATATACCAGCACAGTTAATCACTAAAGTCTCTTACACAGCCTTTCTGACCACCCTACAGTAAGTGGGGCGATGAAGTGAGTAAATTTCCAGCAAGCCCAATGAGGTCAGTTTTGCACTGCTGTCTGCCCAAGAGCTGTCCGCTCTCCTCAGACCCCATCTGCAGCCATAAGTCCCCTCTCAGTGTTTCACACTTCTACCCATGTCACAGCTGGAGTCAAATTTTGTCCAGCCAACAGGAGCTGTCCTCAGTGGCTCATTTCTATTGCACCAGTTACTGAGGCGTGGTCAGAAAGTCTGTACAAGCTTCTTTGGTGATTAACTGTGCCAGTGTACAGCAGGCAAGTGTCCAGGCACTGGTGGGGGCTGCAGAGCAGCCTCTGTGAGGAACAACTGGGGCTGCCCTGGGCTGAACATATCTGGTTCCAGTCAGCCCCAGTGCACCCACTTCAGGGCACAGCTGAGCTCTGCAGCCATGATAGTGGTGCCTCGGGGAAAGTATTTGTAAGGAAGGCTTGGAAATGCCACAGAGAGAGGAGGACAGAACAAAAAAATGTGGGAAGCAGCAGATGAAGCACCAAGACGGAAGATGAGGAGGAAGGGGAGCCGCTCCACACCAGGGCAAAGCAGTCTTTGGAGCACCTATGTTGAAGCAGGCTAAAAGTGTGACAAGGACAGAGCAGTGGAGTGGAACCACCATGTTCCAACCATTACGGCTGGAGACTGGAGTGAGGGAGTGACATTGATCTGGAGAAAGGGGTTGAGGGGTGTTGATTTTAATGTTTGTTTTTCTGTTTCCCACTATCAAAATCAGCAATTACATTTTTATGGGCTAATTTTCCCTGAGTCTTCTTTGTCCACAATAGTAATTAGTAACAAGTCTGCCAGTCTTAACTTGACCCATGAGCTTTCCTATATTCCTATCTTTCTATTTTCTCTCCCTGAGGGAAGAAGCGAGAGAGCAGTTGGGTGGGAGTTCAGCTGTTAACCAAGGTTAACCCACCACAACTAGTTAGTGCATAGAGACTCTACACCTCCTACTAAATGCCCACAAATTGCTATTTGTTCCACACTTAGGGTCTCCACTTAGAACACAAGACAGAACATATGTAACTTGTACATTGCTGCAAATATTTCTCCCATTGATCTCCAGCTCCAGAACTACACTGCTAGGCTTTTTTATCAACAGCCATAGTGTAGTCTAGTTTAGATGCCAAATTCTCTATGACAAAAACACTATTATGTGTGGCTTTAAGACAACAGAATAGAAGTGCAGTAAGCACAGTTGCAGAGGGACTGTTAGGACAGCTGAAAGACTTTTCCCTTTCCTATCTTACTTAATACTCTTCTTCCACCACTCAGAATAGCAAGAAATGAGTGACTTTACTCCATTAAGGAAAACACTGGTTGCTTAAGCTACTTTGTACTTAAGACAGTCAGCATCTGACTGCCCTCACTTATATGCCATTGGCAGCATTTCTTTCCAGGGATTGAAGATTTTGGAAGCCAAGAACAAAAGTAAAAGTATTACATGAGTAGTACTGGTGACAGTGAAGGTTAAGAGGGGCTGGTAATTGACGAAATAAGAGGAAATATCAAATGCTTCATGAGGGTTCCTAGGCAGGAACCATACATAAAAGAAGAATAATTTGCTAAAAATTCATCTTTAAGAAGGTGGTATTTCTGCCACCTTTTAGTTCTCCAGGAGGAAGAAACGCAAAGGTGATTGAAAATATGAAGTGTGTATTATTTATACACCTGGAAAGGTCACTAGGTCTCTAGCTTGCATACCAGCTACTTATCCTGACTGAAGTTCTCCAGAAATTCCCAATTAGACAAATATTTAGGGAGTCACATTATTCACCTGTGGGCAAAACAGAGTGTACTTCTCAATGCAGAATTCTTAGTTACTCAATTTAACAATGAAATAACATGGTATTTTTCAGGCTTTCTCTTGGTTTATGGATTTCTGTGTATGCACACTGTTTGTGATACATACTCCACACAGCAATCTGTTCTAAAGACCTCATGTCTCAAGGACTGGGTTAGTTGATGTTTTAAATATTTCGGAGGAGTTTTAGTCAATTTGCAGTCTTGTATTTCGTTATGATAAAAATTAATAAAATTTTTAGAACACATTTTATTTTGTCTGGTCCAAAAGCCCAGCAATTCAGTTTATTCAGTAATGCTCCCTTTGGAGAGGTATTGCAAAAAATGCATTTTCCAGCTACCACTTTCATTATGTATCTGTTTTACCAATACTCAGTAGATAAAATATGTTTAAAACTTTGAGCCTTTTTCTTTTTACTTGCTTATTCTCAAAGAGAAAAATATGTTCTTGGTCCAGTGACCACAGTGACTCTTGTGTTCTTGTTCGGTGTTAAGATAAAGCTAAGTGGTCCCCTTTTTTTCTCCATCCACTGTAGGAGAAGACCGAGTTCAAAACAATTTAAGGAGCCTGAAGGTGCACAAGTCCATGGGACCTGACAAGATACATCCATGGGTCCTGAAAGAACTGGCCAAGGAAGTGGCTAAGCCACTATCTATCATATTTGAGAAGTCTTGGCAATCTGGTGGAGTTCCCACTGACTGGAAAATGGGAAACGTACCCATTTTTAAAAAGGGAAATAAGGAAGAACCAGGGAACTACAGGTCAGTCAGTCTCACCTCAGTGTCTGGCAAGGTCATGGAGCCACTCCTCCTGGAAACTATGCTAAGGCACATGGAAAATAATGAGGTGATCGGTAACAGCCAACATGGCATCACTAAAGTCAAATCAAGCCTGACAAATCTGTTGGCCTTCTACAATCGGTTTACAGCAGTGGTGGATGAGGGAGGAGCAACAGGCATCATATCCCTGGACTTGTGCAAAGTCACTGTCCCACATGACATCTTTGTCTCTAAAATGGAAAGGCATGGATTTGACAGATGGGCCACTGGGTGGATAAGGAATTGGCTGCATCGTCACACTCAAAGAGTTACTGTCAACAGCTCAGTGTCCAAGTGGAAAGCAGTGACAAGTGATGTTCATCAGGGGTCAGCACTGGAACTGGCACTGTTTACCATCTTTGTTGGTGACATGGACAGTGGGGTGGAGTGCGCCTTCAGTATGTTCACCGACGACACCAAGCTATATGGTGCGGTCAACATGCTGGAGGGAAGGAATGACATCCAGAGGGACCTTGGCAGGCTTGAGAGGTGGGCACAGGTGATCCTCATGAAGTTTGACAGGGGCAAGTGTAAGGTCCTGCACCCGGGCTGGGGCAATCACAAGAATAGGTATAGGCTAGGCAGAGAATGGACAGAGACTACCCCTGGGGAGAAGGCCTTGGAGCTGCAGGTGGGCGAAAAGTTCAGTGTGAGCTGGCAATGTGTGCTTGCAGCCCAGAAGGACAACTGTATCGTGGGCTGTATTAAAGCCAGTGTGACCAGCAGCTCGAGGGAGGTGATTCTCTCCCTCTACTCTGCTCTGGTAAGACCCCAGATGGAATACTGCATCCAGGTCTGGGTCCCCCAACACAAGAAAGATGTTGACATGTTGGAGCAAGTCCAGAGGGGAGCCATGAAGCTGACCACAGGGCTGGAGCACATCTCATATGAAGACAGGATGAGAGACATGGGGCTGTTCAGCCTGGAGAAGAGAAGGCTCCGACGAGACCTAATAACAGTCTTTCAGTACCTAAAGGGGGCCTGCAAGAGAGCTAAAGAGGGACTTTTCATGAAGGCATGTAGTGACAGGACAATGGGGAATGGTTTTAAGCTGAAGGAGGTTAGGTTTAGTTTAGATATCAGAGAGAAATTTTTTACTGTGAGGATTGTGAGGCTCTGGAACAGGTTGCCCAGAGAAGTTGTGGACTCCCCATCCCTGGAGGTGTTCAAGAACAGGTTGGATGGGGCTCTGAGCAATCTGGCCTAGTGGAAGGTATCTCTGCCCATGGCAGGAGGGTGGGAATTAGGTTGTCTTTAAGGTCCCTTCAACCCTAACCATTCTGTCATTTTATGATTCTAAAGGATAGTCTGCCACAGGAAAACTTCTTTCCAGATTTGTTTTTGGCTGAAATCTTCTATTAATTTTCTCCTACAATATCTAAAGGTAATAAGCATGCCCATGTCCTAAACCTTGGGGTTTTGTCTCAGTCACCAATAGAAAATTGTGTTAGATAATATTGGCTGATGGCTGAACCAGCAAATCACTCAATTTAGGTAGTTGCAGAGGGAATAAGCAGCTTCTTCCTGTTAAGCATTATATTTCCTTTTATAATTCTAGTTTTCCCTTTTTTTGTGCTGAATTTTGCTCAGAAATTCGTTTGTTCTCTCATGTACCCCATGCTAAGCTCCAACTAGCAGGCAAAGCAAACATTCTTTGAAACTGAATCACCAAACTGAAAAATTGTAATTATGGTAAAGGATAAACAGAAACATTTTGTTCATCTGCCTTTTTATTCTGCAGAAGGGCATTACAAAATTAAGGTCTTCTTGGTTTTTAGCCTGTCAAAGAAATGGGAAAATAAAGCTGCTGACATTAATACTCTGGCACACTTTCCAGCTGAATGACAAAGGTATAAATGCACATTTATTGTTCAAGCCAGTTTCTGTGCTTTTTCTTTCCTTCAGAAAAGAAACAATGCAAAGGAGGAGTCTTGACTACCATGCTGTTAAATTAGGGCTTAGCAGTAGTATTACAATGAAGAAAAGGCAACATGAAGACAACTTGATGAGAATCTGCCATGTACTTCTCTAAATATCATGTCTTCCTGCCAAAGTGATATGGCCAGCCTTTCTCAAAACAACTGAGTATCTCTTGTCTCAACCTTGATGTGGGTGGATATAAGTCTGGCTTGAGAAAAATTAATAAATCACTGCTGCTTGATGAATTTTTTTGAGTGTGAAGGTCAATACAGTGCCTTGCTGTCATATACATATATATATAAGCATATACTTAGTTATACTAGCATACCTACATTTCAATTGCAATGACAACATGTCCTCTGATAGATCAAATTAGTAAACTAAAACAAGGAAGCTGAAGTGTTAAGTGAAATAACATTGCTTGTTCTTTTAAATACATACACACACACACACACAAAAAAAAAAAAAGTAAAAATAATAGTAACAACTAATTAAAATACCTACTTTTCTAATATTTTCAGATCCTTACTGTTTAAATCACGCAAATCTTCCTTCTTTTTAGTTTACTGTCAAAAGTGAGTTTCCCACTAATGCCTTGCCAATCAATTTATCACCTCTGGGCACAAGTAATAGAAGTTAATAGAATCCTATAGACTATAGGGATATTTGGATCCGACCCTGAATTTATTTTTTCTTTAACTGATTGATCATTTAGCTAATCATTTTGGAAGCTTCCCAAAAAGTAGATGACAAAATTGAAGTACCAAAGCAGTTTTTCATGTATTCATTTTCAAAAGAAAAGCAGAAAAGGCATATAGAAAATTAGTACCAGTGGCAGTGAGGTTATTAAATGCTAAATGTCATGAAAATGAAACATCTGGGTGCTTCAGCTTCCAGAAAATAAAGAAACCATCATGTCTCTAATTCACCTAAACCAAAATGATTTAAGGAAAAAAATAGTCTATTATTTTCAGCTGATAGCAGTGTTGTTAATGTTCCATAGTTTCAGCAGGTTACAGTCCATGATAACAACAACTCCATGTAATCAAAAGCAAAAATACTGCATACTTAATCCGGGTATGGGGGACCTAGTCATATTTTCATAGGGATGTTTTACAAATTCACCTGTTTGTTGGCAGCTGTGTCATGGACAGTAGTGGCTGGCAGGCTACAACGTAAAGGTTTTCTGCAATTTAGTTGAAGTCATACATTCTCTGTAAAAAAAAGAATTGCAGCAATAGAGCAGTTAGTAAGTTTGGTTATGAGTCCATTTGACAGCTTTCACCCTTCATATTGAGACCCTTAATGTGAAGGAGCCTTTTATCACACGCTCTCATTGTCAACTTTTAGTTTCCAAAAATGTACAATTCTCTGCTTTTATTTAGATATATGCATATGTTAGAGTGTTAAAATTATTCTCTGACATTTTTTCTCTAATATTAATATGCTGTAAAAACAATATCATCAGCTAAGATGCAAAGAACATAGTTGTAATATGGAGCTGAGTAGTTTATGGTTGTAATGGAACTATCAATATGAGAAAATTCTGGTTTTCATTTTTAAATAAGGCCCATGTTTTATTTTTGTTGTATAAATGTATTAACTAAAACTTTTAAGTGAACGAAAATTATTGAAATTAAATTGGGAGCCTGTATCATACTTCTACTAAAATTAAAGATTAATAGTAAGGAAGACTTTTTTCAAAAAAGTCATACACTTTAAAGGTTGTTTTTTCAAAAATAGCAAACAGTAATTAAATCCAGAAACACATTACTGTGGTCCTGAAGGGCACGTGGGGGGTAGAAAGCAGGGGACACACTCCAAGGAGTGAGGTAGGAAAAGCACTAGCCAAAGAGAAAGAGCTTTATTCAAACTGGTGCACAACTTAAATAGGGTTGGGGGGCTGGGTTCTGACCCTGGGAGCACCCTGGGAAGGTTTTGGGGAAGAGTCTGGGCCAGCCTCAGTCATACAAGGCAAGACCCTTCAAAACTGGGAACACAGAGGCAGGTATATACCATGTAAGGGAATGGTACCCTGCTGCAGGCAGGGACCAATCAGGGATGGGTTACGGGCCACGAGGGATGGAAAATTCCAGCAGGGACACATAGTGAAACAAAGGAAAAACATATAGCATGATAAAATCCTCAAACTGGACACAGACTTCAAATTGCAAACAGTCTTTAAACATAGCAAGGGTCCATATAAACACAGCAAGCAGCTCTCAGAGCTCAAGCAGTCACAGATCTGTGCTGATTAAGCTGTCCTTCCACAGCCAGTCTTTCTCCTCTCCTTCAACACATTACATAGATGCTGTCTTACACACTGTCAGAAATGAATGCTTTTCACTCTGTTGTTATGATCAGGTTCCTTAAAAAGATGATGCCTCTGTCTGAATTAAGGTGTGAACAAGACCATAGGTCAAAGGCAATAGTACTGATCTGTATTTAACAGTAAATGTAAGATAAAGGTAGAGAGAGATAGAAAGAAATAGGAAAAACGGAGAAAGAGTGGCAGAGAGACAGATCAAGTAGAAAAAATATCACCACTCTGTGGAATCTGATGACATCCCATTGATTCTCTTCTTGTGGTCTTCTTGGTGATAAAAGTCTCAGTCTTGTCAAAGTGATAGTTGTTAACTGGATCCAAAAAGAGAAGCCCAGGGTTGTGAGGAAAAAATCACATGGTGATGAAGGAAGTCCTGGGTGGTGAAGAAAGAAGTGTGTGTGCTGAGGCAAGGAGCCCATGTGTGTGAGAGAAGTCTGTGTGCGAGAGGGAAGTCTGTCTGTTTGTTGAGTGATGACTATGCTGTCCAGGAAGAAGCCCAAGTGTGACTTTTATTAGGCTTAGGGTAGGTGGGAACACCTGTCTACCTCCTCTAGGACAGGGACTTTTACAATGGATGATTTAATACTAAATCACAGGACATTTCATGACTCTTTGACACCTTCTAAGATGTTACCAGCTGCATACAGTGTCCATTATGGCCCATCAGCGGAGATGAATATCTCCAGGCCATGTGTGAATTCTCCCAGTGCTTCCCCAGAGGGGAGTTATCACAGCTGAGTCATCTGTGTAAGGACAAAGAAACACTACACCCATCTTGAAGGATTTTCCTCTTTCTGTATCTTACCCAGCTTGTAGGCTGACTGTTGGGTGTGCACATCCTCAGCACCTGGGTGGTCGCTTTACACTTCATCAGCTTGCACCTTGTTAGTCTGAGCCACTAGCATTCCGATGCTTCACACTTGTGGATACCTCGGGTAATTGGACAGTAGTGCCACCCTTACCTCAAGTTGCCCACCACATTCCAAATTAGTAGGCATATTTGGGGAGGAGTGTGCTTTGGTGAGCAGTCCCTTCTTCACACAGTTTGCTACAGGGGACAAAAGTCCTTCAGTGATTTTAACAATGTTTAAGCCATTGACCATTTCAATGTCTCATAACTGTGTATGACTTCTCACGTGTCAATAGTTCAAATACCAATCATTTGAAAGGTACATCTAGTGGAACTACACCATATCAGCAATCTGAGGACATGTCTTTCACAGTCATTGCAAAAGAGGCATGCAGAGTGATGAGAAGAAATGGACACCCATGGACATGCACATAGAGACCTAAGCACTCTCCTTCAGCATACTTTTGTAAACTCATGGGATTTGAAGCTGAAATAGGCCCTGTATTTTAACCTGTGACTTTTCATATTAAGTCAAATAACTCAAGATGGAATAAAACATAACTCTTTAAAATCTATTTTGGACAAACTTAAAAAGGGTTTCTAGATTAAGTGCTCTCTTTTTCCCATGCTGTCTGTAATGACAAAAAGGTCTCAGTCTCCAATGCTAGCCTGTCTCATCTTTCCACAAACACAGCTACATGAAGCTACGCCAACTCATTGTTATATATGACTCTCAAAATTTGATTTTGCGAACTCCGAAGGCTCACATGAGGGAGAGATCGGAACATATCACTTCAATGTGGTTCACTGATGAATCTATGCCATTTATTACTATATTTAATCCCAAAGATGAGATTTTTCCTACCATGAAAACCTTCAGGAAGCATGGATTCACACAAACCCAATCACTGGTGTTCTACAGGAGATGAATAATGGAAAAGCTTTTCATTTTGAAGCACTGATATGTTTAGCTAGGACAACAGCTTAGGTTATTTTAAATGTACACATATTTGCACATTAAAATTTGAGATTTATACATTAAAATTAACTGACTTACATTACTTGTTTGAAAACAGATTTTCCTTTCATAGAAAGCCTTCCAAAATATCCAAAGTAGTCACTGCTTTATGAAGCCATTTTTAGATTTATAAAAAAATGCCTAGAGAAAAACTACTGAATGGAAAATGAATAAGATAGTAGATCACAATCAATGTGATAGTGAGTGATTAAGGACACAAACATGAGTGCAAATGAGCTAGTGGAATTTTGTCTTGCTGAGGAAGAACATTTTCCTTCCTTCTCTCTCCCTCTCCAAGAGGAGAGGCCAGCCCTGCAAAGAGTTGTCAACCCCGGGAAGAAATAAGAATCACAAAGACAAGTGAAAGCAGGTGACAACAAAGTCAAAGCTCAAGGGATTTGAGACTCTGAGAGGTTTGGAGGTAATGGAAACCAATAAACCATACTGTCACTGCTAAAAAGTTAGATTTCAGTACCCTCAAACATATTATATTCTCTGGGACAGTAGCGTTCAATTTTGCAAGTATTTCTGAGGAGCTGTCTTTGGATGTAACAGTGCTCAAGTTCAGTTTCATGAACAGGGAATTCAATCCATTTCCTTTGCAAACCACAAGCAGGCTTTTTCTGCTTTAGTTTAATTATTATTTTTTTTATAATGGCTTTGATGGCTATCAGTCCCTGGTCAAATTAATTGGCCTAACCAGCATAAATCTGCAAGATGTGCAGCTGATGCCGCTGATCCTCTAAAAAAATTAGCATTCTCCCCTTCTTCTCTGTTTTCTGGCAAGCACCCAAATACACCAAGGTGTCTGTACCATCCTCTGCTGATGGACAAACATCACCCTAAACTTTGACTGCTATTTTCTCTGGGAAATAAAAATTGCCTCTGTACAGTGTGATCCCAGTGCTCCTTCAAAAACTGATGCTCACACACTGGATAATTACTAGAAATGGAGGCTCACTTCTGGGATGTGTTGGAAAGCCTGACTCTTCCTGGGGACTGATCTGCTCTCACCTCACAGGCAAGTAATTACCTCACCCACCAGACACAGTCTCAAAAGTATTTATGGAGATGAGACTCATCATGTGCGTGAAGACTGGGAATTATTTGCTTCATGAATTTGTCAGAGCACAGCTCGTGCCAAACAAGGCACTCAGGCAAGGTGCCCCTGAACTCCTCTAGGCTGGATCCTCTGTTAATTGTTGTTATCAGTAACCGTCTTTTGCTACATATTTGCATGGGACTTGGCACATGTCTCAGTAACATATAATAATTATATATATTACTAATTATATACAATGATAGTGACAGTTTAGCTAAAAATTAATCTTGTATTTAACTATCAGGAGTGCAATGTATACTATTGTGTTAATACTTGTCTTAATCTGAAAACTGACAAAAATAAAACAATTTTGAAATCTAGAAATATGTGGGATTACACAAGAATTGTAATGATTTTTATCCCCTTAGCCGATTTCAATGGGCAATAGTTTCTATTATAACCTCACAGGTATAAGCAAGGAAAATAGAAAGCCCCAGACCACTGAGTCTGACAGAAAACCAGCTCCTCATACCAGAATCAATCAATTTTGCTGTCTTCTCATTTAATGCATCTGAAGGCATATTCAGATATTTCATTTCTTTTCCATTGGAGCAAATATTAGATAATGCTTCTGTTGTTTTTTTCTCCTGTAAAGAAAAAAGTAATCACTACAATCCTATAAGGCAATTAAGTATCTTCTGTCTAAGCTCTAGGAAGAGAGGTGTAGATCCTGATTTCACACTAGTAAAACTTTATTCTTTCCCACAGCTCCTGCCTCAGCCTTCCACAAGATTCTGTGAAACATTTGTTGCATTGCCTGCTTCTTCCAGTCACTCATGACAGAGTAGAAACCTGCTCAGTCTTTTTGACCACTACATTTTCTTGCAAACCATAGCCCTGGTCCTAATAATTCTGTCTTTCTGCTGCAAAAAAGTATAACCTCAAATAACAGTACTAGGAATTCTCTGTGTGAAAAAAATATATATAATAAATTTTCTTTTCCTGCAGAGTAGGCTACATCTATTCTTATCTGTGTGGTATGCTGCTTCAACAAATGTGATTCTCGTTGCTGAATAAAAACCTTATGTGTGAGGACAAAAAGAAAAAAAATGTTCATATTCCTCATGGCAGAAATAGAGATGGGATTAGATTCTCTTCCTACACTCCAACTATTAGGAAAAAAAAAAAAAAGTAAAAATACTTCAGGGTTTTGGTTAAACTTTAGATACTGCTTTCTGGCTGTACAGATAATTAAGAAGTGGAAAAATTGTAGACAGCACTGAATTTTCAGAACTTTTAAAGAAAAGATTTGATAAACACATGTCAAGAGTGACACTATTAGAGTTGATCCTGCCTAGGGGCAAGGATGATCGTCTCACAGTGTCTGTTCTAGCCCTAAGCGTTATGATTGAATTAGTGGATATTCTGAATATTTTTTTTTTGCTGTAGCTATGAATTCTGCAGCGACAAAAAAGTATATGTACCTTCAGAGTCAACCAGCATTAAAACAGCATTTGAGGTATTTCATTGAAATAGTCGTATGCTGACAATCATTACTATGGCATATTTTAAAATATCTTTGAAAACAGTGGTCTACATTCAAATTCTTTCTGGTAAGTCAGACCTCACTGCAGTAGTAAAACCTTTGTGAATCCCACTGGCACAACGGCACTTTCAGGAATGTTGAGTAGCACCAACATGAAAAAATTAAAACGTTATTTAAGATTCCTGCAACTGGACTAACTTCTGCATCTGCAGCTAATTTGTGGAAGAATGAAAAAACAAAAATCTATCTGTATTATATATTTCTATTACTTTGGACTTTATGAGAATAAATCTATAAAACAAACTGTGAACAGGCTCTGAGGCTACATTTCTGATTTCCCAATAGGTTGCAGCAAAGACAAGTGACTATATAGAAGAACAGCTAAAGCTCAGAGTGAATAAAGAACTGTATTGCTCAAAAGACACTGAATGTGATTTGTCTCACTTTATCTCGGGTTTGTCAGGTGTCAAGGCTCAGCCAATGTTAAGTTTGTAGTCAATGAAGAGAGACTAGTAACTCCTGACCAGAGAGTTCATTTAGTCTGAAATAAAAATCTGAGGGATGGGATGAATCACTCGTGAGACAAACAAGTCTGTCTTCACTTGCTGTATTCTTAACTAGCTAAGATCTCTATAGCTTTCATGAGACTGAAGCATTATGAGATTCATCTATGATGCTACGATGCTGTGTGCCTAGTACTAAAGTTAGAAATGGACTTGCTTTCAGTATAAGACAATAATCTTGATATATGGAAAAAGTGCAATGAAGCATTTTCTGTATTTTTGTCAGGTTTTAGTTGCCAAAAGCAAAAGTATTAATATCAAATTTGCTACATTAGTGTCATTTTCCTCACCTCACTCCTTCTCCCTTTTTAATTCCATGTCACCTACATGCTATAGGGCTAAGATTCCACAAGACTTTCTAATTGTACTATTTTTCTCACCAAGTGGTGACATTTTGCAGAGGTTATATTTATAAAACCACTATTTATGTAACTGTATCTAGTGAATGAAAATGAAGCAAGCATAACTTGGACTTGTAGAATTTGCCTTTTGGGGGGAAATGAGGTGGGGGAGTTATACAAGGGCTTACTGATCTTGAAGTTATGTGCTTTCATAACAGAGTCACTGCAGACCCAAACAAGGAAAAGTCATCCATAAGTACCAAAGCTGGCTGCTAAGTCCCTGATCCTATAAACAATAGGCTGCTTTCTATTTCCCTCATGTTTTCTCTTCAGGAACAAAAGGAAGTAACATAAAAAAGAAAAAAGGTATGCAGCAGCCAGGTGGTATTCAAACAACATGAACATAAATCAGTTCAAAATCGACAATATTTTTTCAATATGCCCTGACTGCCCCCATTCCCACAAAACTATGTAGAATATAAGGATTGTTAGAATTGTTTGGGACATTATAAAAACCTAGAGAAACTTCTTTTTTTACTGTTATTTCTTGTGTAGGAAGGTTTTTTATCCTTTGACTTATTACAATTGCTTCAAATTTACAGAGGTGTAAGCCATCATTTCCTAATCAATGATTCATTCATCTGCAGAGACACCGATGTCAGCCAATAATATTTCAGTTCAGGAGTAAAATTTTGGCAAAGTCTTTCCTCTCAACTCTAAAGCCTGGATTTGTACCACTAAAGTTGACTGGCACATTTCTACTCTTCAAACCACCAGAAAGTCATGTCATTAAAGTACCTTCCACCACATGAATACAGAATATTTGTCCCTGAATCTCTTCTCCCTTGGTGGAGAGCTTCTCAATGACAGTGCTGGGGAGAGCAAACTCCTGCTGAACTATACTTATCCATTGTCCAGAACATAAGATATTTCTTACAATTGAACTATGTATCAAACATGACAAATTTAGAGCTCTGGTTCTGTCATGCTTCCTACATCATTAATAAAAGTGAACATATTTTACCCCTGCCTTAGCACAACATAACACCTAGAGCACCAAAGTTGTATTTTTAATATTTTTTGTCTAAATCCATTTTTAACTGGATTTCACAGTTGAACAGATCCCCCATTCTTCTCTTTAACTTGAAAAAAAAATAACACCTACTTTCACAGATATATCAGACTGAGGTAGGCAGAGAAGGATAAAGAGCATGGACAAGTTATAAGAGGAAGGGAAGACTGCAATCTGGACCTCAGAAATCCTATAACATCTTCTTGTTATAAAGAGAGACAACTGTTTGACTGTCCTCCAATATCCTGATGAAGCAGAAGTATTTCAAATTATACTGAATGTGTACAGAACAAAGAAATAATATGTTTGTCTATACAACATGTTATGAAGACAATTATTTTAGTTGTTGAACCATGAAGAAGAATCTAGATACATGAAAAATAGTTTAAGAAAAATTTAGGGTTATAAATGAAATACTCATCAGATACCCTCCTTTTTGATTTAATACTTTCACATATCTACAAGTTCATTTCTGACAAAGTGTAAAATTGTCAAAACCTGTCAAGGTGCTTCATGCTCAACATGGCCAAATCAAGCTTCAGGAGACAGAGAGTATTGAACATCTTCACAGGATCCAAACCATCATACACACTCCTATGATTTAACTCCAGTCAGCAACTAAGCACCACGCAGTCTCTCACTCACTTCCTCAACAGTAGGATCAGGGAGAGAACTGGAAAGGTAAAAGCTAGAAAACTCAGGCATTGAGATAAATACAGTTAAATCGGGAAAGTAAAAGCCACTCACAGAAGTGAAGCAAATCAAGCAGTTAGTTCACTGCTTCCCATGGGCAGGCAGGTGTTCAGCCATCTCCAGGGCAGCAGGGCTCCATCGTGCTTAACAGTTACTTGGGAATAGAAACTCTATCACTCTAAATGTGTCTCGTTTCCTCCTTCCTCTTCCCACTTCATATACTTAGCATGATGCCATATGGTCTTGAATATCCCTTTGGTCAGTTTAGGTCACCTGTCCTGGCTGTCTCTCCTCCCAGCCTCTCATGTCCTCTCAAATTCCTTGCCAGTGTGGCAGTGCAAAAAGCAGAAAAGGCCTTGTCTCTGTGTAAGCTCTGCTCAGCAATAACAAAATCATCTCTATATTATCAATCCTGTCTTTGGGACAAATCTGATACACAGCCCAATACTAGCCACTGTGAAGAAAATTAACTCTGCCCCAGCCAAAACCAACACTCATACTCAGGCATGCTTAACATATAATAAACAACACCAAAAATACAGTAAATTTTGTGTTATTGTGCTGAATAAGCCCTTATACCTCTCAAATTCTCTATACTGTTGACATTGTTGTCAATGGTTTTTAAGCATATTTGAAGGAGGTCTGAAGAAATTGAGTTCCTCAAAGAAGCTGATTTAGATGCCGGGTTCCATAATATATGTACATTAAAGTTTAATGGGTCTAGGGAATTGAGTAAACATCCCACCCCAAAATATTGCCATGTGCCAGCATGAATTCATGGAGATCATATCCATACAGTTTTTCCTGTGATTAACTATGTTATTAAATTCTTTATTTGCAAGTTATTTAAATATACTATTTTATCAGATGAAAGGATTGTTACATTGTAAAATATTTTGATATCAGAAATATTATTATGTATGAATAACAGTCTTTTAAGCATTTCAGAAGAAAAAGCTGTAAAAAAAAGATTCAAAATACATTTATAAAAAGAAGATAGGAATGGAAAATCTTTATTTTTCTCTTCAAACGTACATGTTTTTTCCTCATACTTTTCAGTAGTTTTTTCTTCACATGTTTTAGATAAACATTGATTTGTACTAAGATCCCATTTCTCAGCAATTTTTGTCTTAGAAAAATCATAATGAAAATACAGAGTCAAAACAATGTGATTCCAGTTATTAATCATAAAAGCTTTTGTGGTTTTAATGTTTTCCTTTCAGATGCCTTTTTTGAGTGATTAAGGTATAATAAAGATATAGTGTAATACTGTTAAAGGATTTCAATTACTATTTATTTTTATTGCTTTAATTTGTTGTAGAAATTAATGAAAAGTTCACTTAAATGAAAAATCATAATTAAACACTCTTATTTGGCACTTTTGTGCTGTAGATAAGTAACACTCCCAATGAAATAGCTGTTATTAAAAAAAGCAGACAAGTGACATACAATTTCTGAATGCTCCATGTGCTTCTTTTGGCACATGATAAATGAAAGATCTTATTATGTGAAATCATAATGTGTAGACATCAAAATGATTATTCATGTGCTCTCCATACATACTTTACACATGGAGTATATGCAGAGGAGTATATATATAAAAAGTTGATGAACTGTGATGAAATCCACTGACTTGCAGCACCACTGAAAGAGATGACATCACACACAAGTTATTCTATCATTGGGTAAAGTTCAGGGCTTAAAGTTCTCATCATCCTGTCTCTAAAATTTAGTTTTGACTTGTTTCTTCTCCTCATGTGTGTTTTAATAAAGAGTTAGTCAGTGATTCAAAGGACATGTCCAAATACATAATTTCTCTAAAGGCAATGGAGAAAGAAGAGGCAATTTAAAAAATTAAATTGAAAGTCATTCTTTTCCTTTTTCTGTGATGGGGGAATAAAATATCTCTATCTAGCCAACAGTATCATTTCAACAACCATACCTTCTCCTTCTAATACATCATCTATGATGCAATGTGTCATTATTTCCATACTATTAAAATGTATGGGTTCTTCTCCATTCCACAGCAAATCAGACTTTGACTGGTACATTTTGTCCCATTATAACTGCCTACATTCTAACTTCTTCTTCAGTCTCTTAGCTATTCAACTTACTGGGGACAACTTCATTCACTTTGTCTGCCACTATGACCGCACCACTGACACTTCAGGTGTCTCTAGTGAACTCTCTGCACAAAATGCATCATATTTTTGTGTAATTTCTTTCTTAGAACTCTGAATAATTTATTTCCCATCCATAATCCTGTTTTGGTTTTGGTTTTTTGGGGAGAGTGTTGTGCTAATATATGAATTATTTTACAAAAGTTGTTCTCAGGATTTAGTTAATATCTATTGTGAGATTTCCATTCAGTTTTGTGATAATGATGAAAGCCACATATATGCAAAGAGTATCAACAGTAAATCACTCCCAGATTAGAGAACTTATTTGTTACATTTATAAATATTTGCATGTGATTAGAATCACATATTGCAATTGCTGCAAGAGTGGCCCAGTCAGACAGATAAGAGGTGAAATCTGTTAGTTTAACCTGGCAATGAAGTGTTCTTCAGATATGAATCTAGGACTAACCTACAGGAAAGATGAAGCATGAAAAAGGGGAAAAATCTAATGTCATAAAACTACTGAAAGCAAAGGAGGGTGCTTGGCAGAGTTCATTTTGCACACTTGTTACGTTATAGCTATTGAAGTCTATGACTGTTGAACTATTGAAGTCTAAAGCTAGGTGAGTTAAGTAGGATCCCAGAAGTATACTTAGAAAAATCTTGGGTAAATCTGCAGTGCTCTGCTTTGCATTAGGTACACCAGAAGGTCCTGCTCAACTGGATTGCAAGGTACAATCTGGAATGAGAAGTCAGGAGGATTTTGATTCTTCTGTCTATGTCATGACCATTTACCAACCTAAATGAAACGAGTCACTCAGTATACATCAAAGATAGGGTAAAGTAAGCACAGTCTCCTCTAGGGCAATAAAACAGCACACTACTGAACCAGTACAGACAATTTTTACACTTGAACAGAAAAATAGACATGTTTTTGCTCTGTTTAGACCAATGTCTGTCACTGGCAGAAAATTCCTAAGCAACAGAAAGAGCAGGGCAAATGTATAAAGCTATTTCCCTTGGAAATGCAAAAACATGAAGAAACGAGTTTCCTGAACTACACTTGTCTTCAACAAATTCTTCTTTCATAAGTTTAACCAGTTTTTAAACTCTGTAAAACACGAGTATCCAAAATATTTTGGACTGAATGGGCTCCACTGTTTAAAAGCAGAAATCACAGTTTGTTTTCATCTGCTGCTTGCTAGGTTCATTTGCTTGACCTTCATTTGTGAGCTAGAAGGCAGCGTATAATAATTTCCTATTTTTGACCTTTACAATACTCCTGATTCCATGGTATTCTTTTGTATCTTGAGTCATATCTTTTTTTCCAACCTGAAGAGCCCCAAGCCTACACTGTCATTCATCAGTGAATGGAAAGTGATGTGTTCATTTGTGCTATTTTATAAAGGAAAGTAATAAAGCAAAAGTGCTACTAAACATACACATCTTTTGCTGATACAATGTTTTTTTATCTACAAAATTTTGTCAAGAAATCCATGTGTTACTTTCCACTAGTACTTACACAAATTATCTAAAACAGATTTCCTGTGAGGGTGCTCTTTTTTAAGTGTTTGTTTGAGAACAAGTGTCTGAGTACTGCAGATCTTCAGTTCTGGGGAAAAAAAAAAAAAAAAAAAAAAAAAAAAAAAAAAAAAAGGAAGATTTCTTTTCTTCCTCGGATTCCAGGCAACAGATTTTCAGTAAATCTGTGGGGCACTATACATTAGGGTTTTAACATGCATGGTTAATCTACTGTTTGACCCTTAAAATGCACCTACTTTGTAGCCCTTTTTTGTCAGTAAACACTAATAGGTTGTGTGCTGAAATAATTCAGAATTAAACTTCTGGTTCCCTTATAAAAGTTCTTGCCATAGAGATAGCTTCTTCTTTGCAAAAATCTGGCTGTGCCCAAGGAGGTTAATATTAATATCACCATTGAGCTGAAATGCAGCAATCTTGTTGTGTATGTCAGGCCTGGAGATCTCAAGGAGTGCCTAAATATTGCCAACATAGAGATTGCCAACACCCAACTATGCTACAGTAGAGAGGCACAACCCTCTACTAAAATGAAGAACCCCAGGAGCTCTAAATAGATACTTGTCTCTATCTAGCAGATTAGGTAAAATCAGTCACAAAAAGCAGTCATGTGTTAAATGACAGACTACAGTTGACACCAGTATTTCAACTCACCAAATTTATATCTGTGAAAATAAACAGTATAGGATGAAGTGATGAGATACGAGGCCTAAGAGCACAGCAGAACAGCAGAACCCAATAAAAGCAATTAATCTCCTGACAAAAATAACCCATGATCAGACATCTGTTGAAAACTTAACTATTCATTTTCCACACCATGGTGCTCAGAGACCATGTTATTGGCACCTGACTAAATTTTATAGTCAAACAGCTGTAGAGGTTAGGGGAATAGCAATGGGATACCAAGACTCAGTACTAAAAGCTGGTTTCAAGCCAGACCCAGCTGCTACTGCCTGAAAATTATTTCCACATGAGAGTGCAGCCAGCTCTGAAAGCAATTATTTTCTCAGTTCACTTCTTCAAGAAAAGAAGCCCATGTTACATAAGCCAGTACCATTCCAGCCATTTTTGGTTCGTTCATCAGCACTTTTTACAGTTTCAACCTCCCTGTGCATTTAGTTCATCTCTATTCTTTCAGTGAATGAAATAGGGAATATCTTACCCTACAGAGGGTAACAATGACATATATTCAGGTCTCCACATGCATCCTACACACACACACACTCACGCACACACATACACACACCCTCTCCGTTTGCATCACCTCTTATAGACAGTGTGTGTTCTAAAATAAGAACACCAGGTGGGGATTGCAGGAGGAACTGTATGAATGCTCACATAACTAATGTGTTGTGATTGGTTTTGGTGCACCTCAGCCTGCAAAAGGGTATAAAATGATGCCAGAGACTGATACAAAGGGGAAAACTGGGCTCCTGAGGTTGCAGGCGGCATCTGGGTGTATGTATCCCCATCCTGGCAGGGATGTCTGCAGAGCACACCCAGTCCAAAGAGAGAGAACACTCATCTTTTGGATGGGTAAGCAAAAAGCACTATTGCTTTGTAATTGTGAATTCTGCAAGGCCAAAGACTGTAAATCCATGTGTTTCTAGCCAAACCTTTTATTATAATCCTTTAGATACTGTAATCCATTGTAATGGATGATAAAGTTGTTATTGAGGTAATGCATTGGCAATATTTAGATATGTGTTAGCAATAAATCTAATCATAATCACCCACACATCACTGTGTCCTACTTCCCACACCCGGCCAAAGACCTTCCCTCAACTACTCTGGTACCGTGAACCAATGGGAGAACTTTACCACATCAACCAATGCCTGTTCTGCACCACTTCAGTGGCATATGCAGGCATACCTGACTTCCAACCATCACCACCAATGGCACCTTTGTAACCTGAATGTACATCTAAGATTTAATTTCCTAGAGGAAATAACACCAAGTTGATAAATATTATTGAGCTACTAGCAGTTTGAAAACAAAACATTTCAGTCATAACAAAAACTATGAAACATGCCTCCAAGAATACAGCTATACCATACACAGAGATCCTGCTACTTGGAAAAGTTGTGTAAACAGAATGGCAACAGTAATGGTATATGTTTAATATATCAAGAGAATTCAGATGTTGCCATGTTCTCCAAGCTGGGAAAATGCACCAGCATATTCTGTTTTATTTTCCCTTATGAAATAGGAATAATTTTTGAGACAAAGTTCTAAATGAAATGAAAATGGACTTTTAATCAGCCTCACAAATGTTTTCTGTCCCATCATTTTTTCTAGCAATGGATACCTTCTTTCATTCCACGGCTTCCTTTTTTATCTTTTGATGATGGATATGATATCTCATGGAAGAGAGGGGAATTCTACTTTACACTTGTGTTTAAGTGCATGGTATGATTCTAGTGCTTAACACTACCTTACCTCAGTCCTTAAGTGTTTTTAAGCATATGGGAAACGGTCTACTTTCTCTCTTCTCTTTTTTTTACACCTCTCTTTCTTCCCCTCAGAAGGGGAAGCATTTTTCTTTTAAAGGGGGTGGGTAGGACTGATCACATTTTTGTCTTCCCCTCCACTCAAACCAGGAAAAGAAACCTTACAAAAGACTCTCACATTTCCTGCATAGCTGAATTCCAAGCTCCTAGCAGGAAGCCTACAAGTAATAATACCTGCTGTACTACTGAACACATGGGTTTTAAGTTCAGTACCTACCAGGGGTTATGTGGCAGGTATTATGGCAGACCTCTCTGTTTGAGACTGGAAAGTGCCCTGTCAGCTTAGAGGCTGATTTAGATCAAAAACCACATATCTGGACTGGGCGTGATCTGTTAATATTAGGTGATTAATTTATGCTGCTAAGAGAGGATATATGATTAAGAAAAGGTTCTTCTGTGCATGCTGGCTCTGCATGTGGGTTCACCCTTTCCTAATGTTTAAAGTCAGTTGAATCTTTGAGCTTGGCCAGGGCAATTTCTGAGTCATCAGTGTGTATCCTAATTTCTCCTGGGGTTATTTATCTGCAAAATATTTCCAGGTAGAGGGGACATTTTGACAATTATAGATTGTCATTCTGTGTGCTGACCTTTGCTGAAGTTTTGTAGTCTGTCCTTCATTATATCACAAGCAATCTTGAAATAAAACAAATGTGGCCATCTTTGGCACAGTTTATTTGTCTTCATTAGGTGCTTGCAACAGAAGTGGCACATCCAATGATTACACTATACCAAAACAATGCCAAAAGTAATATTTTGTAGTCCTGGTACTAAATCATATGAGAAAGAAACTAAAACCAAAATCCAGTATCCTCTGTAAGACAGATAACATTGCTGTGCTACCAGGAAAAAGGTGTTCATTTATACAGGGAAAGCACCTCTTTAGCAGACTCCAAGGTGAAATGACTTTGGCTTCTAATTCTCCTTGGTGTTCTCAAAGAGTGAAGCGTCTTCAGATTTAACCCTGTGGAGCTGTGCTAAGTCTGTTTGCATTTGACTCTTCTGTACGGTAGTCCTAGTACAAAGATCCCAGATGTTTAACAGGCTCTCAATGCTCATCCATGCTTATTCATACCAAGTGATTTTGTTGACTCTACCTTATCTGGTATAAAAATAATGTTAGTCTCCCTGGCAGAATCTGGAGGAGAAATGGGATCGTGAGTGATCATTTCTCCTTATATGGAGAACACTTTGGTTCCTTTTTAACAAGAATACAACAGGTTCACCTCTCCACAAGAAATCAGACATATTAAGTGGAGTGACAGCTGTACCACTTTTCCTCTTAGTATGTTCTAGTGCACCAGTTAGGAAGTTAGAACACTGCAGCAATTGTCTCCCATCAAATATATCCTGACTGGGGTATATCTACTCCTTTCATGAAAAAACACATTATGCAGCCAGTGAAGACAGAAGATGATTCTGATTGCTCTGAATCGCCTTCTGGAAGTGTTTATCTCTCCCCATGGACTAGAGAGGGAGCCTAGGCAGACTACTTATCTATCTTATGTTTCTGACCTGTTCCCAAAAAATAATCAATACAAACTCTGCAAACAACTTGCTGAAACACATGATTCCTGTATATACCCTTGATTTACAACATACAAGCAGATGAAAGAAGAACCACAGTAAAAATTTGTGAAGAAAACCTAAACCAATCCTTTAAAAAAAAAAAACAAAAAAAAACAAGAAAAAGAAACAACAAAACCAACAACCACAAAAAACCCCACTAATGATTCATCAGTGTGATTATTTGCATGGCTTTTGGAACCTTGTACGTTTCACATCAAGACATTTCTGATATACTCCATGCAATTTATTCACTCATTCCAGTATTGGTCATACTCTCCTTCATTCTTAAACCTATCAGACTGCACATTTTTTCTTCCAAGCATGAAAGGCTTACAATTCTCCATCACTGCCAAGATTCTTTCCGGAACAGTTTTGTAATCAGACTGTCTTTTTCACTAGTCCAGAAACACATTAACTGAATTAATTCTCTCCATATAAAATTTTCATGACACAGGCTTGCCAAAATTGACTTTGCACACTATCTTATTATTTTAGTTAGACTTACCTGACTCCATAATCAGAAGATTAATAACAATTTTATTTTTTTAAAAAAACTGTGAGCACATTTCCAAGATATGGAAAGAATGCTAGGATCATTGTGCATAAGACAAACTAAGGAACAGGAAGGTGAAGATATTTGTTTGAGTTCATAACAAAACAGCATTATTAACGTCAGAATGAACAAATAAGTAAATGAGACAAAATTTAGTGTTGTTCTGCAGCGGCTGAATTAACGAATCCCTTGACTTCCCTCCATGATAGAAGGTTACTCTTGTAACTTCCCCTATCTCGGATATCTGCCAACCCCTTGTGGCCCCTGCCACAATGTCATGAGCTCTCCCTTTTCACTTAGCCAGATAGCATGCTCTTCATTTTTTTAACAAAGTAAGAGGGGGTCAAGACACCGCCTCTTGAAGACATTCTGATGTGCATCACCACATGGGTGGCTGTTCCTATTTCCACATGCTTTTCCACCAAACGAATCACCAACGAGGCCACTTCTCCTCTACCTGGGCACCACTTCATGCAGCATTTGCTGGAAGAAAATCAATTTAAGAACAAACTCCTTGGACAAACTTGGTTGAAATTTTCCTAACCATTCACAACTGCATAAAGAAAACAGACATGAACAGAGATAAGCTCCAATCAGCTCATTTCGTTAAGGAACTGGTCTCAAAAAATGCTCACACAGCTGTTTCATGGAAACCCACCTAGTAGCTAAGCTCTATCTGTAAAAATTGCAGATTTATAGTTAAGTAATAATTCTGTACCAAATGGGAAAGATTTGCTGACATAATATATTACTATTACCTCATTATTTTCACATTGCCTATCTTCTGTGAATAGCTCTCTTTGTCAAAAAAGATAATGCAATACTAGGTGTAGTTCAAATATGACTTGGCTTGAGCTTGGTAAATTTCTCATCAGAAGGATTTAAATTTTTAATTCTTTAAGGAGGGTGACCTCTACTTTTCTGTACATTATTGAAGTGGAAATACCTTACCCTTTGACATGTTGCCATTTATTTTAGTAATTTGGTAGTCTTTCACTTTCTAATTACATTAATTCATATTACTTTTGCTTACTTTTTATTTAGTCAATTAATGACAAATAATTACAAACCTCTAATTTAAGACAAAAAAGCCAACACTGCTATTTGACAGAGACCTTTCACTTCAGCTGTTTTCTTGAGACAATTCCTGTTCATGGGTGCTTTTTAAGAATACTTCATTTCCCTTCTTTCCTCTCATGATTCTCCTGTACCTTATTAGCAAAGAGAGGCAAACTGACAGTTTGTAGAGACATGCAGCCATTAGCTATATTGCTATAGCTGCTGACCTGTCTTTAAAAAGCAGACCAAAATTCTTTGTTGAAGTCACCTTAATTTTCAGAAACTTCATGAATCATTCTGAAAGAGCGGAATAACAAGCTCTCATCTTGTTTGGACATATGACACTCTGTGTTCTTCTCAAATACAGCATGGAACCAGAGACTTCTCTTTAATGAACTATTACGTTTTGGAAAGTCTTCCAGTCTAAGACTGGAACAGGCAAAGATAGCGTTGGAGAAAGGCATAATGTATCTATAGAGACCCTGATGGTCCGAAATCGGTTATATGTGCTTCACTGAGAAACAGTGGTTCTTTCTCAGTTAAACACTAATGGCAGACTTGTCCCAGACTTGCTAAGCAATAACTGTGATGGTCTTTCCTAATCTACCTTCATAATGAGTCTTGGCAAGAACTACTTCTTTGGAGGAAACTATTTATTTCACTTTTTCTTCAAGAAACTGATTTGAAAATACTCTTAAGGTTGAATTTAATTCCAGTTCACAAAAAATGTTTATGGAGTCTGCAACAAACTAAATCATTAAACTGAAAATATACAAGGAATTTTCAAGTTAAATGTAAAAAAAATTATCTTGAATTAACAAAAAAATATTTATTCTAATTAAAAAAAAAATTGGATATGTCTCCTGCAGATTAGTCCAATGGAGGTTTGCTAGCATGGAAGTGGCACAAACCCACTGAAATAACTGGAGAAACAAAGTTTCTGTAACTCATAATTTAAGAACCAATGCTTTCCAACTAAAAACACTTTTAGTCATTTTATAAAGACTCCACTGACTTTAGTCCAATTACTAGTTACTTTTACAACCCCATATAAAGGTGAAATCAGAGCCAACATCTACAGATGCTGAAATCTACTGGCATTGTGCAATCAGTATCAGAGGCATGGTATTTGCCTGACAAAGCAATTCTTTTCTGTCACTGGAATGTCAGAGGAACAATGCCAACAGAAGTGATATTGTCTATTAAGTACAATTTTCTATCACTAGTACAGAAGCCTGTTCTAGCATATAAAGGAATTGATGTTAGAAGAATTAATTTGATGATTTCCTTTGTGGCAGGGAGTTGGTGAAAATCAGAAAAGCTGATGACTGGACATCACTTGGTGTTTAATTGATTATTTTTTTTTCCATTTGGAATGAATGATTGAATATGTTCATGAAGCAGATTTATCCCAGAAGGATTTTTCTTTGGTTGAAAATATCAGCATTTGTGACAGTAATAGTTCTTTCTGGTTCCTCTTCTTTCCAAATTTTGCTTCTCCCTCTTTCTGCTTTCTCTTTTTTTACAGCCTCTGGAAATACCAAGATAGCCTCTCTGGATTCAAAAAAGGAAAAGTCTCAAATTCAATAACTACCATAAAATACAGGAATGAAATAGATCATTTGAAGGACAATTGCTGTAACTACCATTAAAGTAATAAAAAATTTCTCTAGAAGGATCATTCTAACATATTAGAAGAATACAATTCTTCTTTTTCATATCTTGAATGGTTTGTCCCTATGAGTCAAATTCAGGTAAATATCGACAATTTCTTCTTTGATTAATTTTCCGGCTATTTCACTGGGAATGGAAAAAGTCCCCCTCTAGCTATAATTTCTGAAGCCAAAATTTTTTTGTTTGTTTGTTTGTTTTTTGTTTTGGTAATGTGAAAGAGATCAAATAGCATTATGTAGTTGTCCCCAACAAGTCAACTAATTTTGATAAATCTTAAAATGCAGAGCTAAAGCACAAAATCTGTGCACTCAAAAGGCTGCTTTGCTTAAATTTTTATGTAGTGAAATGACTCCCAGATGTGCCATAAAATCGCTAGAAAAGTCCTGTATAGTATATAACATCTTATCTATAACCAAGAAATTTTTATGCAGCATGATGCCTTCTAAAATTTCTCAAATATTATGCTGCTTGTCACTGTACCAGACTGGTTTCTTAGTTGATATTTCTGTTTATTAAATGTTAGAATAAATCACTCTGTGAATTTCAGTTTTAAGTTCCAGCTATGAGTGACTGAATGCTAATGTTCTTCCTGGGATCATGCAATTGTTTCAACATGTGGTGTATTAAAATCAGTAGAAAATTTATCCAAACGAGAAAGAGACTAACTTGATTTTATGTCTGATCTCTTCAATGTTAAGAGGGTTTGAATTTTTTTTGTTAGAAATTTTCCTGCTATAGTACAAAGGACTTTGATGAAACAGAAAATGAAAGTATAATTGCCTTTCATGCATGAAAATGATCCCTTTTGTAACCCATTGGACATCAGTGTGTCAGGCTGGGGAGTACACTTAGAGAAAGGATGGTTCAGAAGAAAGTTCTTCAGCAAAATTAATTTAATTGCCAAAGAACACTGTTGAGGACAAAATAACTAGGACTGTAGTAATGAAACTTTTATAAGACCTAATAAAGCATAACATTATCAATTCAGGGATGACAGGAAAGAACTAGATGGTCTTCGAAACTGGCATAACAGGAAGGGATGAAACTGAAAGCTACAGATTGGAAGGTAGTTCACAGAGGAATGATGATCTGACAGCTAATAATTCAGAAACTAAAAAGCATGAGAATGAGGAGTGAGGTTTGAGGGACTGGTTATTCATATGATGCATCTGTGCAAACATATACAGAAATGTATCTAGTCAAAAAATACTGATGCAGCTCCCTGTAGGTGAAAAAGGAAGTTATAAAACAAATATTACAACTGTAGTTTCTTATTTTGATAACATTGTTTCTCCTAACATCAACATCTACTGTTTAGCTGAAATATTAACTGACCTAACTGAAATATATCTTTGCTTTGGATTTAAACTTATGACAGTAAATAACATTGCCTGCTCTATTTAAACCTTTCTATTGTGTGATGAAAAGTCACACAAATTCATTCATGTGATTTAGATTTCAGGTCCTAGGGGCAGAGCAATTTGATCACTGAAATAAGTTGCTAGAAAAACAGGGGGTTTTCACCCTCATCACATCTTTCATGTCTATTTCCCCTTAGCGGATTTTCACATTTTTACTAACATGTATTATTCAATTATTAGCTGTAATGAAATCTAACCCCAATCTGAGTTCTCCAATATAAGCTCAGTCTTAGCTTTCCAAGATATGTACCTGTCCTTTTTCACTTCCTGAAGCTAGAGAAAGTATTTTCAAAATGAGGGAAAACAGCACCTTATTCAGAGCAAAAAGAGACACCACTATATTTTGTCACTGTGTCTCTTAAAATTGCACATTAAAATTACAAAGCCTGCTGAGAAAAGAGGATGAAAGTTAACTTAAATATTAAACATCCCTATGGCATCTCACCTATGTGCTGCACTGACTTTCAAAGTAGTTATTTGTGAAGAGCCTGTCACAAGAGAAAACTGGGGTCACTGTGTCTTCGTGTCCTCTGCTGAAAAATAAATAATTCAACAAATAGTGTCCTGGCTACATTGTGAAAAACATCCATTCAAACAGTGGAGTAATAGGAAGATATTGGCTGTGAACGGCCTTTTTTATTTTCTGACAAGGGAAATAAAAAAAACCAAGCAAATTTAGTCCAGTGAGACCCTCTCAGGGTTTCAGTAAGGACCTTGCTCTGTTTTATTCTCTCCCAAAGTGTGTTATACATATGACATTACCAGAAAAAATACTCGTTCCACTTGCCTTGTGAAAACTCATACATTCCCCATAAATCATTCAACAGTCAAACCATCCAGCACTGCTTCCCAACATCAAACTGTCCACTCTTAACCTCCAGTTCCTTAGTTTCTTGAGGAGACATTTTTGCAATGTTATTCATGGCAATGGCAGAAACAGGTAAAATGACCCATTGCCTCTGGTGTCAAGGCTCAAGACAATAGATTATTCCATGCCTTCTAGCTACTTGGTATTTAGGTGGGAATGAGGTATCTTTTGCTCAAGAAGAAAGGATTCTGGAAGGAAAATGAAGGCACAGGATAGGCAAGAGTGAAAAAGAGAATGATGCTTCATTCCTGCAAAGTGACCAGTTTGCTCTCTTCATGCACCAGTGACTCCTATTCCAGATTAAAACACGAAAGAGGATGGAGAGTGAAATGATAGCATTGGCATTTGGGCAATAGGTGATGCATAAAACTCTAAATAAGAACCTCCAGTTCTTGGTTCTGCTGGGTGAAATTGCCTCGAGAGCATAGTAATAAGGTTCTTTGGGGCAAAGAGTCTGGTAAAAATCCCCAAACTTGAGAAAATCCTACTTGCTCATATTTAATCCATGTTTTCACTCCCTAATGCACCAGTCGAAGGGCAAGAAACCACTGGAGAGACACACAACTCTCTATTCTTGTCCCTACATCAATGCGTTTCCATGTAGAACATAAGGACAGTAGAGAAAATGTTTAATAGATGCCTATATGTCTTTTATATTCCGAGTCACATCTGATTTTGTTTCATAACTAATCACAGGGATAAAGAAATGCTTTTTACAGTTTAAATTCAGGTCTTGCTCCACCTTTCTAACAGAAGGAAGAGCTCACACAAATTCATACAATTTCCTTCATGCTTATCAGTGATCTGGCAATGGGAAACTGCATTGTCTGGGAACTGAGCTATTTGTAACTTTTCTGGCATTTTAATTACATTGTACATTGTCTCTCTCTTGGTTTTTTCTGAGCTGAAATTCTAAACAAAAATTGAGGGAAAGGAGTTGTTAATTTCAAACTTGGTTTGTCGTAGTGGTTTTTCTCTAGAAGTTGTTTGCATTCTGTGTTCTTTGAAGACTCTGCAGTCAGTCCAGCATTGCATCTTCACTGAAAAATCAGTGTGTGTGATGTTTTCTGGGGATATAGTCACCAAAAAAGCTTCAGAGTGGAAAAATGTTATCAGATTTCAGTGACTTTGCTCGGTGTTATACCTAAAACTATGAGACCACAAAGGAAGCATGAACTTCTAGATATTTGATAATCTTTTGGATCCAAAAATACAGCTTCTCATGGAAATCCTATCTTTCCTTCAAGAAGGAAGCTTTTAGCTAAGCAAAATACATCAGTCTGATTCAAAGCATTTTATGTGATGAAATGAGTGTTTCCTCAATGAAGAGGATGGGACTGCAGAAAATATAAAGAAGCAGTCGTACAAAATTTCTTATAGTGTTAAACACTCAAACTTCTGAAGAAAATCTTGAAGAAATCTTGAGGTGGTGAACTGCTTAGCAGACTGTCGGTACATAATTGACAGAAAGGCACTGCCAGTAACTTTAAACAGCATTGCAATAAGGATTCTGAACCACTCCTTTCAGACGTTGTACTGTGAGCGGGGGGAGAAAAACCTAGGTAGTCATAAGATGGAGTGTGATATGTTTATGGAAAGGATTTTATGTTGGAGTCATGACCATGATATTGGTACAGTAATTACCATGACACTTACCGGCCCAGTTTCATATAAATTCTGACACTCTCAATGCTTGGAAAAAGTGTTTGGGCAAACTCTTTCTCTTGACACTGTTTCAAAGCCTCTGAGACTGTAACTGACCTCCAGGAGTTTGGAGAAACATGATAGTGCACCAGGTAGCTATTCAACATGGAAGAGAGGTTGTGCTTCATTTAACCTGTCCATGACCCCCCTCATCTCTGAAAGTCACGATCCTGCCAGGCTGGCTGCTGACTGCAGTGCCCTCTCTGGGACACTGAGCTCTTCAGTAGCAAGGAGTGGAACATGTCTCCTTCTGACCACAGCAACAGATTGGCCCAAGGAAAGAAGATGCTTTAGCAAAGCTGGTCCCAGGCCAACACGTTAAACAAAAACCTGTTTAGTTCCTACTGTGTAGATAGTGCAAATACAGGAACATTAGTGTCTGTACTCCAGAAAGATATGTTCTTAATGAGCACAGACTTGAATTCTGTTATATTTTCAATCTCCAGATGGTTGTAAAGTATAGCCCCTAGTAAAAATCATTGCAAAGTGTGAACTGAAAGTAATAGCCACTAAACGCATGACTTAATTAAATGAGAGTGAAGGACAAGGAGGGAAACTAGATCACATCCTCTATAGTAGCTCTCTAATTTTCTAATATCAGCAGTGAACTAACTTCGTTCCTACTTGCCTCTTCTGAGTTAACAGCACCAATATTCTCTCTGCCATCTGTTCCTGCTGTTTCCCATAGCCAGTACTTTGATCCCTTTCAAATCAAACATCAGCCAGCCACCCCTTGGCCTCAAATCCATCCTCATCTCAATAATAGATGCAGTTGCTATGGCTGGGCTGGGTGTTTTGCATGAATACAGTTGAAGGTCATGGGCTAGACAACTTTCACATCAGACCTATGTTCATAGCAGACAAAGGAAACACTGATAACAACTCAGCCTCAGAAATTAAAAATGCCCCAGTTCAAGTTTGTCCTCAAGCAAAATATGCAGAAATGAGGTAAATTAAGATAGGGACTCTGAGAAAAATAAGCACTTCCTCCAGGTGTTATAAAACATATATACTTGTTTGAGAATTTTTCAATTACGTATCTGTACAGTAGGCTAAGATATTAGAAAAAAGGTCCAATTTTTAACTTTCAAAATTGTCCAGTTTAGCTGTTTTTATCTTTTCTAACAAAACTCTTACACTTTTCTGCTTAGAAATAACTTGGTTTTTAAAATACGCTAAATATAGTTGATTTAAGAAGAACCATTTTATTTTTTTAGATCTCAGTGATTTTTTCAATATAAATTAATGTAAAATATATTCTATTTGAATCAAAGTCACTTTGGACTTGCAGTTTGCAAAGTCTTAGATTTTGATGCTTTCTTCTCATTTAAAATAGATATATATTTTTCTCCAGTAAGTCCATTTTCAAGTAAAATGAGAGAAACCTTTCTTTCTTATTTCCTCCCGAGGTTGTCCTTGGAGCTGCAATTTTAGAAGTTGTGTATAAAACAATATCTCCATTCGTGTATGATTCAGGTTATGGCTACTGGGACAACCTTGTTCCAGATTTCAAGTTACTGAAAGATGTATTACTTTATTACCCAGACAGGGACTTTTACTGAGATTCCATGCTTCAATTTCTTTTTCAGTCTTTGAGAATGGCTTTTACATTGTGTGCAAACCTGGAAGAAAATAAACAGCATGTTATCAAAATAAATCTCACTCAGAAGAAAAAGGCCAAATAGAGGTTAATCCAATTACTTAATGGTTGTCTCCTTTTGCCTCTTCCTTAAGGCAGCTGTGCTTTTACATGTTCTGCTTCCCTCTGCTAACATGATTCTTTAAAGTTCTTCCCTTCATAAAGGAAAACCTACTTTATTGTGCTCTCTAAACAAAACCTTTCTCCATTATGGAGGAACATAAATATCATCAAAAAATTGTACATGTAGTGTTAAAATTACTCATTTAAATCAAATATTTAATTTTCATTTAGAGTGAACAGGGTATTGCTCCTAAATTTATTTGACTTATTCTTGAGGTCAGAACTCTTACTGAATTAAATATATAGTAGGAATAGCACTGGAAATTTGATCAATAACATTAATTGATTTGATTGATAACATTAATATTTGACTCAGGTAAATACATTACTTCAGAAAAAACAGGATAAATAGCAGTAGGAGTCAAATAAATATGTTTAATAGGATTTTAATGAGAACAAAAATTAATGAACTGCATGTATATGTTTTCAACACTCCTGCTTCGGGGAAATTGAATGTGCTGACTCCTGCTAGCATCATCCCTCTGAAAGTTTAATGCCCCAGCAGTAAGCTGCACAAAATGACAAGTGACCTATAGGGAGGGAGGGTAGCAAGTATACAGTGAATGAGATAACTGGAACAATTAATCTTTGGCATCCACTTGTAACTTTAGGACATGCCAGAATGTTCACACTTAGAATACCCATAACCATACCTCCTGTACAGATGCACAGCACTCCTCTGTTATCTGCTCAAGCATCCTTGGTAGTGATTTCTGGCACCAACTGAGGTGAGCACTATTTATTCCCCAGTCAGCCTGACTCAGTATTCCTCTCTTCCTGTAATAAAATGGAAATATTTTTGCTACAGACATTGTCCAGAACAGCTTCTGCTTGATAGTATATTCAATACCCTCTGTGTGTGTGTGGCTAGCCGTTGCGAACGACGATGCTTTTTATGCCTGCGCGAATGGATTTATTACGTGGAGCTCAGCGTGCGCGGAACTGGCCCCACCCCCTTTAGCCCTGGGACACTCTAAGCCTTGGCCGGGGCAAGCCCGGACGAAGTTGGCAGAGCGAGACCCGCAGGACTCGAACCGGCGTCCTTCCGAGAAGGAGCACGGATCCAGGGGCGGCGGCTTTACCCACACGGCCACAGCCGCCGGCTCAATACCCTCTACTGCTAAACAAAAAGGGAAAACTTGCTCCCCCTCTGTGTTTTTGCTGCCATTTGCTCAGTGAAAAAATTTGAAATTATAACAATGGAATTAGGAATATGGAAAACTAATTAAAAATAATCTCTGTAAAATCTGGGGAGATGGTCTGTATGGGGGAATCACTTGCTGGACCACAAGGAAGCTCAAACTTGTGATCGAAGATTCAAATTTCAACAAAGATGAATTTTAGTGCCTCAGGGCAGAAAAAAACATGCAAAAGTACAGGCTAACAACTGGCTGACTGGGTAATGCTTCTTCAGAAAAACCATGGGTGTTGTAGTAGGAACAGAGTTAAATAAGAGGCAGCAGTGCATCCTTGCAGTGAGGAAGGCTAATGTGCTGCATTAACAGGAGTGTAGTAAGGGAGCTGGGGCAAAATGGCTGTTCCAACATTCTTGCCCTTTTGTGGAGGTGTGTGCTGCCCTGTCGCCAGTTTTGCCAGCCCAGTAAAAGAGGTGTGACCTGCAGGCAGGCCAAAAGAGGGTCAGTTTCATGGTTAGGCACTTGCATATAGAAAGACTGAAGGAAAAGGATTTTTTTCAGGCTGAAGAAGAGAAGGTTAAGAATAAAGATGAACTGCAGTCTTCCACAACCTAAAGTGCAATTACAGAAAAGGCAAAACCAGGGTCTTCACAGAGATATAATGGCCACACTTTCCAGCATGGGGAAAAAAGAACACCATCAGAGTGATAAGCATCAAAACAGGTGCCCAGAGACACTGTGGCAGCTTCATCCTCAGAAGTTTTCAAAATTTCACTATCTCAGGTAGTTCCTGAGTAAAATTATATAACTTGGACAGCAGTTCAGCTCTGTGCATGAGGTAGGACCAGACCACCTGCAGAGCTTCATGCCAACCAGAACTGTCCTGTGAGTCTCTCAGCCTAAATTCCAGCTCTGGTCTGGCTCTGTGTTGCATTAAGTTCCTACCATAGTAAATCAGCAGCAAGGGCATACAAAGCTAGTCTATAAGGCTTCCTACTCATTGCACAGTAGTTGTGAAACACATAAAATGACAGATGTTCATTCAAGGATTTAGCAAGGGTGATTTACCCAAGGTCATGCAAGTCTATGACAGAACTGAAAACAGAACTAAACACAGCTTTCCAGCCAGCTCACTGATTAATCAGCTATTCATTCACAGTATGGTAGCTACAGGATCTATAGAAACAGCACTGTTGAAGCGTTGCCTTCCATCTGCACACCAAATTTTTTTACATGGACCAAAAGTAAATAAAAAATGAACCTTCAGCAAACTGGAAACTTTACAAAAAAAAAAAAAAAACCAACCAAACACAAAACCAACAACAACAAAAAAACACAAACAAACAAACAAGAACAAACAAACAAGAACAAACAAACAAGAACAAACAAACAAGAACAAACAAACAAGAACAAACAAACAAGAACAAACAAACAAGAACAAACAAACAAGAACAAACAAACAAGAACAAACAAACAAAAAATAAAAAAAAAAAAACTATATGCTACACCGCGTTCTTCTTTGTCTTTGAGTAAGTAAGTATGTTCGTGGCAAAAGGTCAGCAGCACAACAACAATGCATTAATATCCCCTTCAGCAGAGATGTTATGTTGATTCAGCAAACTGCTATGATCTTAGCTGTAAACAAAAGACCCTGACCAAGTAACTGAGAACCAGAGATAAAATCAATGGGATGTTTTGGAAAGAAAGGAGCAATAAAATACTAATTAAAGTATTTTCTGTGACTGTCTTTCTGTGTCTGCAAAAGAATCATAATTCCTGCTCTGTCTCACTAGTGCTCAATTGACACTCTTAATTTGTAGATTATTTTTTTAAGCACCTTACATTGCATCAAATATTATGGACTAAATTTAAGAAAATTCTGAATTGTATTAAATAGTAATGATGTATCTCAAGTAACAGATAATAAAATCATAGATGTAGAAATATAACTTGTAAAGACGTCAGTCAGAAATCTTGCCTATATCCAGGCTGGATCTCGAGTTGCCCAATAGATCAGGTGTATTATAGGATTTTTTAACTTGTTTTTTAACAACTGGGCCAAGTTGCAGGCTATTAGCTGGGGCAAGACGCAGGCTATAGGATATGATAAGCAAGTGCTTTGATCTGAAAGAGCAATCCTATATTACTGTGATGAAAAAAAAATACAGATAGAAGAATCCTCTTCTGTAATAGACCATGTTCCTCAAAACATTCATGCATTTGTTCCTATACAGTATGTTCATATGGTGAAGAAAAATCAGAAGGCCCATATCAAAAATTATTAATAACTTCTCATCATTTTATAGCTGCATAGGTAAATAAGATAGGAGAAGAGAGCAGTCTTGCCTTTAAAATTCTGCGTTGAGATCAGGTTAGCTGTGGCTGTCATTTCACTTCTCCCTGTGTCAGTTCAAATGTGAAGTACTGAACACACAAATATCAGTATGTGCAAGCTGTCCCTAAAAACCTTTTTCTCTTTCAAACATATGAGTTTTATTTGACCCATTTCCTTACAAAAGGGATAGATGAAATGCCAGAAATCTTTATGCAAGCCCTTTGTGAGAGAAAATTCCTTAATCTGCACAGACCTTTACTGCAGTGGAGAAAATCATTGCTGGCAGGGCATGTGAACGTATTTCAAAGAACACCTCCATGACTTGCAGTAATGTTTAGGTTTTAAAGACAACTTGTGATGTGTGCAGGTGAATTTGAATTTGCAAAGCCACCCACAGGCCTCTCAGAGTAGGAGGCTGAAAGAGGAGATTCACCTGACTAAATGGCTATCCTTGCTGCAAGGCATCACAGGAAACCTTTTTCATGAACAGAGACTGCGTCTGCATTGTCAAAGAGAACAGGTATAATTTATAAAGTAAACATCTGAAAGAGATGAACTGTAGTTTCCTTCGTTGTCTACTGAACAAGTCTATACTGTCTAGACCAGGCACAACAATTACCTCTGCCCAGGACACATTTTCTGCTATTGATAGTTCTGATACAGAAGTGATTCTGGTAAATAGACTAATTGAAGTTTTCCTGTATAAATGTGTGGTTGGTTGGTTGCCTTTTTTTTTCCCTATCATATGTCCTTGCACTGCAGTTCAATGGCTTAGGAAAGTGGTGCCAGCTTGGTTTGGATGGGAACTTGGGATGTCTCTGGTCTGGCCTTGCTACAGTGTTCTCAGTGTTGAGGTCAGAGGGGGCTGCTCAGGGCTGTGTCCCCTCAGGTTTTGTAAGCCCCCCAGACCAGAGCTGGCAGAGCCTCTGTGGGCAGCCTGCACCTCTGTCCTCCTGGACACAAGGGAGAAATATGTTTTCAAGTGCTGTAGAACTGAAAGGAGGCAATGCAAAAAAACCAGCTGGCCTTGTCTTTCCACGTTACCAGACTTCCCAGAAGACATGCTGAGGTACCTGTACAACAGTACTATTCCACCACAACATGTGGTCTATGTCAGGACTCACTCTACTTCTCCAGTCCAAAAGGAGATGACAGAGAATGAGGTGACCTATTTCAATTTCACTGTGAATGAGTATGTAAGCTATTTTTTCAGTCCGAAGATGATCAAATCCTACAGAGAATATAAAGTCAACATAAGATTAGGGATACGTATACAGAAGTCAGAGCCACTATCACTTGCTGCTGATTTAGCTATAGAAAAATCATAGCATTGAATAAATGCTATTTTCTGTCTGCTCAGTCTTCAAATGCGATTTACAGGCTGGCCTTTGATGGCAGGTCTGTTTCATGTCCATTTCATACTTTATACCTGCAACCAGAAAAGAACAACAGATCACCCACAGAAGTATAAAAATCCTCCAATTTTAAGTCTTAGAGCTATGATTTTCAGGTCTGTCCTTCAAACTGGATTAGGTTAGATGAACACATCAAAGTCACAAACTTGTGCTGCTGTAGAGTCTTTGGGGTTTCTCTCCAGTCATATGAAATCATGGCAGGGAAATACAAAAGACATCTGAATGAGTGTCCTTCAACAATATTATCTGAGTGTTATTTCTGATTCTTTAAAGTCATCATTAAGATCATACTGGAAATTAATATTTCATGTATGTGTTTCAGGCTAATACAATATTTTGTTCATTCAGTTATCAAAACCGATATTATACACACAAAATATTTTAAAAGTTTCTACACTTATTAAACTACATTCAGGTTATTAAATTCCAAATATGATATTTAAGTTTATAATCACTATGTCCAATGAGAAAATAATCTAAATTATTTTTTAAGAAAATCCATATCCACTGGTGTCGTGGGTTCGACCTTGGCAAAATGCCAAACCAAATGAATTTTAACATGAACCAGTATCAGTTTCTTTTGTCCTTTCCTGTGAGCAAGTGGTGTAAACACATGAACATATTTTCAAAACATCTTCTGATATGTGTACATCCAATTTTATGGTGATTAATTTCTGAATCAGACCTTCAGGACATCCTTTATCAGCTCTGAAATAATTTATTTTGTGTGATTTGGAAGCAGTTCTAGTTTTTCCAATTCCAGAGAAAGAGATATTAGTTCACCACAACAATTCCACATCATTGAGGTTAAAATGAAAGAGTGGAATTACATTCCTGGCAAAGAAAGACACTTATTTAAAACAGTCAGTGACAGTGCTTTCAAGATACTAGATTGTGGAGTCATTTATTGCAAGGCACATTTTGTTCAGATCTGACAATTCCATTGGTTCAAAACCCCATGACCCAAGTTTCCAAAACTTCAGTATCTTTAAAATCATAATAGTGATCATATTGTCTGTCCATCAGTCTCCAAGATTCACTGGTGAGCACTAATATTAACTGAATAACACAAAGTTCCTGCAAGTGCAATGAAAACCACCACTCAGGTGGAGTGCCAGTGGGGCACCTGGTGGTGAAAAGGCAGGAGCAGGTCGGCACTTCACTTTCTTGCCCCACAGCAGCAGCAGCAGCCAGCAGTCAGCATCTGCACAGCTTTGGATCCATTGGTGCATGCCCAAGCACCATCATAAAGAAACAGGTTTAGTAAATAGGATTCTCAGGGAAGATCAGTACTTTTTGCTGTGTGAGAAAAAGAAGTTTCTATTCTGACCAGCTGAAGGAGTCTTGTAGGAAAATGGGAGATATTCTGGTAGGGAACACAGAGTAGTTGCAGAGAGATGGAATTGTGAGGGTGGAGAAGGAAGAAATGATGTGTGACAGTCCATAGAAAAGTAGGCTTCCCAATTTCACTTTTCACAGAGAATGGAATTTTACTGTCAAATCCTTCTTGTGTTATGTCCTTAGGCTATCTTAAAGTCACGTATTCTAGCCTTTCTCTGAAGGCAGGAACTTTAATCCTCACAGCACTGAAGGATGGACCTTAAAAAAAAATAAAAATAAAATAAAAGCCCTTCCTAAAGAAGAAAACAAAAACAAAAACAAACAAAAAAAAAAAAGTTTGAGATATGTTGTAAAATTCAATAAATAATAGAAAATTAAACTGGAAGGACTCATGAGTAGGTAAGGTAAACTGTGCCTAAATTATTGCAAACAGAATTTTACCTGTTATTTTTCAAGCCCACCCAAAAAAAGAGATGTAAGAACTTTCCTAGGCACCTCGTGTCAGGGCTGCACTATCTTTACATCAACCTTATCAACCCCTCCTGCAACAGTACCCAGCACTCTCATTGTTAATGCACTACTTCAGAACAACAGGAAAATTCTTACCAAAAAGGGCATTGTAGGTCCCTACAAACTAAATAGTTTAAGAATTTAGAGAAAGAGAGGACCTATGTTCCTTAGCCATAATACAATGAACAATGACCGTTTCCATTTGCTGAAACTTTTGATTACTTTGGGAAGAAAGGACCTCATAAAACCACCCTATCAGTGAAACATTTTTATACAAATGTAACTTCAGTAAAATTAAAGCATATGAGAAACAGTTGTTTCAAGTTCTGACCATCACATCTGCAGCTAATACAGATGTAGTATACAAAAATACTTCTCAGTTACCCTCAAGTGAAATACTTCCATAAGTAGATCTTCTTTGCTTCACTTTAATCTTGGAAGAATTCTTGTTTAAAACGTTTTAAATTTTAAGTCCATCATATTATTCTCCGTATATTCTTGACAGATGCTGGTTGACACCCTTCTGTAGAAAACAATGTAAAGGCTCATTTTGAGACAGCTTCAAGTTGGCACTTACCTATTTTCCAAAGACAGTAACATTCTGACTTTTTCTGGATGTTTCATGCAAGGCCCTTGATCTGAGAAGCTGATGTTCCTCTTTCATGAAATAGAGACATAGCCAAGCAAATCCACAGGTTCTGTAGGATTTGTCTCTTTTTTTCACTTACACCAAGCTTGGCTTCTAGCTTCAATTCAGAGATTTTCTAGTGGCTTTTTGGACTATAACTGTGGTTTAGATTTTCCTTACTGTGCCATCCCCATCTACACTAGCCAGTTGCAGATGCAGCACAGACCCAAGCAGTGTGAGAGCAGATCCCATCTAGCCCAGCCATTTCTGGTATGGGAAAGGTGGGGAAAGACTAAGGAAGGTGGACTTCCCACTGACTGTCACTGCAAAGTTACACTAGCTAGCACGTATTTCAGCATGTTATCAGGTCAATAAAATTTAAGCAAGAATCTTCATTATTGTCTTTATTAAATCTCATTAAAATAATCAAACTTATTAAAAATAATTAAACCAAGTAATCATTAAAATGTATGTCATACTTATTCTACTGAAATTTTGGCTTTTGATGTTCTTCCAGCTTTTTGCTTGGGACTGCACATGACTTTTACGGATATAAATTTCAGAAAAGGCTCTGTATGAGTGTTGACTTGTGTTCCCTCCTCAGTACCTGTTCTCAGCTTTTGGTGTCTGTGTCAGAGTCAGAAGGAGCTCCCATCAGAAGTGCAGCATATGAGTCTGGGAGTTTAGCACCATTTCCATAGTTATCTCCCAGAAATACTCAAAGCATGAAGACAGGATAAGAAATGATGAAAAACAGACTGAAGTCATTTTGTTCTTGAGAGACCTTACAAATCACCCAAACCTGACAGCCCTGACTGTATGGATTGGACACCTTTCAGAGGAATAAAGCCTTCATGATTGTTTCTCTCTCAGACACTGAAATTACCTCCAGCCTCTCTTCAGAGACCCTCAAAAGGGTCAAACACATTAAGCCACTAAGCCACTGTTTTTCTGGAAACAGACATTAAATAAAGAGACCAGAGGAAAAACAGGAACTGTGGATATCTGTGAAACTGTACACTGCTGGGTTATTACATTTTTTCTATTCCTTTTTTTTTAAAGACCAAGCAATTACTAAGAATACATAATTTTAAATAACACTATAAAACAACAGAGTTATATAAAGAACAGTTGGGAGCAACCCTGAGAATATTAGTTAGCCCAACTCTGGCAGAATCAATTATTCCTGTGTCATTCATGAAAGACATATGGCTAAATTGTTTTTAATATCTCCAGCAATTAAGATTTTATGACCTCTGCAGATGCCTGCTCATACGGTGCAAAGCTATATATATGACAGGCACTGTCACTTTTTCTTATAAGTAGAAAATGTTTCTCAATATCTAACTCCACCATTTCTTGCTGAAAATAAAGCCTATTGCTGTTTCCTTATCTACCAAAAGTTTGGAAAACAATTTCTGCTTTCTTCTCTACATCTAACCAGAGACTTTTGGCATACACTTCATACTTTCAACCATCAAGTGTGTTATCTTATATATGCAAGATATTTTTCTCTTCTCCCTTATTTGTCCTTCCTGAGTATATTATAATGACTTATATTCATCTTCTAATCATGAGTTATCTCATCTCTATTATGCCAGTTACTTCACAAAAACAATGAGTTTGAGTTTCTTGTGTTAATATATAGATGTCTATATAGTATGGTATATAATATAGAAAGCTTTGATGGGCTGATCAATGGTTCCCATCTTGATTCCTTCTAAAAAAACCCTTAGTGACTTAGTGGCTACTATGAATTTTGTATCTACAGCCTTGTTTTTATGTATAGCTAGGATCTTGTCACCTATCACTACTGATCCAGTTTGATATCCCTCTTGCTGAAGTCAATAAGAGAACAATTTAGGAAAATCTAGGGTGGTGAGATAATTCCCCACTTTTGTGAGGTGAACTCAGTTTGTCAGTGAACCATTGAACTTCATTTCCTATTGAAAGGACCAAAGCTCATGGTCTTGATGAACCTTAAGATAGTCAAAATTTGAGTTTCAGTTACAAAGAAAATAATCGCACATGCAAATATGTCAATTACTTATGGAAATTACAGGGTATGTGACTACCTGTTCATTTGCATGCACAATTACCCAAACTGAATAAGAAACATGACAAATTTAATGTGCCAATTGGGTGTGCAATCAGGCATTCAGCTAATTCATGCCTAATTGGGCACACTTCATTTTGAAAATTATTTTCCCAGTTTTATGTTTACTTTTAACATTTTGGATGAAGGCTCTGTAATAATTCTTTCATAATTATAAAATTGAACAAAGGGAAATCACAGCTGTCCACAAAGAACATACATAGCACTGCCTATAAGGTCTTTTCTATTACTTTTTTTTTGAGTTCAGTCTTGTCTGAAAACTATAAAAGGTTCCATCAGGCCACAGTGTTGGTGTTGTCATTAATCACTTTACAGACTCCATTCCACAACAATCTACTAAATTTTTGAGAAAAAATCAAAGTCAACAGCACCAGCTTGCAGAGATTGTGAGTGACTTTTCCCTCAGTTTTGGGACTTAGGGGTTGTACATGGTGGTTGTTCAGCATGAAGTTCTGTTTTTAACTAGGATGGTGTTGAATTCATTGGGGGACCAGAATTTTGATGATGGGAAAACATAGATATTTGTGGATGTCTGATTTATGTGCATAAATGTCATCTGGGTAATCACAAATCAGGTATCTGCACACATACGTACTTATATTCTGAGTGGCCATGCACATAGACAAACAACTGATCTAGGTATACAGATCCACTTCTAAATCAGACGGCCTAAGACTTGGGGCACTCACATTCAGGTTAGTCACAGCTAAACTGGCTGAAAATAGATGAAGAAGGGTCTCATGACAAAACATGAAAAGATTTCAGGAAAAATCAGTCAGTAAATGCAGATAAGTAATTGTAAATCTATGTACAGCAGCAGATTTTATGACTCAGAAATGAGACTTCAGAGGTATTATGAACAATTCTTTGAAAATGCTAGCCCAGTACTCAGTAACAGTTACAAAAGCAATTAGAATATTTGGAAAGGGAAGAAAGTTACATAAAGTCATTCAATAAAATCCTTGTGCATTTATGTCTCAAATGCTGTGTGCAGTTCCAGACACCACATATCAGAACTCACATAGCAGATGTCAGAAAATGATAAAATAGAATTAGAAGAGGCACTGAGAAATGTCACAAGAATTTTCAAGGATTATCAGAAGTACATGATTGCCTATGGGGACAAATTGCATAGACTAGGACTCTTCTTAAAATTTAGAAAGACATAATCAAAAATTAAAAATTATTTTTCAATTAAAAAAGTCATGGAAAACATGAAGCAGAAACAATTATATATTATTTTTCATAAAATATACGATAAGGGGTCTAAAATGAAATCATAGGCAGCAGGATTAACACTAACTAAAGGAATCAAAGTTTTATGAGGTACACAATTAAATTGTGGAACTGTTTGCCACAGGATGATTTGGAGAGCACAAATAATAATAGCTGCAGAGATTTTTTAATAAAACATGAAAGATGCACTAAGGTATTCTAAAATATTATGCTGGAGATGTGACTCTGCTTCAGTAAGCTTACAATCTGCAGTGCTGTGAGAGCTGAGTGCATCCTTCCTGTTTCTTGTAGTCTTCTCCTAAGCAAGAAATGTTGTTCACTGTCAGAAACAGACACTAGTCTGGGTGGATTGTTCACCTTAGCCCATATGGTTATATTTATAATACAAGTCTTGATCCTTTCCTTGGGAACTTCTACCTAGCTGCCCTTTTCCTGTCCTGTGTGCTATTACTATTTTTCACCTAAGTACAGTGTTCTCATTCTTGTCAAACTGCAACCTAGTTTTTTCAGACCATTTCTCCAATTTGTCAAGATCGTGATGTTGAAACTTATTTCCTTCTCACCTTCTCTAGTAACAGAAGGAATTACCTGAAGGAATAGCTGATGACAGTAACACTAAATCTTTGAACACCTGCACAAGTAAATTACCCTAAAGATCATAAAACTGACTGATGTCATATACAAGCGAATTACAGCATTTTAAAGTTGTGATATAGATGTCTGGATAGATCTGGAAAGACAGAATGTTACAGTTCCCAAAAATCTACATTATTTCCATGTATGCAGTTATTTTGCATAATATCACTAATAGCATGGAATATCCTAAGAGTTGCTTCTGGCTTATTAATATTTATAAGACTACTGTTCTCAGTTTGTAGGCACATGTTAAAGCAAGATAAGTTAAAAAATATATATGTTTAATGTGATGCTACTTTGAATGATTTCATATTACAATTTCAAGGTAGGTTTTTCCTTCTATTACTAAATGCTAATGCTTAGAGGCACTAAAACATTGGTGCACTGAAAGTCTATCCTTTGGCTGAAGATCCCAGAGTTCATTATTTTTACTTCTGGCAGTAGGGCTGGGAAGGGAAAGAGCTGCTAAGTGCAATATCATTTTGTTGCCTCTGAAGAGAAAAAGTATATTGACTCTAGCAAAGTCACACACTAAATGACAGCTTGACCAATGACCAGTGGAAGCATTTACTAGGCTTAGATTGGGGCAGAGCACTTGCTCAGGAACAGACAACAGTCTGTGCAGATATCCTTTCAGATACCTAAAAACAAATTGCACAAAGGCTGAGTTGGGAGACATCTAAAGTAATCATTCAGAAACAGAGGGAGAGAGGGAGGGAAGGAGGGACGGAGGGAAGGCAGGGAGACCAGTAGGGAGGCAGGCAGGGAGACAGGAAGGAAGGATGGATGGACCTTGCCATCCAAGACCCCCACCCCTTTTTTTCAATAGCATAGTGTAAAAATACCTCTCACAACCTGTGATAAACCATCTGAAGAGTAAGTTATTCAGAGAGGAAACTTCCAAAAAGAGAGGAGCAAGAGGTATCTTCATTCCCTTCCACTGGAAATGATACATCTAATACCAATTCACTTTGCATGAACTTGCCTGAAAATAGACTGCATCTGGCTTATAGGTCAGGCTCACAGTTCTAAATTCCCTCAGTGAAATCAGCCCTAAAGAAGCATTTAAGTACTTTTTTCTTTAAAAGATGTTTTGGTTGAGATTTTCTAACTCAGTACCCAACATGACTGTATCTCTATTGATTTTTTCCTGTTTGACAAAAGTGATTGGTAAATTCTGCCTTTCATGAGGTATTTGATTTAGTATCACATGTGAGTCTTATAAAATTAGTCTCTCATAAACCTGTAGAGAACACATTAAGGGGATTAAGAATGCACTAATTGGCAGATACCCAAATGCAGCTGTCAATGGAGAATTATATTGAAGTGAGGAATATTCTAACAGGATGATTTCTCTGCAGGGATTAATTCAATAATGTTTTATTAATGCTCTCTAATAATACAAACTATCACCGTTGGTAAAATGTGTCGATGACACATAGATTGCCAGAATAGCAGATAAAAATGATGAAGACATCCAACTTGTCAGTCTGGGCCCACTCAAACAAATGATCTTTTTAAATGCCAAGTATCTCTAGACAAAAGCATCTGGACCATGCCTGTGAAATTAAATACTGCATATGGAACAGGCACTCAGTGAGAATTGCACAGAATTATCAATAAAGTATGAGCTTCCAGTGTGATGATGGGTGAAAGGGGGTTAATGAAGTCACTGTAAGTATGTAAATAGTGGAGCAGAGGCTGGGGACAAGAGTGTACTTTGATATATTACATTGGTGAGGCCAGAACAAATACTAGGGGAGACGTTTCCAAGAATTGCCGCTATCTTCACACACAAGCAGACCCCTTTCTCACTCCCTGCTGCTCATCACATCCTATTTTGCCTTGTAACATCCACTGAATAAAGCACATGAGTTGTTTCAGGAGCAGGAGAGTGCTGTGACCGCTGGGCAGCAAAGCACTGCCACGCTTGCAGCCCCTTTGCCCCTGCTCCCTCATTTAGCTTTCTAATAATGAGAAAGTTGGACCTACAAGGTTTCTCTGCTTCTGACAAACAAGGTAAAGAACACATTACAGATTTATGCTATAAAGACAACTTTCTCTTCCTCAACATGTACTTTTCCTCAGACTACACAGCTGAAATAAGCATACATTAACTATTATTGTTGATTAAGAAAATAACAAGTTATTAAACATACATCTACCATTTAATGTTCTTGAAGTCACAGCACTACTGAAGATTTAGCTTCTTAGATAACAGGGAAATGTCTACTAAGACTTTTGATGTTAAAACTTCCCAATTAACTAGTTTAGACTGCTCACACTAACATTTCAGACCCATGCATAAATACATCACAAGATAAATTAGTCTTATTACTCAACTAACAGGATCTTTTTTCCTACTAAATGAAAATATACACTTATCCTTGATGTCCAAATACTGTCTGGGAAACTTTTAGCTACTCATCCAAAAGTATACCTTGAATACATGATGCTTAAAAGAGTCTTAGTAAACATACTCTTAAAAATTGAGATATAAAATTTTGTCAAATACAATAACATGGTCAGTTATTATATTTGTATATTACATTTGTTATTATATCATGTCCCTCTCTTACACACTTGAATCAGACAGGAAGGTTTCTTCAGGTCATCCCTATATCAGAAGTAAAATCTGACCCTTGATCAGCCCGTGTGTGAGTGCAGGAAAACACATGCCTTTGAGCTAAGGACACACTTTTGTTCTCTTACAAAAGCAGACAAAAGAAGAAAAGAACCTTCTCCATTCAGCTGGAAGGGGGCCCTGCCTTCATATCGAAAGCGAGAGAGGAATTCATGCAAGTTGTGTTCACAGTAAAAACTAAAGATATATCTGGAAATAAAATGTCTCTTATTCTTTCAAATATTTTGAGCTGCCCTTTATTGCCTGCCAGTTCTTCAAGGAGCTTCATGCTGTCCAAGCTGGAAAGTCAAGCTCTAGCCTGCTCCCTCAGTAATCCTTTTTGGAGACACGATACAAGAGGCCTGAAGCAAATGATTGTAGTATTGTGGGGGATGGGAAACACAGTGCAGACCTTCTCAAAGGAGGGCCCAAAACTGGAATGTGAAGCAACAAAATCACCTGAACCTGCACTGTCTTATAAATTACATTTACAGTTGCTTTTTTTTTTTTTTTAATGAATAATGCACCAGTCCTCTTGCATGAAGCCAAGCTAGGCTCTGAAACATGCCAGATTGATTGCCTGGAATCCCAGAGAAAAACTGTGATCAATATACAATGTCTTTATGAAAGAATTTAAACACAGTAGGACTACAACTAATTAATGTATTTTAGAGATGCCAGCCATCCTAAATCATTGGTAAATACAAGTGCAGAAATTAGACTGCTGCAACACATATCAGTGAGTTGCAACAGATTGCTATGATTAACAGTTTCTAATGGATTCCCATGGAAGGAATGATTGATTTCCAATAAAAAAGCCTTTGATTCACAATAGGAAAGCTACCACCTGCTTCTGTTTAAGAAGAAGGTCTGAAATTTATAAACTAGTTTGGGTACTGCATTCTCTTTTCCTGCTGTTAATTCTTTAAATTACCTTTTAACTGCTACTGATGTCATTTACTTTTTTTTCATTAGCCTTAGGTGGCCCTATCACAGAATTCTCATAGCAAACCAAGAAAATATCCTTCAAACCTGTGTAGTAAACATTGTTACCATCTGCCATTTCATAGAAATGTGATTGGATAATGGTACAACATGTACTCAGATGTACAGACAATTTTGTGGCTGGAGCCAGAAGAAGGTAGTATAATGACGTACAAGAGGGTAACTGCTATTTGATGTGTTACAAGCTCAGGCAGTTCAGTGAAAGAAAAAAGAAGGGTTTTTTTAAATTGCTAAAGGAAGCAAGCTGCCATTCTGAAACAAACTCAGACCACAGAGAGCTCTGATTCCTAATGAGATGGATACTGTCATGCTATTCTTGGTTTTCAGGCTCCCAAATTTTCTGATGCCATCCTCAGTCATTCAGAAAAACAGGCAAATTCAGATACACCAGCAATATGCAGGTTTTGGCTCTGAATATGCAGCCTGTCTTTTTTGAAGGAGAGCCATACACAGCTTGGTCCATCTCCAGCTTCCTCTGTCTGCACAGCTAGCAGTGCCTCTGGTTGCTTTCAACACCCCATGGCAAAGGATGGGTGGCTGCTTACAGACTTGTAAAATTTGAAAGCAGCTTCCAACATTGGATAAATGTCCAACACACACATCGAGATAGATATTCTAATACATTAAATGCTTTGTTGTCATCCCTCCTCTCACTTTTCTTTTCCTCTTGTGCTGTCTTTAAATCCTGCACTTACAAGGTTAGTTGTCTTTTTAAATTACAGAACAAGTGAGTACCAAAATAATTTCACCTGACCAGTGCAAGCAGCAAATAACAATCCTTCCTGTGCAGACTGGTAGGCCAAGAGAGCCAGAGCTGTGTCTCCACTCCCTGTTTGCACAAGTCAATGTTCAGCCAGTGCTCAAACTCAGAAAGTCATTGCTCAGAGCAGAGATCTGTTATTGACACCTCCCATCCAAATTACTGTGACCACAATCCTGAATAAGTAAACACAGCACCAATTAAAATGGCTGTGGATCTCTCAGTTGTCATACCCCCTTAGCAAAAGGATGGTGAGACCTTAAAGTGAAGTCTCTGAGGGAAGCCTTTGAGTCTTCATTGCTCTTTGAATAGTCTGGGTTTTCCAAGGAACAGACTTAATTGTACACATTGGAACTATTATCCAGACTCACAGGCAATGAATCCTTAGATCCAGCATAGGACCCTATGATTTTTGGACTTTTTTTTTGGCTTTTAAGGAAAGAAGAAAAACATTAAACTGTGGTATTTACCCATTTCACAAGCTAGTTTGATGCTCAGTGTGCACTGAATATTACAAGGCACATTTTGTTACGATCCACAGCAGTATCTTTTATTGATCCATGAACATGTAGATCAGTTGTTCCAGGAGCCTCAACTTACATTACTCACACTTTTGAGGACTTGAATGTTCACCATAATAAAGGTCAACTTGGAAAGGTTTCATGTGATACATTACTTTTGCCTTGTCTCTGGAAAGAGTAGCTGGAGCACATTTCAGTACTTCTTGCATGAGCTGACGTCTTCTGTGAAGGAGAGGTACAGATGTGTGTGCAAAGGTGCCTCTTCAGTAATGTAGGCCCTGATTAAATACATTTAATTAAGCAGCTATTGTTCTTTAGAGACCTACCTTTTCATTACAAATAAAAGGGCTTCCTCCTGGTTTTTAATAATTTGTAAAGGAAAAATTCTCTCCTCCTCTGTATTGCATCACAAGCAATAGCTGCCCACTGTTGCTAGTGCTGCCCTTCAGATGCCCTGCTATGTGTACATCTCCTGTCTGACATCATTCTTAGGCAGTCAAACTTCCACAACTCAGTTTTTAAGAGCCAGGAGTGATTTAAATGCATATTTCTCAGTCCTAGCTAGTCCTTTGAATTGTAGAACTGTGATTTTAGAGGAATTACATGACAATAAAGCAATTAATATATATTTTTTTTATAGTCATAATTGTCTTCTGCAGCATTCACAAAGGAAGAAAGACAACTTTTTGGATAACAAAACCTGTCTTTAACACCTTTGCGGACCTCAAGGTTGGTTGAAGCCAGTATGCCAGACCGCCTTTCCACTTGACTTGCTCTTAACACTACTGTTTTAGAAAATACACCAATCTCTCATTGAAAAAAAACAAACAAACAAAAAAAAAAAAAAAAAAAAAAAAAATAAAAATAAAAAAAAATAATTTTTNGCAGATCAAGGAGGTCATCTGTAGCACTCCAGCCCTGGGAGCTGTGGGCTCACAGGCTTAACAGGAGTTTTACTTTAAAATATTTGTGTAGAGTTCTTTAATACCTTGAGATAACAACAAAAGAATAAGCCATTGACTTGTTCCCAAGCAGTATATTTATTAATTTAGGGGAGAAAAGAAGGGAATTTGGCAAAGGTTCAAAAAGGGCATACACAAGCTAGACAAAATGTTCCACCACAATATCAATCCAGCACATATTAATTCACAACAGTAAAGATCCAATCCACCCAAAGCTCCAAGCCACCCAAAGCATCAAGAAAGGAGCAAAGGAAGAGAAGCAGAGGGAGCAAGAGGAGAGAAGGAGAAAGGAGAGACAGGTTATACAGCTACCACTGGAACCTTGTGGAAGAGCAGCTCTCACATGTCCAGATGGCAGGGCTGTGACACATGGCATCCCTATGCCTTTGGTTTTGTCTGATCTGGCCCCAGGCAGGGCCTCTGCCCCACTGGCCACTCTGGGGTTCCAGGCCAGGGTGAGGGGCCGTGTCCTCACTGTCCCTGCCAATCTGAGCCTGCATCAGGGGCTCCAGGAGGTCTGGTGTGCTGTAGTTTTCCCAGGCTGTTTGTGACTGACAGCTGCTCTGGGGCTTCCTGTGTGGGTGCCACAGCCTTCCATGAGGGATACTATGCCACCCCACCTCTGTGAGGTTTAACCCATCCTTTCCCCCTCCACACACACACACACACACACACACACACCACAAGGTAGTTCTGACCCAATAATAACTGATCTGGTGTCTAATAGATGACAATAACCATGAATTTTCTTCTCCATTGATCAGAGCAGGGATCCAGGCAACTACCTCCATATAGATGTCTAAAGTCAGGTGAGATGAATTTCCCACATTTATCTTAATGATAGCAAGCCCCTATACCATAACAGTCTTTGACAAATCCCAAAAGAGGAGAGCTCTTATAACAAGCAAATCTCAAATCCATCACAGTATTGGACACCATATAAATCTCTAGCATGCAAGCTATTTTTAGTGAAAGTATGAAAAGCCATACTAAGAAGACTAAAGGTCTGCCTTGTCCTTACAGTTGGCAGCAGCCAATGCCAAGGAAGGATACAAGAATGCTGCAAGCAGGAACTGATATTCCTCAAGTGAACTGTCAGAATACTAGAAGCCCTGTGTCTTGAGATGTCCCCGAGATAGTGGATGTAATTTTTTTGCATTTAATGACCCTGAATTAAATAATCCTTTTATGAATATGTTTTTAGGAGTCATATATATTTTCAGTATCTACAGTACCTTGTGATAATGATGAAAATATTTTAATTACAGGTTGAATGAAGATTCATCTTTTTTTATGCATCCCTAACGTAGAGCCTGATAATTTTTTTGTGGTGACTTTTTGCCCTTGTATT